>OV277693.1:40581055-40949149 GCA_922987775.1 Agonopterix subpropinquella
GTATAGTTAAAATATTACTGTGTCTTTGAAAACATGCGAAAATCCATAAAATTGGGTGAACATACGGGATTTTGAATTACACCGATGGACATACTTGATTTTGGCTAGGTACATACATTGTTGGACATATTCGATTTTGTTTTAAAACCGTCGTTAACTGACGTTTAACTGACATTTAACTGAAGTTGTTGACTGATTGTTGTTCCGTTATAGTTGGTTTGTTTGGACAATATGCGTAGGGAGGGACTTACTAGCTTTTGAAATAAAAGTGAGTTTTAGAAACACATTTTTTTTGGTAAAAAAATTTAGTTATGGGAAAATTGGTATAAAAATGTATTTTTTGATAAAAGGGTAGACGTAGGTACCAGAGTTTGATATTTATCGACTCATTTGTTTTGCAAACTTTCAATAACTGTTTTTCTATTCTATTATCATTTTATAATTGTGGGTCCATCGTAGTTCATGATTTTGCCAATATCTAGCTAAAATAGCATTTATAAGTGCTTGAGGTTTCCCTGACGCAAAAAGAGGGGTGTTATAAGTTTGACGCCTATGTCGGTCTGTCTGTCTGTCTGTCTGTCAGTCAGTCAGTATGTCTGTCTGTGGCATCGTAGCGCACAAACGGCTCGACCGATTTCGATGCGGTTTATTTTTAATATAAAGCTTTGTTTTCTAGTAACATTAAACAATGAAAATAAAATAAAATTACAAATTCGCACCTCTGTAACTGAAATTACCTCTATTCTCACCTCTATTAATGGAACACTCTGTAAATGAGACAGATATTTATTTATACCTGGATATCTGAGACACTGGGTAAGTGGAATACCTCTTTTAGTGAGACATATTTGCAGGTCCCTTAAAGTCCCAGTTATCCAGGTTTCACTGTATATAATACTCTTTTAGTAAAGATTCTTATGAAACGTCAAATGACGCTTAGCATCTTTAAATCTGTCTAGTGTTCAGTAGGTAGGTACTAATGGTTCCCTTGACAACAGTCGATTTCCTATTACTAGGTCTAATTTAAGTTACGTGTACGTGTGTGATACGTGTCTAGAAGTTGTGAATAGGGAGTGTAATATCTCTTATTTTAACTAATTACATTAAGCAACTCCCACTATGTAAACGCTGGGCCGGACCATATTTTTAGAAGCTATCTTCTCGTTATTTGAAAGGCATACAAATTAATGAAAAATATAGCAATGATCTTCAACATCTCGGCTATTTTTGCTATGAAGAATATTTCTTATTTTCCTATAAAATACATATGAAACCTATGTTTAAAGAAAAGCCTAAATATTGGAAAAAATCTTTATTATGTGCATCTACAATTCTACATTATAAGTTGAAGTCACTTTTACTTGCAACACACACCATTGTGTAGACAATATTAAGATCTAAAATGACTATGAAGTAAAAATTTTGTAAGACCAATATTTAAAGAGTTACGAGTAATTAGATAATTTGTAAAATTTGGTGCGAATTCTTATGATTTTCGAATTTCATTACCTTGGATTAGAAGTCACCAGAGTGACCTAATGAAGGACAAGCCAGTCTAAAATAGGTACCAGGTCTACTAAAATGATGTAGTTTAGTAGAGGTGAGGCGGCTCTGAAAGAGTCAAGGTCGTTCGCTCAGGGAAACCTCTTCAGTACTTTTCAACTTGTGTAAACCTACACTTTCAGCTTTGTTCTCTTTAGTAACAGTAACATCTGGTTGTCTGTTGTTTTTCTTTAGTAAATTAGTTGGAAAGCTCGGTAGTGAATGCACATTGAGGAAATAATGTTTCTAATTAGTACCGAATAGTACCGATTATTTTTATCGATAGCATTACAACAGTTTCGTCAATATTATACATGTGTTATTTTCGATACCTATCGGTTCTATAGAGAAAGTTGTTCCTATTGTTTGCTTTCGATTTTGATGGGTAGAGATTGAATGAAATTGACGCTTTGCCCGACTTCATTAGTTTTAGCGTCCTGACAGCGAGCGTACCCAATTAATGCATCAAAACAAAGAGTAATCTTAAGTTGCCACCACAGGTTGCCACCTTTCCCTACTCGCGCACGATGATACCTAGCCGCCATTGTGGCCGAGGTAAAGTACAATTTACTCAGATAATACAAGGGAGCGAGCGTTTAGTCGCACCTCTACTCTGAGATCGTGGCTTCACTGTGGATGGCGCACATTCATCTCAATTTATCCATCCTACGAGCGTAATGTTTACCTAAGTGTGCGCTTTGTGTTACAGTGACTGATGCGTCCTCACTTAGGCATTATACAATAGGGACGAAAGGGTCCTTCTTAATATGCTGACGGTTTTTTAATTAAATGATCAAACCATAAAACTGAAAAACATTTTCTATTGGACCAATGGCAAATCGTGAAAAAAAATCTGCTGCTCCATAAGTACACAACTGCAATCCTACGCGACCCAAATGTATTGGAAACTGTTATTTTTTCACGATTTCTACTTATGTCCTAGGAAGTTGTCAAGTTTGATGGTCTGATCGTCTTCTTAAAAAGCCGTCTGATAATAAGTTGGACCCTGTATTTATTTCATTCTTTACACATTTTTGGTAGTAAAAGTCAATCAAAAACATAACTAAATGGTTTAAAATTAGGTGCCTTAGATCGCTTTCATCTCATGGTGCCACAATCATAGATATTCTTGCTCCGTAAAATTTGTATCTATTTTGGGATTAGGTAAATTTAAAAATTAAGGCAAAAGTTACTTTAAAAATTTAAGGAAGAGAGCAAGAATATTCTATAGGTGGATCAAGTTGAAATTGTTATGTTACCGTTGCCTACATAATCAGCGGTTAAACACAGACAGAAAGGCGGGTTTCTTTTTAACTTTTTCTCAAGGAACCCTAAAGAAGGATTTAACCACCGCTCTGTCGACTGATTACTGAAACAAAATCGTAAGCTAGGATAGACCCAACTTGCATGCGTGGCATAACAACAGGGAACGAGAGAAACGGCCACTGAATTCTGATCAACCAAGTAATGGACAAATGGTTAAAGAGAAAAAGGGTTTTCTACACTTGGAAAATTTATGCACGTCTCTCCAGAATTTGTAGTGTTTTTAGGGTTCCGTATCCAAAGGGTGCGAAAACGGGACCCTATTACTAAGCCTACGTTGTCCGTCCGTCCGTCTATCCTACCTATTTAGGGCTGTAAGTTTTGAACCGTAAGAGCTAGCTTTGGGGTGGTTGGGGATCTACCTCCTAGCGGTCCACCCCGGGCAACGGCATCACAAGCTACCAAGTTTGTGGTGTCGGCTGAACGATCCCCTACAGCGGTGTGGTAGGCTCCGCAAGGAGCCGCCTGGCTCGCGACCACCCTCCTGGCAGCTTGCTGCGTTCCGTCAGTGTGCAGGAGTGCCAGTGCCATTCTGGGTAAGCTCGCTACATCTTCGACCCCATCTTTGTCCTATGGACTAGATTGAGGTCAAGAGCGAACCCATCGATATAAAAAAAAAAAAAGCTAGGTAATTGAAATTTTCACAGTATGTGCGCTATTATGGCGGATTTGCTAAAAAATAATAAAAATGTCAAAAAGTTAAAAATTAAGGGGGGTTTTTTGATACAAGGAACTAGTTTTTATCAACGTTTTTTACTCGCTCTATGGTAAAAACGGCAATACATACAAGCGTCAAACTTGGTGTGATTATAGAGTAAACACTACAGTATAACAACAAATAATAAAAACCGGCCAAGTGTGAGTCGGTCGGTCGGTCGTGATAATGATCGCGGAATAAAAAAAATGTTTTTTATGTTAATATAATTGTGTTGGTGTGGTACGGAACCCTAGGCCTCCGTGCGCGAGTAGCCCGACTCGCACTTGACCGATTTTTATTTTGCTTGTGATTTGCAGAAGAAAATCGTACTTCTATTGCTGATTTCAAGAGGCCTAATCCTATAAATATACTTATATTATAGATTTAGTATATAAGATTTGCTGTTAGAGCCCGGTTACACGTTCAGTATTTCGTCATTCTGGTCCATCAGTCTGGTGATGTTTCTTTGATTTGAAGGGAAACTGATGTACTGAAGCACCATGTTAGTCGGGTCAATCTCGAGTCAGTTTCCCTTCAAATCAAATATACATGACCAGACTGATGAAATACTGACCGTGTAACCTCCCTCTTAACGCAATAACGTAATAAAATACTTAAGTCTTAGACAATTTATATAGGAACGAGTTACGCGTGTCCTTCTACTAAGAAAAATTTCTGCCACTTTTTGCGGGGGGCGAGGTAACATGAAATCCGCAACTTTGGATTTTATTCCCCATAAGCTTAGATTCTTATTTTGAATGTTAAAAATCATATTTTGAGCTTAGAACGTTTGGGGTTCACAGTGAACCTCAAACGTTCTAAGTTCAAAATTATTGTTTCGCTATTATAGGCTGATTATTATTATCATTTAGTGATAAGGTATAAAATTGGGTGTAAATGCATAAGATCAATTGTTCTTATACCGTGGCAGAGGGGAAATGCTACCGCAAGGCGAGACCCTATATAAATTGTCTAAGACTTAAGTGGATATTGATACCAAAATCCTACCTGATCCTTGCTCGATCCAACGAAAACTATTTCGACTGCAGAGTTTTTCCTCTACGGAGAGATATAATTATTACTATCTTTACTTTCTTTACTTTCTTTTAAATAATATTGATGTCAATAGACATCAATATTACTTGTGTAATTAACGTTTACCAAACGAATTGAAAGTTCTGGAACAAAAACAGTGGGTAAGAAACTTCTTTTGGACCGGAGGCACTTCATTAAGTTCGTTTCATAATACGTATCTACCTATCTTATTGAAACTTACGTAGACGTAATTTGGGAACGACCCCTTTCAGGTTTGCTCCCATAGTAAAAGTTGTTCAGTTTGATAGTCAGAACTACCCCTGAAATGGAAACGGTAAAGATAATCATTCGGTGTACAGCGGGTTAATGAATAAGCGCAAAACCTCGTACACCCCAAATGATGTATAACGAAATAATAACATTGAAAAAATAACGTCATTATTATATTAATTTAAAGTTACCTTTTCGCATTTTAAGTTTTCATGCAAAAAATGATTTGTTATTATTTCAGCAATGTATGAAAGCGCTAGCGTGCTCATGGACGCTCCGTCGCAGTATATGATATTCTCAAATATAATAGCAAGACATATACTTAAGAGTCTTGTTTTGGTTGTGAGTACTGTGAGTGTGCCCGTGCAGTGCGTTGCCATCGAGTTCAGTCAATTATTAATTATTATGAAAAAAAAATCACCTACAATGTTGAAACCTAGATAATTGAATTCTGTTCTCGATTCTTAACAAACTATTACTATTAGTTTTGCGTTTATCCATTAACACGTTTTGTATGCAAATGCAAAATAACGAACAAAAAGATTCAAATCAATTGAAAAACAAAGAACATAATGGAGCGCTTTTTAAAGTGCCGTCTTCTGCATATATCTGGGGTTATTATGTTATGTTGTCTTGTCTTGAATCTGACTGGCCTATAGCTAGACAGTGTTCTGGTCTATGTGTGGGTTGGACCGGTCTCAGCCCAAGGCCGCGACGAGTCACGCGTCATTACTAACGTGACCATTTAAATTTTAAATCAAATTGGGACATTGTCAAAAGTGACAGTAATAGTAAAACAATAAAAAATAAAACCGGTCAAGTGCGAGTCGGGCTACTCGCAGACCTCGGTCTGCGAGAACCCTCGGGTTCCGTACCACACCACCACACATCATATTAACTTTTCTCCGGGACCTTTAGCGCGAGACCGACTCGCGTTTGGCTGGTTTTTATTATCTGTTGTTATACTGTAGAGTTTGCTCTATAATCACACCAAGTTTGAAGCTTGCATGAATCACCATTTTTACGATAGAGCGAGAAGAAAAAACGTTGATAAAAAGTTGTTTCATGTATGACGAGTGACGACCCTCCTTAATTTTTAACTTTTTGACATTTCCGCCGTTAACGTACATTCTGTATAAATTTCAACTATTACGGTTAAATAGGTTAGGACGGACGGACAAGGTATCAAGGTATATTAGGGTCCCGTTTGCACCTTTTGGGTACAAACCCCTAAAAAGTAAGAATAGGGAATGTACCAATAGATAGTTTCACACTATCGGAGACTGTGTTGCGATTAATTGAAAGCTGGACAATGTTGTGTCCTGAAGCTTTCCTCGGGTTACACCGGGACGCGAACGGAGGACCGGAAACTGGGACAGTCCCGTTCAAATCGGTACGTATGGTCACGTTAGTCATAACACAACCACCGCATCATCGAACCCTCCCGTTTCACTATAGCGGTTAAAATGTTGAACGTTGAATTGAAATAGAATATCTTTCAGTTTCCATTTTAAATGAATAAAATGCAAAGTGAAATGGTTGCTTTGTCCGAGTCATTGTAGAAAACTAAATTAGAAGATATTTTTTGTCGTTGATGAAACCAAAAGGTTGTGACGTGAGGTTTAATTTAACCTAACTCAGAAAAGTTCAAACAGAGAAAGCTTCGAGAAAACGTAATTGTTCAGGATTTCCGCTTTAAACAAAAACGGCCGAAAGGGATTTGCCGGGAATTCGTTAAAAAAATGCAGGCCTCAGAGAGCGGGAACGATATGAGCCACCCCGGCTCTCTCGCAAACTTTGTTTCAAAAGGTTAACAGCTATAACTTTTTCGCTAGATAAACTACATTATCGCTGTACCTTCTGCTGTACATTCTGTTAGCACAATAAAACTTTTTCAATTTCAATATCAATTTCAATTTTTATCCTTACGTTTTTCCTTGTACATAAAGATGTACAAGGAAAAATGTTTTTAAACATATATTTTTGAAAATAATTTATTGTTCAATTATAATTTTCTGAATAGGTGAGTGAAATTCCCAGTCTTGATTACGTCCCGTTATTATAGGTAAGAAGAAGCACGCAACGCAACAATAAAATTGGTTTTAAAAAATAATTCTTGAAAAATATATTATGAAAATGCTTTTAACGAAACGAATGAAATTTTATTGTAAACATTGGCGTTGACAAGAACTGAAGGTACCTACTGGAAGCTACGATGATGATGATGAAAAACTAAATTCTCTGAAAATACATCAAGCGTCAAACTTGTTGTGATTATAGAGCAAGCTCTACCGTATAGCAATAAATGTCGCGGAAAAAATAAAACTTTTTGTAAGTTAATATGTTGTGTGGTGGTTGGTGTGGTACAGACGGAACCCTCTGTGCGCGAGTAGCCCGAATCGCACTTGACCGGTTTTATTCCTAACTCACGAAACATCTAGGGAAAAATTTAAACCCGAGTGAAACGAAAATATGCAGAAGATTTGAGCCGTTATTCATTATTTATTCATTGGCAGCTTATTTCCACCCGTGCAGGTGTGCGATTTTTGAATCTTATACGTCGAACTCAGCAGTTGAAAATGTATGGAGATACGCATCTTATACTGCTGATTTGAGTTTGAAAAATCGAACTCCTGGAGTATGATTTTTTAATGTCAAATCAGCAGTAGAAAGATGCACGTCTCCATAGTAATTTTGACATTTTCAACTGCTAAGTTCAAAGAATGAGTTTCAAAAATCGCACTCCTGGGATAAGTTTCCTCCATTACCAGTCAAAAGAAAATATTATCTATTGAGAATTCATTGAGAAACGTCGCGTCGGTCGTCGAGAACATTTTTGTACTAATTTGGTTTTATTGAAAATGAACTCTGTTAAAAGCTAATGTGAAAAGTCTACTAATTTGTGGAATAAGGTTGGTTGACTGCACAAAATAAAAGACATCATTCATCAATGTATGGGCCGTCAGGCCAATTTGTGATATGCATGCATATGCATGTGATAGCTTTTATATACGCATTTTAATATAGACAAATATAATAAAAATACAAACCAATTGCTATAATAGCTACAAATAAAGTCGTTTCGTGTTACAAAATATTTAAAGTAATATGATGACAGGCTCGAAGTAATTACAAATAGCGCAGTTAGCAATATAAAAAAGCGATCTTTACCGTAGTAAAACTTCTTGGTTAATGATAGCGTCATCAAGGAGGTAATCCTCAAGGAGGTGAAACTACACATTACTTCCTTTATGGATAGCGCACTCTGAATTTTGCAAGAATTTTGCTCTGAAATGGCTCTGAATCAAAGAGTACTTTCTCCAAAGACATATATTACTAGCGTAAGGAGCCTATGAGCTTGACTATTGTCCCCAGTTCGTTGGCTCTAAAATGCAAGGAAAAATGTCAATTTAGAGCACTACAAATATATGACACGATATAGTTCGTATACGAGTTATGACAGATGGCGCAAATTTTTGTTTCTATGAAGAAGGTTTTTGTAAAATATTCTGACGGGCCTATCCTTACGCTAGTAATATATAAATCTATGACTTTCTCTGAATTATCCAGTGGAATTATCTGATGTTTTTGTTCGATTCGGCTGCGCTTTAGTTTTTCTGTGTTTTTCTGCTTTATTAATACTTACTTACTAATACTTTACTTATTAATGAAAGTGTGATACAGTCGTAGGAAGATAGCATTTGTGTTATTATTGTAGCAGTGTTAGTGGTAAAAGGACTGTGAGGTGTTGTGCATACTGAAGGTAGTCTGGTACATGGGTTGGGCACGATACCAGACAAATATTGAGCCTCTTGCTGCATATATCTGGATGATAAATAATTGTTAAAGAAGATGTGGAAAATGAATAATAATTATGTTTTTTAATCAAATACTGTTTTATTTCACCATTTACCTATACTAAAGGCTCCCCCGCACAGTTGCGATTTTATCGAGCAATAATATCCCGGCGACTTTGTGACCGCGTCGCATGTCCTACTCCTACCACACAGGTGCGATTTTGCGATCAGCGTCACGCGTCCGCCCCACCAATGAGAATGAATAAGTATAGTCTGAGATAGACATACTTTTGGTAACTGTCGCTAGAAAGGCTTTCCTAAAAAGAAAGAGTTCCCTCATATGGAGACATTCCTGGCTTTAGGACCAGATCTTGGTTTAAATGTTAGTTTTGCTATTAAACCCAATAGTGTTCAAAAAATTTGAAGCTAATGCTGTACTGAAAATAAAAATTGTAAAATCGCAGCGATATTATCGCTCAATGAAATCGCACTTGTGTGAGGGGCCTTAATAGAGAATTAGAGAAATAAAACCTAAAAAAAAATTATGTCAATGTCAAAATATGTCAATTTATTGTCAAGGCCTTCTTTTTTCAAAAAGTTTGTGACTACTTGTTCGGTGTTTTTTTCGCCATTTTTTCACATTTCGTAACTAAAATATCCAAATTCAATTCAAGATATCTCGTTTGTACCATAAAATATAACGTTGAAATAATTAGTTTTAGTAATATGAGTATGTGAACTATTATTTCCATATTTTTATAACGCTGTAGAAAAAGTTGGTAGTACAAAAATGGCCCGATTTGGAGGATGTCTTTTCAGTTTTATCGATTTAGATTGTTATAATGTACCTACAAAATAGGTTGTTATTAATGTCCCTTTACCGAAATGTCTTCAGGCTCAGAAGGGACATTCTGGGAAAGGGACATTATGAACTTATACAGAACACGTTTTTACAACCGGACATTTACATTCATAGAAATAGTACATTACTGCCAGCAATAGAGGCATTGATGGACGAACGTGTAAATGTGGGCCGAGGCGAAGCCGAGGCACACATACGTAAGTCCATCAATGCCTAGTTGTGGCCAAGGCTTGTATAGTACTTTTCTCAAATAATGCGCGGAAATTAAAACAGCAAATTTTCTCAAATAATTCGCAGAAATTAAAACTCTTTTCAAAATAAATGACGAACAACGAACAACAATTTTTTTTTTTCAATAAACAGCTTTCTATTTGCAAGCTAGTTCGAAATTTAAATAAAACCTTTGATGAGTTACCTCCTTGGTCGCCATGTTTCGGAGAAAAAGATCGTTCCATTTTTAAATAACACGACAGATATGAGTTTACTATGTAATTTATTTGGCCGCAAAACACGACAGATATGGATTTTCATACACACATTGCCGGCCGCTGCGCGCATGTATTTGGCCAGTACAGCAATTTCGATTTATCTCGAAGAAGGTTGTCAAAATAATGCTCACATTTCCAAGCATGTTTGAGTAAAGGGAATTTTGTAAGATTTTGGTAAAAGGTTTCTTTTTCAAAAATACCTAAAATCTGAAAAAAATCCCGAGGAATAACTTGTAGATGGCGGGAAAATTATCAGGGTGGCTCTAACTTGGATAATTTTATTTCTAACCCAAAAAAACTACCACTAGTTTAAAATGATATTCAGTTACTACAGGGTGTAACAAAACACACTAGTAATACTTAAGGGGGTGCTTCAGACCATCAACCTGAACAACTTTCACTATGGAGCCAACATCAAAATCGCGAAAAAAAAATCTGCTGTCCTATAGGTACATTTTATTCGAGTCGGTACAGCAGTTTTGTAGGTATGGGACAGCTGATTTTTTTTCGCGATTTCAAAGTTGGCTCCTTAATGAAAGTTGTGGTGGTCTGAAGCACCCCCTTAAGTATTACTAGGGTGTTTTGTTACACCCTGTATATGCGACGACTAACGACAGACATACTTACTTAGTATGTGTCCGTTTATAGTGGTTGTTACTAACTATTCATGTGAAATAATTGGTGGTACGGAACACTAATCGCCCGAGTTCCGATTCGTACTTGGCCGGTTTTTTTAATGGTGAGTTGTATACAGTTTCATACACAGTGCTACCTTGTTAAAATTGTATTGTATCTAAATACAGGGTGTAACAAAACACCCTAGTAATACTTATGGGGCTGCTTCAGACCATCAAACTGAATAACTTTCACTAAGGAGCCAACATCGAACCCCGCGAAAAAAAAATCCGCTCTTTCATACAAAACTGCATTACCATGTCGACTCAAATGTATGGGATGGCAATTTTTTTTATTTTTTCTCGACTTTGGCTCCATAGTGAAAGTTGTTCAGATTGATGGTCTGAAGCACCCCCTTAAGTATTACTAGGGTGTTTTGTTACACCCTGTAGATACTATACAGGGTGTAAGTGACAGCCTAGCAAATACTGAAATGGTGAACTCAGACCATCAAAGTGAACAACTTTCACTGAGCCTACCTCAGGAAACGCGAAAGAAAATCAGCTGTCCCATATATTTTAGTAGGGTAGGTACAGCAGTTTTGTATGGGACAGCTGATTTTTTTTCGCGTTTACTGAGGTAGGCTCCATAGTGAAAGTTGTTCAGTTTGATGGTCTGAGTTAGCCGTTTCAGTATTTGCTAAGCTGTCAATTACACCCTGTATAACATTAAGGACTGTTATAATGTTAGTACTCTCGACTCTTACCTATAGATAATCGAAAGAGCGTCATAACTGGCAGGTAAGTGCCTTGAAGGGGTAATAAATTGCCCCGTTCGCGTTCCTTCCACGCTCATTCGTAGTCGCATGTGCCCACCTATATCTGTATGAATGTCGTATACCTTTCGTTAAGACATTTAAGGCACGTAGGCGACGACTCGGCGGAAATTAAACTATACAAGGTGTAATCTCATTACCTGTAGATTTAATTATTAACACGGAGAATTACGACGGAAATTTCGTTTGTGTGTGACATAATAAATGCTACATTCGACTGTTAACGTTGCTAACAGATTATTTAATAGTTACTAGGTCACAGATTATTTAATAGTTACTACCGTAACTAAGGTACTAAAATACCAAGGAACATTTATATAATTATACTTAAACAAATTCTCAATTTGATAAATGACAAGTTCATACGTTTTTAGGGTTCCGTACACAATTACACATAAAGTGAAAATGTGACCCTATTACTAAGCCTACGGCCCTACGTTGTCCATCCTACCGTCCGTCTGTCCGTCTGTCCTAGCTTCAGAAAGCTGTATCTTCTGAACCGTAATGGGTATTAGTGTATTAGTTCGAAATTTTCACAGATAATGGGAAAAAAATCAAGGTGAGTTAATATATGGTGGTACGGAATATTAGTTCGAAATTTTCACAGAATATGAGAAAAAAAATTAAGGTTTGTTAATATATGGTGGTACGAAACCCCCGGTGCGCGAGTAGTCCGACAAGCACTTGGCCGGTTTTTATACCTTTAAAAAAAACTCATTTATCCTAAAAATTCACGCATGAGATAAAAATAAAAATTTCATCAAGCTTATCTTTACCTACACAAGCAAGTAGGATCAAAGACTAGCAAGATTGTTTTGTTATGCAGGACAGTATGATTTCGTTACTTCGGAAACATTGGATAACGTCCTCACCGAGCCCCTTATAGTCCGAGATCCGACGGTAAAATTATGCACCTTATAGGTGCATAAAATGAAATAAAAAGAAAAAAATTAAAATCATAGGCGAACGAAATGTGATTCTAGTGTATGTTTAAAAAGGGGTTAATTCAAAACCGCCAAGTTGCCTAGAAAAATCTTGCCGCAAGTACATTTTCCATAAAAATTTTTGGTATAACTTTTTCCACGTGTCTGTTAGGGAAGTGAATGAGGTGCCATCGGAAGGAGACTGATCTGAAGTATTAGAAAAACTAGGGTTGCCACCTCTCAATCTGCCGCAACTATAGGGTTGCCAGGTTCAAAGAAGTCATTTTTTAACCCTTTCAACCCTAGAATTGTGGCAGACTGAGAGGTGGCAACCCTAGTTTTTCCAGTACTTTAGATCAGTCTCCTTCCGATGGCACCTCATTCACTTCCCTAACAGACACGTGGAAAAAGTTACACCAAAAATTTTAATGGAAAAGGTACTTGCGGCAAGATTTTTCTAGGCAACTTGGCGGTTTTGAATTAACCCCTGTGTAAACATACACTAGAATCACATTTCGTTCGCCTATGAAATAGGTGCATAATTTTACGGTCGGATCTTGGACTATTATTCCATATCCATAGCTGCGTATAAATTGTAGGACCGATTGGTATTCAAGGCACCGACCCAAAATAGACACCGACGACGGTTTCCATTCCTTAAATAAATCGTTAAATTATTCAATAAGATTAAACACCTCTTATTTCCGATATGGGTGACACCTCATGATATTGCCTACTGAATTTAAATGTCCCCCAATGACGAAAAATAGGTGGGTTTGCAATCATTTGCATGCTAACCATACATAAAGTCTTATAATAATCTTCACTTCCTTGAATGATATCTATAAGAATGCATAAGCATTGGTTAAAAGAGCTTTTGACCCAAGACTTCGGCCGCGTGGATTACCCCTGGTATCGTTTTAAAAAAATCCTGTCTTTGTGTCACCCCTACATCCTCTGTAGAATTATATTACACTGTATTAACCAATCAGGAGCTCGGCCGATCTCGGTCGGATCTCTGATTGGTTAATATTTACACAGCTACAATGCTCGCACAGCCAGCTCGCGTCAATGGACAGGCAGCCTTAGGGTATACATAGTCCGTCAGTCAGTCAAAAACTATTTTATAAGATAGCCTACGCCTTGCCGATGCCCAAGTAGTATTAGTTTTAAGATGGTCTGATAAGAGCATCTTTGAGTCGTAGGCTTAGAGGATATAGACGTAGGTATGATACGAGGTACGAAATATCGTGTAAGTAAATTAATCATTCCGGTTTTCATCCATTAATAAACTGCCTCATCGTGAATAGCATCAAGGTATAAAATAAAACCGGTCAAGTGCGAGTTGGGCTACTCGCGCACCGAGGGTTCCGTGCCACACCACCACAGAACACAACATTATTAACTTAAAAAAAAAACTTTGTTTCGTCTGGGACCTGTAGCGCAAGACCGACTCACACTTGGCCGGTTTTTAGTATTTGTTGTTATTCTGTAGAGTTTGCTCTATAATCACACTAAGTTTGACGCTTGTATGTATTACCGTTTTTACGATAGAGCGTGAAGAAAAAACGTCGATAAAAACTAGTTTCTTGTTGAGAACCCCCTTTAATTTTTAACTTTATGTCATTTTTATTGTTTGTTAACAAATCCGCCGTAATAACGCACATTCTGTGAAAAATTCAATTATCTAGCTCTTACAGTTCAAAAGTTACAGCCCTAAATAGGTCGGACAGACAGACCGACGGACAGACGGACAGACGGACGGACAGACGGACGGACGGACAACGTAGGCTTAGTAATAGGGTCCCGTTTTCACCCTTTGGGTACGGAACCCTAAAAAGAAGATAAGGCATTTTTTTTACTTGACATCCGTAATTTGACGACTCACTGGCTCATTAATCTCATAATTAACTTTTTCATTACTGCCTAATTGACTATTCTATCACTTTAACTTTAGACACCTTAAACATCAAATACTTTTTCATTTATTTCGTAGTCCGGTGAAAATTTCATTAAACTAGAGAAATAAGGTATCCATTATTAGAGAGACAAAATATATTATTATTATTACCTACCTTAAGGCTATAGACATAACATGTGTGTTTTCGCAAGACAGGTTTATAAGAAGTTACAATTATTATTTCGCAAACAAATAATGTGAAAGTTAAATGGTAAATCGCAAAGCAAATAACAAAGAGAAATTTTGCAAATAATATCTCTCTGTATTATTTGTTTTAATATTACAAAAACAAAAGTTGAGAAGAGGCCAAAGCTCTTAAAGTAGGTACTGGGTTTGTCAACCATGCTATGCAATCCCCGGTATCCCTCAGGGCGTCTTAGGAAGTAATCCTATTCGAATTCCGTTTTAGGAAACCTCGTAACTACCTTTGTAAAGGCAACAGCCCCGGTGGTAGGGAGCTATATACAGGGTGAAATTGATATCATTGGCATCCTTTTAAACTAAGAGTCTACCCATCAAACTGAACAACTTTTAATATGGGAGCAAACCGATCGGAGCAACTAAAAAATCGGCTGTTGCATACATTTGAGTCGAGTAGGCACTGCAGTTTAGTATGGAACAGCTGATTCTTTAGTTGCTCCGATCGGTTTGCTCCCATAGTAAAAGTTGTTCAGTTTGATGGGTAGACTCTTAGTTTAAAAGGATGCTAATGATATCAATTTCACCCTGTATATACGCATTGTTTTTACAACCCGGGCGAATTAACTTGGCACCTGGCTCGCACGTGGCTCGGAATAAAAAACTCGGAAAGAATAACTCGAAAATGCTAAAGCGCAGGGACACGTGGAACGGTAACTGAAATGCTATGCTACTCGCACGGCGATGGCGGGCGGGTTCTCGCGGCGGGTAGCATGAGAGGGTGTCAAATTCCGAGCCAAGTGCGAGCCAGGTGCCAAGTTAATTCGCCCGCTTTACACAAATCGAATGTTATTATAATTATATGTCTTACGTTCCGTAATCACGGGCAATTAATTCCCGGACCTTTGGAAGGCGTGCATGGGGCCGAAGCCAACATGTAGAGGCCCGTTCAAAAGACAAGTTAATCTAAATGTAAGGGATATACACAAATACATACATGGGTATACACAAATGATTATTAAAATATCTATTTTCGCAATAATGAATAGACTTTCTTGAAGGTTGAATTTTTCCTTCGGTCAGCTAAATTTTTTATGGAATTATATTATGTTCTAGTAAAAAGCAATAAAATAAAAAAAATCCTTACATGAATTCGCATTGCCTCGCCAATATTTTTTTTATTCTTTATTCTGACATACCTTTGAAACTCTCTGCTACAATAAAACTCCATTTACCTGAGAAAAGGATAAATTCAATTAAGCCAAATATAAACTATAAAATAAACTATTCCTTCCGTACCAGGAAGCTGGAATCTTAGCTGGAATAGGTATTGGCTGGGTATTGGTACCGATCTTTGTATGAAACGAGATAATATGTCAAACATACGTCAAAAACGTTTCTATCATAATTAATTTTAGATTGTGTTAATCGTTTGTAGATGATAACTTGTTTTTTCTCAAACATGCTTGGAAATGTGAGCATTATTTTGACAACCTTCTTCGAGATAAATCGAAATTGCTGTACTGGCCAACTACATGCGCGCAGCGGCCGGCAATGTTTGTATGAAAATCCATATCTGTCGTGTTTTGCGGCCAAATAAATTACATAGTAAACTCATATCTGTCGTGTAATTTAAAAATGGAACGATCTTTTTCTCCTAAACATGGCGACCAAGGAGGTAACTCAAAAAAGGTTTTATTTAAATTTCGAACTAACTTGCAAATAGAAAGCTGTTTATTGAAAAAAAAAACAAATTGTTGTTCGTTGTTCGTCATTGATTTTGAAAAGAGTTTTAATTTCCGCGAATTATTTGAGAAAATTTACTGGTTTCATTTCCGCGCATTATTTCAGAAAAGTACTATACAAGCCTTGGCCACAACTAGGCATTGATGGACTTACGTATGTGTGCCTCGGCTTCGCCTCGGCCCACATTTACACGTTCGTCCATCAATGCCTCTGTTGCTGGCCGCTGCAGTAATGTACTATAACTTGTAATGTATAATAATATAGGATCCTTCTTTATATACTGGCTGGTTTTTTAAGGGGATGATCAGATCATCAAACTGAACCACTTTCTCTATGGGACCAACATCGAAAACCAAGAAAAATCTGTTGCCCCATACATTTCGCTCGAATAGGATTTCAATTTGCAATTTAGTCTGGAACAGTCTAGTCTTTATTTCATTTCGCGATTTCGACGTAGGTCCCATAGAGAAAGTGGTTCAGTTTGATGGTCTTATCACCCTCTTAAAAAACTGTCACCATATTAATTAAGACCTTGTAGATAATGCACATTTTAATATGTTTGCAAATATTTCAGTTAGAAAAACTGATTATATTTTCGCAGTTGGTTTAAAACGGTAAAATAATAATAGATATCAGGGCAGGAGATCATCAGTTTTAAAGCCAGAAACGAATCAAAGATCTTTATCGTTTTTATTTGCCTCGATATGTAGCCAAGCCCAATCAACATCCAAAACCAAATCGAACTAGCTCTTCGTTCGTTAAAAACGATTCAATAAAACTTTTGTCAGACTGAAAGGTTTGTCGAAAGGTCTATACTGTATAAAAGACAAATATTTAGGCTCGGAGAAAGCAAAGTAGGACATTTTGACAAAACGTCGCCACTCGGGCCACAAGGGCCTCTTGCGTCTCGTAAACGGATTACGAGGGTTGGGACTGTTGTTAAAATCAAAGTGTTGACTGCGAACCTAATGGCTGTCAGAGACCACCCGCGTCTGCAATCACCGTAATTTGCAAACGGAATGACCTGATAAAAAAAGAAAATGATTTGGCAGCAGTGTTTCATTATTCCACTCTAAACGTAATTCCGTAAAAACGTATCTAGAAATCTTGTGTTCGAAAAGAATAGATTCCCGATTCCGAAGAATTTCCTCAGTTAGTACCTGTAGCACAGATTAATAATACGTTACTATGTAGGTACCTGTAGTTCGTAAAATGATCTTACTATGCTGTATGACATTTTAGTTTAGAGGGGCTTTCTTGCTAAGTTTTGGTTTACCAACACGATTTGCAATAAAAGACAGTGTTACTTATTGGAGTATAATGTATATTCCCGAAATGAATGGAATGTCATCATAAAAACATCAAAAACCTCGCAGGTAACAAATGCAGACCTCAGCTTGTTCATATATTTCTTATTATTTTGGCGTGAATTAACGAAGTTAACATAGTAACAGGCACGATATTACCTGGTAGTCCAAGAGCCCGTGATGATTAGACCTTCGTTATTTTGTAAAAGCTGAAAGTTTCTCAGCGCATGATCCCAACACAGGTAGGAATTATGGACAACTATGAAGTCATGGTGGCTTTGGCAGGTAGCAGGTTAAAATTGTCTGGCCAGGGGTTGGACGTATCAAAATTGTCAGAATACTGTGGAAACATCGTCTAATATTTAGTTACTCAAGTAACATGTATAAAATTCAGCTTTTATATTCTACTAACGTAAGTGTAGTTACAATGCCAGACACCCTTAAACTTTAATAAATTGTAACCATACTTACGTGACAATATATAAAAGCTGAATTTTATACATAATTTTATACATGTTACTTGGGTAACTATTAGAAGATGTTTTCTCAGCATCCCGACAGTTTTGATACTTCCAAACCCTGGCCAGACAATTTTAACCTGCTACCTGCCAAAGCCACCGTGATCCAAACTTCATAGTCGGGGATCGTTTTTACCTGAATAAACTTTCAGGTTTTATAATATAAGGAAGGTCTGATCGTCACGGCCTCTTGCTCTATGTACCTACAAAATGTCAAAAGCTAACTTTTGCCGGGAGCCAAGTTTCACCGGGATATTAGCGGCACAATATTATATTATAGCAATCCCATCCTCACGTCGTAGTAGTGAATTCTTTTTCGCTTTATTCACATTTCTGTCAAAAGCAGGTGCCGGCCGGCGCCAGCGTTATGTTGGTACGCAATAACAATCATTTTATAAAACCTAATACACAATGTGCTGTACCATGATAATTTATAATTTTACAGAACCAATAATAAACAAACAAGAAATTGTTCGTGCCTTTTTGTTCCGGCCTAGAATATACCAACCGTGCACTTCTTCTTCTTCTTATCGTGTGGGCAGAGCCCTGGTGTCAGAGTTTTTTCAGACCGCCTTACGGCCTCTGACGTGGTTTTTATGTAACGACTAATACCACCAGAGATAGTAGCCGGGACCAACGGCTTAACGTGCCATCCGAAGCACGGAATCATTTTTCTTTTCAGACAATCAGGTGATTCAGCCTGCAATGTCCTAACCAACTGGGGAAAAATGCACAAAGTGACATATCACTAGGTGTCCCCCGTGGGAATCGAACCCACGACCTCCGTATCGAGAGCCAATGCTCTTAACCATTAGACCACGGAGGCAGATGGCAGAGGCGGAACCGTATCTCTTCTCGTGGGTGTTGCAGGATGCAAATGAGGGATAGGATTTCTTTAATTATCACATAATTTAATTCGGAAATCTTACGTGTGCCTGGCTACAATTTGTATCCTCATGATTTTATTTAGATTTGTTAGGTACGTAATACTTGCAATATTTGGTTTCAGAAGAGAGCCGATTTCGTTTTTCTGTTAACAACCCAATTATTTCTGTCAACAAGACAATTTCAATGGATTCTTATTTCTGTTAACAAGACAATTTCAATGGATCTAAATTATGCTTCATGATTTTAAAGGACAACCGCCGCTCTCCCTTGAAAAAATACCTTAAAATGTATAGAAGTTTTGACTGAAGTCAAATGTGTAATAAATTATGAGGTTTTATAAAAACGACTCAGATAGTATCATTTATTTTTATTTAACGAGTTATTTAATCATTTATTATTAATAAATTATAAAAAAGCAGCAACCCCAACATGGCTGTCAATGTTGTTTAGTAGGAGGAGGTAGGAGGTGTTGCAGGCACAATGTTTTTTTTTATATAAATATGATAAAAACTAATAAATCATTATAAAATAAACTAATGCCTGCAGTTAGTTTCTAGTGTTCCATAGTCCATAATAAAAATAGAAGGGCGGTTATACATTTTTGGGTATTATGTGCCAGATGTCCTTTATACACGAAAATATTAATAAATACAACAAGAGTAGAAAACGATAATTACGAACTTATTTCCAAATTAGAGATAGATTAGCCATTTCTTTTCACTTAGGTACGCTGCCTTCAAACTTTTGTAACAATGAATTTGTCCTCAGACCTCAGAATCCTCAGATCAAAGAGTGCCAAATTTCTCGATTTTATTTAACTCTACGGATTAAACGAGAATAACGATGAGAATCTGAATCAATTTTACAGAGTTAGTTACTTCGTGAACAATATTGTAATATTTTGGAATCAAATCCGTCTATTTCTTCTTTTCTTGGTTTATTTTATTGTTTTAGTTTCCTTCTTTGATTGCTAGCTAAATGGAATTTTTTTTTAATTAATTTTAATGAAGCATTTATTATGTTAACATAGAAATGTTATACGAATAATATTTGTCTCCGTCTGTTTGTTTATTCCTAAACCGTTCGTCCGATTGTCATGAAACTTTGGTGGATTGTTGTGCGCACTCCCGCGAAAGTATCTGTTAAAAAAAGTATTAAATAAAATAGATAAACAGAAGCTTTAAGAAACGAATGTATAAGATGAATAATGTATATTTAATATTCAGATTATAAGAAATATGAAAAAGGAAATATGAACACTCAAACAATGAGCTTATTTGAGGAAGTTAACATTATTTGATGAAATAATTAGATTATACATATTTACTAAAATCATCTTTCAAAATTGCATAAAAAATTATTTTTAAATGCAATTGTGAAATATTTTAAGTTCTTGTATAATGACAATTATAACTAAAATCTCAAAAGCAGGCCAACTAAGGTAAGTAATATAAATTATACTGGTTGTAAGGAAAAGTATAATTATCCTTTAAAATGTAGATATGTGCTGGCAGAGAGGCCCTGTAGAGTAGATACTCTACCCATCAAACTGAACAACTTTTGCTATGGGAGCAAATCTATCAAAACAAAAAAAAAACAACGGGTTGCACTCTGGGAGTGCCGGCAGAAGTGAAAACTAAGAGATCACGTGACGTCACGGTCCTGACGCGAATTTAACATTTTTACCCATCAAAAAATCTTACGTCTTACGAATTTACGTCTTACGAATTTTCGATCAGGAGTGCGATTTTTGAAACTCATTCGCTGAGCTCAGCAGTTGAAAATGTCAAAATTACTATGGAGACATGCATCTTTCTACTCTGCTGATTTGACTTTCAAAAATCATACTTCAGGATTGCGATTTTTGAAAGTCAAATCAGCAGTAGAAAGATGCATATCACCATAGTAATTTTGACATTTTCAACTGCTGAACTCAACGAATGAGATTCAAAAATCGCACTCCAGGTCACGTGACGTCACGGTCCTGACGCGAGTTTAAAATTTTTTACCCATCCCAAAAAGTGCACAACACCGCTAAAGAAGTTTTTACTTCAAAAATCTGCTGTTTCATACTTATGAGTCGTATAGGCATTGCAGTTTAGTATGGAACCGCTGATTTTTTCAGCGCTGTCTTCTCCCATAGTAAAAATTATTCAGTTTGATGGGTAGGTATGTGGTTTAAAGGTTAATGAAACTTTCCCTTACACCCTGTATATCCACTACTGAAACGATGTGTGAGTAATAAATGAATCTTGGCTCTAGATCGGTCTGCGAGCGGATTGGATTCTGAATTGAAGTGACAGGATGATGAAGGAAGGGCTCGGTTCAGTTACATCGGCTTTACTTTATTGGACCACATACATTAGAGCTCTAACGTTTAAGCATAGTGTAAAGAACTAATAGTGGTGAAGCCAATCGTGCGGGGCGTGCGGGGGCCGGGAGGAGTATGTCCCGGCCCACGCTGCCTGCGCGCGTACCCTAACAGCGAATTGAGTTAGGGTACGCCCGTCCCCCGCCGTACCCCGCACCGGCATAGACCCGCTGCGACCCCTGAGCTTCATCACTTATTTTATTTACACTATGGTATAAGGGAGTGTTTTGACTGTACGGTATCTCGAGCACAGATTATTCAAAAGTTAGGTACTAGATTACGAACGCTCCCGACTTCGCGCATTTTTTTCGAATTTCGGACTTTGTGCTTTAAGTAAAAGGTCAGGGTTTCCCTGACCGAACGACCTTGACTCTTTCAGAGCCACCTCATCTCTACTAAACTACGTCGTTTTAGTAGGAATACCTATTTTTGACTGGCTTGTCCTTCATTATGTCACTGTGCCTTCTAATCCAAGAAAATCAAATTCGAAAATCATAAGAATACGCACAAAATTTTACAATTATCTAATTAACTAAGAATTAACTCATTAAATATTGGTCTTAAAAAAAAGTACTTCATAGCATTTTTAGATCTTAATTAGGTATCTATACAATGGTGTGTGTCGCTAGTAAAAGTGACTTCAACTTATAAAGTAATACAGATTTTTTTCCAATATTAAGGCTTTCCTTTGAACACAGGTTTCAAAAGTACCTATTTTATAGAAAAATAAGAAATTTTACAAAGTTACCTATTCTGAAGATAATACCTAAAAGTTAGGAAGTAAGATTCATAGTTACGACGTGGGATTGAATTGTTTATGGAAGATGATTTCCCAAGGGTGTCAGACTTGTAGAATAATTTTGAAAGATATTAAATATATTATATATTTCATATAAGTTCTGAACAAAATATATTGCTTTAAGTTTTTGGAAGTCAACAGCAACAAAATAATAATAAAATAACTGGCCAAGAGCGAGGTATGTACTCGCACATAGAGGGTTCTGAACCTAACCACAGAACCTTTATCACAGTCTTCAATATTGCCATTCATCATAATCATCATCTCAGCCGATGGACGTCCACTGCTGGACATAGGCCTCCCCTAAGGATCGCCATAACGACCAACGGGTTTCCGCCGCCTTCACCAGGTCGTCGGTCCACCGTGTATTTCTACCCTTTTATAAGGCCTTGAGTGACCGACCACGTTTCTGTTCCATATGTCATCACTGGCAACACAGACTTTCATCTTAAAACACTGCGGTATTTGACATAACCGCAGACGTGAACATATATTACGTAGCTTCCCGAACGCTGTCCAGGTCGATCTCTTTCTCGATAGTTTGTCCCAGGTAAAGAATAATCGTCAAAAAATTCGAGCGCAGAGTTTCTGATCTTTACAGGAGTGGGTACAACCACACGCATGATCTTGGTCTTGTCCATGCTCATTATCAGACCAACTCGTTCGGAGGCTCTGCTATTAAGATTATCGAGCATTCTATTATACTGAGCTCCTCCTAGGTCTCCGCAATGATGACTAAATCATCGGCAAACCGAAGGAGGAACCGAAGATGAAAATTACCATAAGAATTGCATTTTGTTTTCGTATTGCAATTGCTAGAACAAAACTGGTCAGAAGAATAAATAGGAATATGCGTATGGTTTATTATAATTAAGAAATCTAACGACCGACACAGACGCATCGTCAAAATGTACCTAAGAGGGTCTATTTTTTTATTTATATAGTCAAGTAAGCCATTCTAGAAAGAGGTCGCCCCGTTAGCACAGAATAGGTAATAGTATATAGTTCTACATACAGAACGGCCACTCCCCGCCCCCCTCTGACTTCAGATACCCCACCTCCCCTCACACTATTTGTGGTAACTTGAGGGAAGCCGAGCAAGGGATGGCAGTCAGGCGCGCACACCCGTTGGGTTTGACTACATAAAATATATTTTATTTTTCTCCTCACAGTAAAAATAAACTTTGGAAAATAACGCTAAATTTAAATTTTCTGCGATTCTTTAGCTTAAAAACTATTTTAATAACAGAATGAACTATAAAAAGTAACGAAATGTATAATGTAGTTCATACGATGCGTGTTAAGTCAACCCTACACATATGTCATTCACAATTTTCGCAAAGTGCGCATGTGCGAACGTCATCATGTCAAATCTAAAACGTTGTTTGAAGTGCCGGACCTGTGCCGTTAGTTCAGTTCGTTATTTGCTTTACGATCAATAAAATATTGTATAGTCCTCTTTCGCTTCTTCTTTTAATGAAGTTGAAGGGTAAAATACACAGAAAAATGTTTACCTTACAGCTTTTAATAAAAATGTATTAAGTAGGTAAAGTTATTAAATTAATCATATTTTTTGCTTCTTCCAGAATATTTTTTTACAGGAAAATTGTTATTCGCTACAGAAAGCCATCCAGGCTTATCAACACTGTAGTCACTCCCATAAAGGTATCATATAGAGGAACTGACAGCTGAGAGAGTGAGATGTACCTAGCGGCACCACTGTATAATAGAAAGAGATACGTGACGCGAGGCAATAGAACCGTTTTTGGGAACTTGTCAGCACAATGGACTGGGTAAATATTCGTGCTCTGTGAATAATTAGTGAATCTAAAGTGAAGTCGTAGATTATTTTGTGAAATATACTAACACTATTTCATTAAATTACCTACGATTTCACATTAGATTCACAATTATACACAGAACTCGAAGTTTTAGGGTGCCGATAAGTGCCGACAAATGCACAAAAAACGGTTTCATTTGACAACGCATGTCAGTTACTCTATTCCGACAGGTATAATAACTTTATGGTCACTCCTTATTTAAACCTATAATATATTTAGTCATAAAAATCCACACGACTCAACTTGGGATTTCTGGTCACACCGTAATTCCATGCATTTAAAGCGAAGCACTCTGTAGAGCCCGCCGCGTCATTAATGTTATCAAGCTGCCTTCGTTCCTGTGTCAGATTTTCAGTCGAGCCGAGCTATACAGAGTGAAGTTTAATTTGACTAAGTATAATTACAATTTTAAGCTAAGGTCTTTGCACTAGCTTGATTACGTACAAGTTGTCTGTCTAGCACGATAATCATAATCGTCCACTAATTGTCTAGAAATATAAAAGAAAATGTTTAGTACCAAAGGGTACTCATAGAAAGACAGGGTTATTAAAGTATTCTTACAGATAATGATGATGGTACAATATTCAGTGGAGAAGAATAATTCGATGGTTCGAGGGACCGGCTTTGCGGTAGTATTTCCCCTCTGCCACGGTAGAAGATCAATGGTTCATGTGCATTTACGTACAATTTTATACCTTTATCACGAGACAGCCTATAATTGCTAAACAATAACTTCGAACTTATGATTATGACGTTTGGGGTTCACACGAGATTACTTATCATGGATTTTTAACAATCAAAATTAGATTCTAAATTTATGGGGAATAAAATCCAAAGCTGTCGATTTCATGTTACCTCGCCCGCGCCCCCGCAAAAAGTGGCAGAAATGTTTGTTTTACACGCGTAACTAGACTAACTAGTCAAAGTTTCGGACATATCGAAAAGATGAATGAAACTTGACTTACGAAACTAGGGCGAGCGTGGAAGAACATATTGTTAGAGGCAGACCTATAGGATGACGTACCTAGAACAAATAGCAGGTCGCTAGTCCTGATAATAATCTTTAAATATTAGTGTACTGTTGGGGCCGCAGCTTGCTGCGAGAGAGGACTGAAAGGATTTACTTTGATTTTACGTATTATTTATTATTTGGAAACAACCAATACAATGAGACGTCAATTCGTCTTACCGATCCCAGATATAACAAAAGCGAATGTTTGCTTTCTCGATTATATGTAAGTATTCCAAATTCAATCTAAAGCGGCCAGTATGGAACCCTTTGAATTGTCTCTACCAGGCAGCTGGCATAGGATATGATCTCTACAGTACCTTAGATACATTGTGAGAATGATGATGTTGGATCATATTTACGAGTATAACACAAGTTCCTTGTCAACATAAATAAGACAAACCTATCATTCAATAGCAGATTCTACCTATAGTCTATCTTCACTTTTTCTCTCGTCTATAATATATATAACAATAAAAAGGAGCCACGGCATCCAACAGACGGAGAGATTTAAAAGTTCGACTTGCGGACCGTTTAGTCCACTACACTCACAATAGGGATGATGACAATTTTAATTTTATTTCTTATTTAAAAACTGTTTGATATCTTAAACACTAAAGTGAAACAGATTTTTTAATATCTTCAAATATAACCGAAATATAAGTGTTTAAAATTTACGGTTGGAGCGAGAGGCATATTGATATATGAAGGGAGTGACGTCATACCCTCGTATTTTAATACAAATAATAACGAAGTGTCATACAAACATCTGTTTTGCATGAAAGAGATAGAAAACGACAAAAAACGTATTTCAATCGCTTATAACTTTTTTTGTTTTCTGTTTGATTGTAATTTTGTTTTACCATTTTGTTATTGAATTAACCTTTTACTTTAGAATTCGTTATAAGATATGAATTTCCAGGATCAGTCATCATCCCTATAATTATAAACGCGTCGCCGTTTTATACTTTACAATTTTTTAGGGGAGACCTTTGTCCACCAGTAGACAAAAAAGGTTAAATAAAACTTATGTAGTTTATTGTAGGTTTTAGTAATATATAAACTTTTCATTTTTTACTAGGGGTACCTAGTAAATAGGTATATTTATCACATTAATTATATTTTTTTCCATTGTACAGAAGGTGGATTTCCATTAAATTCCGCTTTACCTAAGTATCACATCTTGAAGACAAAATTATAAACAAAATATAATCACCATGCGTTTAAAAATCTCAAACAATGGAACTATAGAGTCGAGCTCAAGTTGCTAAGATCTTTATTTCTAACTTATTTTAAAATGTAGCGAGATAGTCTCTGCATGCTAAGCAAAACGTTTCATAACAAAAGATTGTGTGAACTCAAAGGATAAAAAACCAGACTGCGTCAAAAACAATTATTAACTGAAAAGGGAAAAACAATAAGCTTTATAATCTATACAATTTTGTTTGAGCATTGTCACTTCCATAAATAAAACAAATCATACAGGAGATGATCGGACCATGAAACTGAACCACTTTCTCTATGGGACCGATAACGATTTCGATATTGGTCCTATAGAGAAAGTTGTAAATCCATATAGTAGGTACTTACTTATACATACATTATATACACACTCGAAAAACATTACCCTCCTTCTGAGGCAGTGTCGCTTAAAAATTGGAAGCTCTGCCGGATCGAATAGTACGAAAAATAATTAATTTATATTTATTGATCACGTCATGATTCACATGACGTGTTCATTAAATGTCCAGATTTATAGTATTTCATGTGCGTTCCATTTTAAATATATTTTGCTTCTGTTAACTTAAACACATTTATTGTTACAAAATATAGCGTTTCAGTGAAAAGGTGCCTTGTTTCCAGAAAATACAACATAATGCGTGTAATTTATGATATCTTTTAAAGGGGATGACATTCAAATTATTGCCCTCACGACTTACGCGTCCTGTATAATCGAGTGCAAACATAAGGGAGCTGGGTATGAATAAGTAGTGAGTGGGCTGCTCTTCACTTTTGCATAATTATTGCGCGTTCCAATGCCGTTCGCCTTCTGAATAGTTGATGTCCAGTGACCTGGCAAGAGGTCTCCTGACTCCAAAGCGCAAGGGTCAGAATTTGAAGAGTAGATAGCATTAAATATTCAAGTCGTTTCGGTGAACAGCCGGTGGGTATTGCCATTACCAACAAACCACAGACTAGGTTTGTTAGCTAATTAAATCTAGGACTAGCAAGTTTAGTTTGCAAGGAACATATTAAAGTTTTATTCTTATAGCTGGCAATGGCGCAGTAAAAATTAAAAAGTAGAGCGCTTAGAGACAGGTTAATCAAGGTGTCTTTAGGGCTTTGAATTTCGTTTAGCTGTCTCTACCTAGTTTGTCCAGAGTTTTTAAAACAGCTTCGTTCACCAAATGAGGCGATTTCCAATAAAATCTGCAGATGGCGTTAGTAAATTTGACAAGAAACCTGTCAATTTTAAGGTTAATTATTTTAAGAAAAAAACCGTACTTAGTAAAAAGGTAAAGGTAATACATATGCAGACTGTTTTTTTCGTAATAATTTAGTTTATTTAATACTATTTAGTTTTGTGTCAAAATGGGGTGAAATTGATATAGAGTATGTTGTTACAAAGCTTAATGATATTTTTCCTTACACCCTGTATACTCGTAGGTACTACGAGTATAGGTACAGATTACCTGCACTGTGTCGTCGGCCAACCGTGAGTCGTTTGCGGCAAACAGGAATGTTAGCCGAATTCAGGGACCGACCGATTGTAAACAAAGTCTTTCATCAATGGAAATCATTTTAGGGTTGAATTCTGCAGTCGACCCAGCCTTTGACATTTTAACTATTATTGTGGTTTCGTGGAAGCACTGTTTTTTCGTAGAGATCGTTTTTGATAGGAAACATGCAAATTGCAGTTCGCCTGTTACCATATCAAACGCGTAAACTTTGACGAACCATCATCATCATCATTAGCCTATAAACGTCCCACTGCAGGGCACAGGCCTACCCTCAAGGAGGGTGTATGGGCATTAGTCCACCACGCGTGCCCAATGCGGGTTGGTAGACTTCACATACACATCAGAATTTCTTCTTCAGTATATGCAGGTTTCCTCACGATGTTTTCCTTCACCGTTTGAAAGCAGTCGGTTTTACGTAAGTACATAAGTTAGATAAACTCATTGGTACATGGCATGTTGTCCGTGCAGATTCGAACCCGGACCTCCATAATTGGGAGTCCATACCTCTCCGCAACGCGCCACCGACGCTCTCATAACATACCGAACATACCTAAAATAAATACTCCTGTGGATCTGGAATGATATATCAATTTGAGGTTTAATATTCAAGACGTAAACACTGCTATCGACATTAGCCTGGGAAATCTACGGATTTTTGTATGGAGTAACTTGCATTAATTGCACTTTAGGTGATAATTTATGGAATATAGTAGATGCATACCTGAAAAACATAAATTCTCAATAAACCCCGATTTTGATATCGCACAACTTATGTTTTTAGGGTTCCGTACCCAAAGGGTGAAAACGGGACCCTATTACTAAGCCTGTCCGTCCGGCTGTCCGTCCGTCCGTCTGTGTATCCTACCTATTTAGGGTTGGAACTTTTGAACCTTAAGTGTTGTAGTTGAAATTTTCACAGAATCTGCGTTATTACGATTTGCTAACAAATAATAAAAATGTCAAAAAGTTAAAAATTAAGGGGGTCCTCATACAAGAAACTAGTTTTTATCAAGGTTTTTTTCTTCTCGCTCTATGTTAAAAACGGCAATACCTACGTACAAGCGTCAAACTTAGTGTGATTAATGATTATAGAGCAAACTGTACAGTATAACCAACAAATAATAAAAACCGGCCAAGTGTGAGTCGGTCCCGTTCTAAAGGTCACGGGTCTGCAGGAAGAAATCTCTGTACGCTCTGTAAGCTCGCTCTTTGTGCTTGTCTTACTGTGCTATTGCTATTATTATTTGAATAATTTCCATGTATACAATAAAATGTTAAAATAAATAAAGGTATGGTCAAACCTTTAAAAAGATTCTAGACCTCTGAACGACTTATAGTTTTTTCATTGCCCTCGTAACATCCCAATTACCAAAGATTATAATCTTACACGGTATAGGATAAGATAAGATAAAAATTATTTATTTGCACACCAAAATAAACAAAAAACAACAACAATATACATGAACAAGAAGGGTACAAAAGGCGGCCTTATCACGCCAGCCAGTATAATAAGTATATAGGGTCCTTCTTAATATGCTGACACTTTTTTAAGGGGATGATCAGACCATGAAACTGAACAACTTTCTCTATGGCACCAACATCGAAATCGCGAAAAAAATTCAACTCGTCCATACAAAACTGCAAACCTAATGGAGCCAAAAGTATGAGACAGCTGATTTTTTTTTCGCGATTTCGATGTTGGTCCCATAGAGAAAGTTGTTCAGTTTCATGGTCTGATCATCCCCTTAAAAAAGTGTCAGCATATTAAGAAGGACCCTGTATAAATAAAATTCTCTAAAGTAAAAGCTCTTTAGCATTAATGGAACAATATTCAATCATAACTTCTTGATACTTTTTGTTCTGAAAGTGATTACAGTATAACTAAAGACTAACAACAATCCATCATTTTGTAAAACTAAGATTAATCCACAACAAATACCACAATACTATTTTAAATCTTTAACAATAGTTCTTTACTATTTATTTACCCTGGTTGATTACAACGCTTGCATTTTGAAACATAAACATATAAAAAATACCTATATTAGATATTTTGATTTTATTTACGTTCGTCAACAGTTGATATACAGGGTGTTAGGTTAAACAGTTGCATTACTTTAAGGGGTGATTGCCCATGATACTGAACAACTTTCCCAAAGAAACCTATAGGAAATTCGCAATTTTTTTTTCGCCTTTTTCATTCAAATGTTCGATCAGCTGATTGCATTTAGTATGGGAAGTACAACATTTTTTTTCGAATGTTCCTACAGGTTTCTTCGGGTAAGTTGTTCAGTAACATGGGTACAATCACCCCAAGTAATGCAACTATTTACCCTAACACCCTGTATAGTACCTTATGTTAAGACTAGGTAACAAATATAGATAAATGCACACCTAATTATTATAGATGAAAACAACGTGCGCTGAGAAATTTTAGCCAAAGTAACACTGATCTTGATCAAATTTAGATTTTAATATTTAAAAAACCGGTCAAGTGCGAGTCGGGCTACTCGCGCATCGAGGGTTCCGTACCACACCACCACAGAACACAACATTATTAACTTAGAAAAAAACTTTTTTTGTCCGGGACCTTTAGCGCGAGACCGACTCACACTTGGCCGGTTTTTAGTATTTGTTGTTATTCTGTAGAGTTTGCTCTACAATCACACTAAGTTTGACGCTTTTATATGTATTACCGTTTTTACGATACAGCGTGAAGAAAAAACGTTGATAAAAACTAGTTTCATGTTCAGAACCCCCCTTAATTTTTAACTTTCTGCCATTTTTATTATTTGTTAACAAATCCGCCGCAATAACGCATAATCTGAGACTTCAACTATCTAGCTATTACGGTTCAAAAGTTACAGCCCTAAATACTCGTAGGTAGGACAGACGGACGGACGGACGGACGGACGGACAGACGGACAGACGGACAGACGGACAGACGGACAGACGGACAGACGGACAGACGGACAGACGGACGGACGGACGGACGGACAACGTAGGCTTAGTAATAGGGTCCCGTTTTCACCCTTTGGGTACGGAACCCTAAAAAAGTATGTCCATTGAGCTATGTTACCTATAGTCTTAACGTAAGCCATGTATTATTGTAACTACTGGTGATGAGCCTAAATAAATAAAATTAAAATATAATGATGATCATAGATTTTGTTTAAATTTTATTACTCAAATGAAATATGAAAGAGTTAAATGAAAATAAAATAACTAAACTAAAATAATCATCTTTGTTTATACCTTTATTTGTTTCATATATTAAAAGCTTTCAATAAAAACTTTAAAAGATGAAAATGTCCGGCCAGATCAATTTGGACGTTCAAACGCTTTGAATATTCACCCTGTGACATTGTTGTAAGGTACGATATTACAGATATAAAAACCCAAGTCTCAAAGTTCACAACTTACTGTAACCATAATCTAATAAAATAAAAAATAACAATTGGGTACAAATGGCAGATCAAAACGGATAATTTTGTCAAGCTAAGCGTGGACGCACATATCGGAAATACATTATCTACAGTGCGCAGTTAGAGTAGCGCAGCTTAGTGCGTATACCAACACCAAGGAGTGATTGTAAATACGGCACGTTCTTACAATGCTGCGGCAGGCATTTGAATACATACGTTCGAGGCATTCCAATAGCTTTCCTTCCCTTACCAGACAATTTCTCAGCTAAACTTTGTACTTGCAGTTTTACGCTTTTTTAGGGTTTCGTACCCAAAGGGTGAAAACGGGACCCTATTACTAAGCCTACGTTATCCGTCCGTCCGTCCGTCCGTCAGTCTGTCCGTCTGTCCGTCCGTCCGTCTGTCCTACCTATTTAGGGTTGTATCTTTTGAGTCGAGCGTCTGGCGTCGAGGCAGACCCAGAAAAAGGTGGAGAGACAACATGGATGCCTTCCTGGAGAGTTGGCCAGAAGTTGCACACAACAGAGAGGATTGGAGAGTAAAAGGGGAGGCCTTTGCCCAGCAGTGGGACACAGAACAGGCTACGTAAAAAAAAAAAAAAAAAAAAATCTTTTGAACCGTAATAGCTAGATAGTTAAAATTTTCTCAGATTATGCGTTATTGCAGCGGATTTGTTAACAAATAATAAAAATGGCAGAAAGTTAAAAATTAAGGGGGGTTTTCAACAAGAAACTAGTTTTTATCAACGTTTTTTCTTCACGCTCTATAGTAAAAACGGTAATACATACAAGCGTCAAACTTAGTGTGATTATAGAGCAAACTCTACAGAATAACAACAAATACTAAAAACCGGCCAAGTGTGAGTCAGTCTCGCGCTAAAGGTCCCGGACAATAAAGTTTTTTTTCTAAGTTAATAATGTTGTGTTCTGTGGTGGTGTGGTACGGAACCCTCGGTGCGCGAGTAACCCGACTCGCACTTGACCGGTTTTATTTATGACTTCCTTTCTGTCAAAATCTGAGCCAAGGTAAAATTTATCTACTTCAAACTCTTCCTTCTTTTCCAACTTATTAAAAATAATCGTTACTGAATTTGATAAAAAATAATGTTTACCTATTCAGTATTATAATTATAACAACAAATTACTAATGGTGGGAATAGTGATGCTGTGATACATCAGACAAACTGTAAAAATGGTCTCGAAGCCATTCCATTACGTATCCTAGTTTACAAACTAGGATACGTAATTGAATGGCTGGCTTCGAGACCATTTTAACAGTTTGTCTGTTTGTTTGTCGGCTTGTGCATTTTTGATGGGATTTTCACAAAGTGTGAGGGGCTGAGTTAAAAGTTATGAGTACATATTTAAAGTCAGTGGTCTCTGCGTGTACGAAGTCGCGGGCTACTATTTTCTAAGAGCACAAAACCCATTGTCTACTTCCTAAGATATGTGCTACCCCTTTTGCTAGTATCAGATATATTATTTACCGAAAAGGCCCGACGATACCTGAGGCGATACAGTAAAAGCTGTCACTATTAGTTTTCTTCTACGGAAAATGCTCGTGAAATACAAAAGGAGGAAACAGGAAGAGGCCGCCAGCCAAACAGCGGTTCGCTTCAAAATGTACGAAGTAATCGCAATGGTATGCCGATCGTGTCTCGGCCACAAGTAATCTTGTAGGGAGGTTACATTGTTTTACGTTCCCTAAGCCTAGCAGGGAATTAATTCACACTAGGTACGTATACTTTTATAGACAAAAATGTTAATAATATAATTTTAAAAAATAAATAAAAGTAATCAAGACGTGTCTTGTCTACCTTAAACAAAATCGTGAATCGAGTTTGCTGCTAGAAAAAAAAACTTGTATTGCATAAAAAATATACATAAAAAAGAATTGTAGTCCTGTCTAGGCTAGCCTGAAAAAGACTGCCTGATAGTGTACCTAACTATAAAATTAAATCGATTAATTCCTAGCCTGATAGTGATAAAATGACACAGAACAGAGCGCAGGTGTCGTTTAATTGCGAAATACTCTTGCGCCATTTTTCTTCCTTAATAAGCGTATTAGGCACATTATTAAGAGATATATTGCAAACAATTATGGAAGCGGAAGCCAGGTGGCTTAATGCAGCGGGCAACTCTTATTGTAAATGATTTTCTATGTAGGTAAATACAACATTTTCTATGACTAAACCTAGATGGAAGTGAATCACGTTTAGCACATTTTGTATTGTAAATGAGGTCTATAATGCGCAATTGCATAATCGACCTTTAAGATAGATTTGCCTTAGATGATTTCATTGCGGTGTATAGGTAGTACTCAGAGGAAGGATCTCCTTATTGTAAAGTATAGAGAGCACATCAATTTACGATTGTAGTTAGTCTCTTTTGTCATATGACGTACCTTTAATAGTAGAAGGAGACGGAACTAGAGATATTATAGCGGCTGTCCACTTCTATTCGTGCTAGTGTTTGTGAAAAGTGCCCATAAACATTAGGGCAAATGTCACTTTTTTGGTCTAATTGGTCTCTTTTTTCCATACTACTTGACACCACACACTCAAACACAAACGTCATAAAAAGTGGACATTCTTGCAATGGTATGGCTCCCTCTATACCTTTAGGTATAATCTCTTTAAGGTAGTACCTACTAGTATTTATTCTGTGGTATAGGGACAGAATATACATATAAGAGTACAGTTTAGGTACCAGGTAGGTACTACAGTAGTTGGTGCATGATGAGGAGGGCTGGAATGTTTATGTACCTACTAAGTGATTGCCGAATTACCTATCCTGCAAAATATAGGAACATCGTAGTTGGACGAAACGAAACGAAACTTTGAAGAAATGAAACATGGACAACTCGGTAGGTACCAGGACACAGTGTGTGATTTTCCCAAAGTTGCGGTCATCATATTTTATGCGTTTTTTGGAAAGATTACATTCAAACAAAGCTTCAATTAAAACTCTTTTGTCTTTATCTATCAATAGTTTTGGAGAAATTAATAAATTAAAAAAAGACCATAAAAACCATAAAATGACAATATCTGCTTTCTAACTATGTTTTTTTTATTTGATGTTTCATGGTATGATAGATATTCGCTAGAAGCTTCAATTAATCCATAAAACAAATACAAATGATTACGATCTTGTAAGTTAACATTTTTTTTTTTTTTTGCCAAAGTGTTAATGAAAGTTATAAGTTCATCTGCTTTTTTTTTGATAAGTACAACTTTCATTAAAACTTTGGCAAAAAAAAATAAAAAATGTTAACTTACAAGAGCGTAATCATTTGTATTTGTTTTATGGATTAATTGAAGCTTTTAGCGGATATCTATCATACCATGAAACATCAAATAAAAAAAACATGGTTAGAAAGCAGATATCGTTCTTCTATTCTGTTTTTGTTGCTGTATGTTTTTGGTGTGCAAATTAAGAATATTTATGTTTATGTTATGTTATTGTCTTTTTATGGTTTTTATGGTCTTTTATTAATTTATTAATTTCTCTAAAACTAGGATAGATAAAGACAAAAAAGTTTCAATAGAAGCTTTGATTGAATGTAATCTTTCCAAAAAGCGCATAAAATAAGATGACCGCAACGTTGGGAAAATCCCACACTGTGCGGGAGCGAACCACAGAAGAAATGATTACAGACTTCGCGATACTTACGCGAAAAACACACAGACATTACTGTACAACCAGGAAAATAATTCCGCTCGTTAATCTTCGTTTGCGCAGAGCAGACCCAAGTACCCCACAAGACCCGAAGTCATTTAGTAATCAAAGGGTGCAAAAAAGGATATCAGCGAAAAGGGCGCCTACGTTGCTTGCAAATAAATACAAGAAATTACGAGGTAAACATTTGTTTTACCATACTTTACGTTTTATTATAAAAACCAAAATAAACCACCCACAGATTCTAAAACGTTAAATATAGATGAATCCAAACTATCTTATTTTGAAATATTTGTCTACAAGTCAAGCCTAGAATCCAGGACTACGCCCATAAAAAATCGTAAGATTTTTAGAGCGTAATTCTACGAAGGACATCGGCCGTCTAGTGGCGATCGTTCATCAAATAACTGGGACACGTCACCGTTGTAAAATTTCCGATGCCGACCCGACCGATGCATAGTGTAATAAAAACGAATAGTGGTGAAGCTCAGCGTGCGTGGCAGGTCAATCGAGCGCGGTGTGCGGGGGCCGGGAGGATAACGTGCCGGCCCCCCACACCGCTCCCGAAAATCGAATTTAATGAGCGTTTTACCTTTCTTTTTTTAAATTAGTTCCTAAAAACTCAAGAGACGACATGTTTATCGCTCCATAGAGACGTTCGCGAGATCATATCAAAATCCTGTCAAGACTGTGCCTGCCTTTTTTTTTTAAGGCCAAGGGATCAGCCCATACACCTATGTCAGACGTAAATAGTTTCAAATTTTCTATCAAAATGAATGCGTATCATTTTGATAGAATGAAACATTCCATTTTTGGTCATCTTTTCCCTGTTTGTTATTTTAATGAAACACATTTTGAAATTTTGACCTTTATTCGCGCAGACCTCAGTGCCATCTATCGATCCCCTAGAAAACCAAAAGAAAAACCCTACGCCTGCATCCTACGTATCCCTGTACCCCGCCCGCACACCGATATGCTTCACCACTATTATTTTTTAATTACACTATGACTGAAGTCTCTATAATATTAATAACATTTAAAACAGCGCCAAACGTCTAGGACAATGGAGAAGAGTTAAGAACGGTAATTCCTCTAAAACCGCCGTAAATAGCGATTAAATATTGCAATAAAGAGAAAAGTAAAGGGAAATGAGGGGTAATAAATTGTCGTGCCAGAATTTTTGAAGTCGATGGCGTCAGAGGATATGGCTTTGAGAAGCGCTGTCGAGAATAATCTTACTGCGTTATTGGTCCGTTAGAGTGACCGCAATAATGTATTAATTAATATCTGTATTGGTAATTGTTAACATGTATTTCAACACAGTAGCAAACAATAGACTTGTAGTTACGTGACAGAGTTACTAGTATTACCTACAGGTTACTTACTTGCCATTTTAACTTGCTCCTGAATTAACGGAACAAGCACAAGATTTCACTGCTAATAAAAAGTTGTAAAAAAAAAAACAATGTAACGATCACACGAGACCAATAATTCATTTTGTTCTTTTCCCAACATTTTGTGAAACAAGATGCGGAATGCGGAAACCTTTCCGCATGTCCAACATTTAACACCTCAGTTAGCACGAAACTTTTGTACGAGTAGGAATATTATTATACAGGTGTACATTTTCCCCAGGTGAATTACAATGCGATCATTCATCAAAGTTTATTCGCAGAAATCAAAAAGCTATTGAGAGATTTAGTTGAAAAAAAAACTTTAGAAAAGAATCAATATGCACAGCAAAGCATATTGAAACCCTTGCCATAAGAAGAAGATGGTCACAAGGCTAGCAACCTTGGCTTCGGAGCTCGATCCCAATCTCGATCTGACTAGTAAGTACTAAGCTATACAAAACCAACATAAGATGGCCCCGCGTAGGTCGGCAACGTATAACGTCGCGCAGCCAGCTTATGTCGGTTTTGTATAACTTGATGTGTCGCCGTGCGTACGTATTTTTTTTACGCCATTGTCTTTTCGATGAAAGAAGACATCGCGAGACAACCTGTGGACATGCTTCAATTGACAACATTTCATTTTTTAACCACCTATTTTACCATATAAATGCCTCGCAAATTAATTATGCAAAATAAAAAGTTGCAAAAGCCTGCGTTGGTCGGCTGTCAGCTTTTTCAGTTGGAACAACAATGAGCTTACCAACGCAAGAGTTTCTCATGTAGACCTTCTCTAAATTTATTTATTTATACTATGAGTAACTATTTTTAGGTCTGGTTTGTGATTTTAAACTATTTTTTATTTTGATGAATGGGTCTCGCTACATCTTTCTTTCTACTTCGACCTAGACGCCGATGACAGTTTTCTGGGTTCCAGGGAGTGACAATGGCTAAAAATTTCAATTTTTAAATCACTCATTTTTATTAATAGATATAATTTTTTATTTAAAAAAAAATGGTTAAAACTTAAAACGCAACATGGCCATTGTTACCAAAGATTTAGACAAAGGAAATGCATCCCATTTTTAGGGTTCCGAAGTCAACAAGAAACCCTTATAGTTTCGCCATGTCTCAGAGACGCTTAATAGTAGAAAGCTGTAAATTGGTATACATATTCATCAAGCTGACAAAGCGGTAAAATAAAATCATGAAAAATATTTTTTTTAGGGTACCTCCCCTACACGTGAAGTGGGGATGATATTTTGTTTTTCTCGTCTACCCCATGGTGGTGTGGGGTATCGTTGGATAGATCGTTTAAAAATATTGTGGGTGTGGGAAAACCATTTTTCGATTTAGGGATCCGTTAGCGAAATATTAAGCTATAAAGTGAAAATTTTTGTAAGAGTCTAGCGTCCCCCCCTTCTGCCAGCTAAACGGTTGTTTATGGATATGTGAAAAAATTCATGGCAGTAGTATATAGAACGAAATTAAAAAGAAAACTATTACCGCTAAGTAGGCTTTACAAGTTTACGAGTAATGGTCGATCAACTTATAAAATGTACTTTTTAGACTTTATTAGCCGTTAAACCGTAGTATAAAACAAAAAGCCTCCTTCTAAGTCCATATTATATTGTGAAGGGCAACTACGGAACCCTATCCTGCGCGTGGTCCGACACGCACTTGGCCAGTTATTTATGGTACCTCCCTTACACGTGAACTGGGGAATCCCATGTTGTGGAGTATCGTTTTGGTTTTGTTTTGGATCTCTAATTATTTTCTTTAGGATACCTTTCCCAAAATTAAATGCAGTCCATTCTTGCTAATAATTATTGTTCTATATTATTGTTATGTTACCTACTTACCTACCTATATTTCCAGAGACCACACCAGCACCGCAACCGGCAAACCGCGTTAATTTCACCATTTCCTTTCGTTATATTAGGCCTAAATATAATCAATACATTACATAGCATATAGGTACATACATATAAATATCAATGTTTTTTTTTACCTTATGTGTTACTGAACCGATAGACCGATTGTGATGAAACTTTGGTGGGTTGTTGAGAGCATGGTCGCGAAGGATTCTGACAGAGAAAATCTAACGAAAAAAGCCGCATTGCAACGCATGCGGGCACAGCTGGCTCTCACAGCTTTAAGTACTCCTTTCTTTATTCCCCAAGGGGCTAGACAACGGTATCTAGGTAATAGGTATACAGGATGTAAGGAAAAGTATCATTAACCTTTAAACCACATACTCTACCCATCAAACTGAACAACTTTTACTATAGGAGCAAACCTGTCAGAACAAAAAAATCTGCTGTCCCATACTAAACTGCAATACCTACTCGATCCAAACTTCAAACGTATGGAACAGCAGATTTTTTTTTTTGTTCCGACAGTTTTGCTCCCATAGCAAAAGTTGTTCAGTTTGATAAAAAAATCTGAAATCATAGAGAGAGTATGTGGTTTACAGGTTTATGATATTTTTCTTTACATATATACTGTATACTATATTCAGAATATTTCACCATCAGTGCCCAAACTCAGTCGAGCGTGACTAGTTAGTGGTAGACAGTGGGCACGTCCAACAGGCCCTGTACCCGCACTTTCGATGTTCGCTAAATCGCCATTGTTTCGATCCACACTTCATTGGAATAGAGTTGACATTGGAATGAAAATGTTCACGCAATTGCGAAGTTCGAATGTGCGAGTAGAGGTCCAGAGTATGCCTTCTAAGTCGAACTAGTAAAGATTACCAGTAGGCAAATAATATATTAATTTAATAAAAAAAATTCACAGATTGAAAATGAATATATACGCACCTCCAATAATTTTTTTAATTATAGCCCAAAGTCATATCTTTAGGGGTGTTTTTTTATTTTTTCGATATCTCATTTCGTTTTCGAGATGTGCATTTTTTTCTGATCGAAATTGGACGAAAAACGAGCTACATTTTAAATTTTTTAGATTTACAAAAAAAAAAAGAGTTTTTTCAAAACATTTTTTTGCCTTTTTGTAGCCCCCGTTGCGACGCGTCTTTTGACATACCAATCAACTACGTGGTCCCAAAACCCACGACACCAGGGTGATGTCACACTTTCGCTGAAAATTTAGCGAAGCGACAAAAAAAAAACATTTTCAATGTTAAAAATTACTTATTGCATATTAGCATGCAGAGAAAGTTATAGTCAAAGCGATGAATAACAGTAACGACCGTAGAAGCGGGGGAGTATAAACTTTGGCGTGTGGTCATTCGTGAAAATTGTGCAGAGTTCAGTCGTCGACAGACCGCTTTGTGAGGGTGTCCCCTTTAATATTTATTTTATAGGTACTAGCGGCGCGCCCGCGACTTCGTACGCGCAGACCACTGAATTTTCGTAAATACTTTTGATTGCGCGACTTCGTACGCGCACTCATAGCTTTTGATTGAATGAACCGATTGCGATGAAATTGTTTTTGATTCATTATCTTAGTCGTATTTGGTACTTACTGTCAGCTAGTACCTACAAAAAAGAGGTACTAATGCCATTTTTGGAGCGTTGATTGTGTATCTAGTTCAGTTCTATTCAGGCTGTAACTATTGAGGTGTTATTTTGTTGTTATTTAAAAAAAATACTCTCTCAAACATTGCTATGCCCAACAGAGTTCATATGTCTTACCTACTTATATTATAAATGTAACACCTTTTGTTCTTATGTATTCATATGTAACGCAATGAATAAATGAATTATGAATTATGAATGAATTATAACAAAACAACCTAGTAATACTTAAGGGGGTGCTTCAAACCATCAAACTCATCAACGTTCACTATAGAGCCGATACCGAGAAAAAATAAAAAATCTACTGTCCCATACATTTCAGTAGAGCCGGTACTGCAGTTTTGTATGGGACAGCTGATTAAAAATTTTCTCGTTGTTGGCTCCATAGTGAAAGTTGTTCAGTTTGATGGTCTGAAGCACCCCCTTAAGTAGGTATTACTAGGGTGTTTCGTTACACCCTGTATAACATATTTTTGTTTCGATGCTATGATAATGAAAGCTCCTGAAGAGACAAAAGAACGTGAAAGTTTAATAAATTGGAGAGCAAAAGTGTTCTGAGTACTTTCCATGTAATTTCATATTGTTTCGTAAAATATGCGGAAATTGTTTCCTCGTAAATATGTACCTTCGTAGTTTATCTTCAGTTTATGTCTTGAACGACATCATTATTATCATCAGCCTTTATTACGTCCCACTGCAGGGCACAGGCCTACCCTCACGGAGGGTGTATGGGCGTTAGTCCACCACGCGTATCCAATGCGAATCATACGCATCAGAATTTCATCTTCAGAATGTCATTGTGAGAAAACCTGCATACGCAGAAGACTGAAAACCATTACCTCCAGTTTATTATTTATATTAACACAATCAAAACCAATCTAAATAATTGTAATTAAACAAATCAAAGAAGTAGGAAAAGGAAACGAAATAATAATTTTCTTTTTCATCGTTCCATTTTATATTTGTAAGCTTAGACTAAAGTAAGCAATAAGTTGTGACTGTGAGTATGTTTTGGTTCAAACTCCCTTTTACTCAACGAAATTGAAAAGCCTTTAGAATTTAATTAAGTATTAAGGCTTACATAAATATACAAAAAACAAAAATGGTAAAATATGCACAAATCATTTATTTATTGCAAATCATAAGTTAACTTTTCAAATTCCGCGCCAAAACGTTCACAGCCATGTAAGCCATGTAGCTGTGTGACGCCACTCCTTATTCATAACGCGTGAAGCTGGCGTGAAGCTCATTACAAATGAGAAGAGTACAGAGTACAGCAACATATTATGTTGCTGTACTCTTCTAACTAACTACTAATTGATAACCAAGGAGTGACGTCACTTTGCACTGACTGGTGTTTTAAATTACGTTCCGATTCACGTAACTTATAATTGAAATATTTCGTAAAAAATTTAAACTTTAGAATAAATCTTTCAGTAATGTTCTATTCACAACTATAATTATTGAATTATTACGATAATTTCTCATTATAATTTTGGTGCAAGTTCCCCATTAACAGCAGAAAACCTATACTTACCACAGAAAAGAGATCTCTTTTCTGTGCCTATGCCGTTCCATTTCCAGAAAGTTAGATTTGTAATACAATGTAGAGTCGATAGTAAACAGAAAGTTTTCGATTGGAGATTGTTTGACTGTTTGTCATCTCCCGCTGCCGCTGGGGCCCGGGCTTACCTATATTGACTCCATCTGATCGTTTTGATCCACTGAATCAGAGCTGCTCGGTGGGATTGACTTGTTATAGTCCGAGATCCGACCGTAAAATTATGCACATATTTCATAGGCGAACGAAATGTGATTCTGGTGTATGTTTGCACAGGCGTTAATTCAACGCCGCCAAGTTGCCTCGAAAAATCAAGCCGCAAGTACCTTTTCCATTATGATTTTTGGTATAACTTTTTCCACCTATTTGATAGGAAAGTAAATGAGGTGCTATCGGAAGGAAACTGATCTGAAGTACTGGTAAAACTAGGGTTGCCAACTCTCAATCTACCGCAACTATAGGGTTGCCAGGTTAAAAAATGACTTCTTTGAACGAAACTTGGTGGCATCGAATTAACCCCTGTGCTGTAAACATTCACTAGAATCACATTTCCTTTGCCTATGAAATAGGTGCATAAATTTACGGTCGGATCTCGGTCTATTAGAGGGTGGGTCACTCTTCATGATTAATTTGAACACTGTTTTCAGTGAATAAATAACACATCCATTTGATATAGTAACAACAACGTTCTACCATACGTTTATAGAATAATTATGTGAGGTGTGAGAATACTAAAATAGTTCCGTGCCACTGCTGTCCTACTGGATTAGCAAGTACCGATTTCTACCGGTTTATTTTGGTCAAATCATAGCATATGCGCCGCAATCAACGATTCCTCGACAACAATCCAGTGACTAACTTTGGAAAAGATGTCAAGTACAATTTCTAAAGTATCAGTATCCATTTGTCGAAAGAAACGTTGTACGAATCGTCATGAAAAAATCTAAACAATGACGATATGCTAGCTTCGATCTCAATCTCCTACAATGCTATTTTCAAAATTATTTGGCGCTTAGGAAACTGGTGTAGCAAGCGTCGTATCATCTACGTCAACCTCGTTTTCCCCAGTGCCGTCACAGCCCAATCAATTTAATAATCCATTGAACCAACACACGTTATGCGACCTCGCTTCAAAGCGCTATCTTGTTAAAATAAGCGCCGTTCTATCAAGTTCGATCGTTTATTTAATAAAAACTATGTAAAGATTATAAAAGGAAATTGAAAGATAAAAGAGTTTTATCAAATACAATTTTTTTTTATTGAATCTATTATGAATCGTGTTTATAGTTATAGTCCAGATCTGGTTCAGATAATGATGACACCCTTATTGAGAGGTATTAGTAACTGCAATGGGATATGTGTTCACCAATATTGACATAATTAGTAACACTGATCATGTAGTGGGCTCAAAGAGTGGTTCTTGCAACCGCATGGCCGCGGAATTTAATAACAGAGGCCTATAATTAAATACACGACATAATAGAATAAAAGATAAGTGTACTTTTTGCAACCATCAGCAGCAAGGCTGATTCAGTGTTTATGGGGTGTAGAGCTTCTCTGTGATGGGGATGGACCAGGTCTGCCTGCATAACTCCAGTCGGTTTAGGAGTTACTGATGATTAAAGGTCTGTAAAAAATTAACGATCAGCTGCAAGGCTGACCGTATGTTATTGTTGTAGTATACACTGTAGCTATGTGAACAGTACAAAAATTGACATGGTTCATTAGTCGGTTTAGGAGATACAGCCGTCAAAAGGTCGGAACGTTGACTAGCTGTATCTCCTAAACCGACTGACGGAACTTAACAGTTTTTATACTTTTCATACATAGCTACAGTGCATACTACAACAATATTATACGATCAGCCGTGCAGCTGATCTTTAATTTTTTACAGACCTTTAATCATCAGTAACTCCAAAACCGACTGGAGTTATGCAGGCAGACCTGGTCCATCCCCATCAGAGAGATGCTCTACACCCCATAAACACTGAATCAGCCTTGCTACTGGCTGATGGTCGCAAAAAGTACACTTATCTCTCGGAATATAATATCAATCAATCGATTGATATAATAGAAAGCGCCAATGCAAGTGAAGCCTCTAGAATGTCATATTCGGTGCCTCGGAGACTGATTCAATTGTAGAGAACTGAATGGTTAGAAGTTGAAACTACAATAGATCCTGTTCCTTAAGCCCACAGAACACCGCTCTTCGGCATTGTAAACATGAATTGAAGACTACACGATTTTCTGCAAAAGGTTTTAAGAATGAAATCCCGGGAAATCCTAAAGGATTATCAAGGGTTTTCGCCGGAACCTCAACGAACAAAATCAAAGTTAACGAACAAAAATAAAACGGTTAAAAGCGAAGATAAAAAGAATGAAAATGAACGAAAAGCTCTGCAGATTAAAAGTAATGCAAATATACGGACTAAATTAACAGGTGTGGAAAATTGTGTGTACCTAATCAACATTATATTCAAGTCAAGCTAAAATAAATTTATAGTATACAGGGTTCTTCTTAATATGCTGACACTTTTTTAAGACGATGATCACGCCACCAAACTGAATAACTTTCTCTATGGGACCAACATAGAAATCGCGAAAAAAAAAATCTGCTGTCCCATACATTTGGCTTGAGTAGGTTTGCAGTTTTGTATGGACGAGCAGATTTTTTTTTCGCGATTTCGATGTTGGTGCCATAGAGAAAGTTGTTCAGTTTCAGTTTGACGATCATCGCCTTTAAAAAAGTGTCAGCATATTAAGAAAGCTTAGGTAGGTAGGAAGGTAGGTATTATTATAATATTATGTAGAATATCGTATCTACTGAACATTATACCAATCAAAAATATTATAGTCGTGAATATAGTAAACCGGAGTTCTATCGGCAGAGATGATGATTAAACAAAATCATTCATGTTCATGACTTATTTAGATTCTTCTTCTTGTCGTCTGGTGTCAAATTTTTCAAACCGCCTTACGGCCTCTGACGTGGTTTTATTATAACGTTGGTTTGTGGTCGTATTTAGATAAAAAAACAAAAAAACTAGAATCATTATAAACATATAATGTGGTAAAAGAGGTGTGGTCTCCATCTACTGGTAATATAAAAGTTTCCGATAGGAGGCAAGGCAAAGTGAAAAACTAGCACGATGGAAATTTTCCGAACACTGCACGCGCTCCCATGCGGCAAATAGGAAAGCTACGACGACGTCACATTTTAGTTAGACTTATTTCTTTTGGTCATTTGCATTCTACAGAAAATAAGAACGCACCAAACCTCAAACGCACAAGATCTGTAAATATAATTCCAACTCATTAGCTATTTCATTGGAATATTCCTTTAGGTAGGTATACTGATGTTATGAAGAGCGATTGGAGCGTAACAGGCTAAAGCGGGATTTACACGGGAAGATTTTTCGGTTAGCTCGACATAAGCTTGAAACATAACAAGCTCACACAGCAATGTACTTCAAATCGCACTTAGCCGCACTGCGCACGCCGCAAATCGACTCGTGTAAATCCCGCTTAACAGGCGAATACTACGCGACGAAAATGATGTTCGTGTGTGCAACAACTTTTTTTTATATTGAAAACCTTTATATGAAATGACGAAGTCATTTAACCGACATTTACATCAAATGCTGGCATCATAGATATTTAGTGACTAGCGTAGTTCCAGTGGTAGCGCTTGAAAATTACAAACTTTGACTATTTCACCTATAGGTTGCTTGATTGAATTTCTTGTTGAACTCCATTACCTCTACTGTTGAACATCGCACTAACTCGAAATAAGTTCCCACCAATGAGTAGAGTTAGATGATTATGCAGGTTGGCTACTTCAACTGAAAATTGTTTAGTTAATTATAATATCGTATCTATAGGATCCCACAACAGGGCTAAGGCATCCTCTTACCAAAGAGGTTGAAAAAGAGATCCTTTTCAGGAGGTCCAGATGGACCATACTTTACCAGGCTGCTGGCTTTGTGTGGGTTGATGGACGCGAATTAGTTCTGACAAATTATTGTCAAGTTGCCTCAATCTTTGACTTCGCTCTGGAGTAGAGGACTGAGGTTTACCTTTTGATCAATCAAAACAGCTACAGACATCGCGAAATGTGCCGAAAAGAATTACTTATTTTCGATGGCTCAAGAATGGAAATGAGAGTAGTTTTTGCGTATACCATGCTCAGGATACACACAAGGTCAGTTTGATCTGATCATCCTTTAAAAAACCGTCAGCATAATTATTAAGAAGGATACAGTCGGCAATAAGTTATATACATTTTTGTTCTACGTCGTAGTACTAAAGTGTATATAACTTATTGCGGCCGACTGTGCAGCTATAACATAAAGCTAACCTTTCATAAATCTGATAATTTTGCACAAACCACACTCGCAAAGGAATTTAATTTCGGTCAGTTACAAGCTTTGGTGGGATAAAATTAATCCGGTAAACGTCTGGTCCAAACATTAGCGCTAAATGGTTTACCAATAGCGTTTAACAGTGTGTTATAAAGGTAACTAATTTTTATTTTCTTTTCAGTTTTTTTTGGGTTCCGTGCCCAAAGGGTGAAAATGGGCCCTATTCATAAGCCTACACTGTCATCGTCGTCTGTCTGTCCTACCTATTTAGGGCTGTAACTTTTGAACCGTAAAAGCTAGACAGTTGAAATTTAATAAAAATATGCGTTAGTAGGTATGGCGGATTTACTAACAAATAGTAAAAATGTCAAAAAGTTTAAAATTAAGGGGGGTCCTCATACAAGAAACTAGTTTTTATCAACGTTTTTTCTCCTCGCTCTATCGTTAAAACGGTAATACATATACAAGCGTCAAAATTTGTGCTTGTACATGTACATAGAGCAAACTCTACAGTATAACAAAAAATAATGAAAACCGGCCAAGTATCTCCCAAAAACACTGTGGTAGAGTTTGGACCCCAACCTCGCAACATAATTAGAGAAAATTGACTTTACTCTTTACCACTACAACAGTACGTCAGGCTATACACATTTTTTAAATAAAAATATAATTCGTAGCGCGCTCCATACAAACGAAGTCTGGTGATATTTTCAATAGTAACCAATTAAAGGCAATGAAATTTTTCACAAACAATCTAGAAACTAATTGCAATGTTTGTATGAAGTCACCGATTTTTGTTAAAATGTATAGTTTAAAGTTACAGTGCCTCAAAGATTTCCACACAAATCTTAAATTAATCCTAAACGAAAATCTGACTTCACACAGACATAGAGATTAGTTTCTAGACTGTTTTTGGAAAAAGTTCATTGACTTTACTTGGATAGTAGGTATGTAAAATATCACCAGACTTCGTTTGTTATCAGGGCGCATTGGCGCTCGAGGAATAAACTTCTCTTAACATTACCATTATCATTATCATGAAATAGTATCATAACCATAGACCCAACATCTTTGGCTAAGGCCAATCTTTCACCAAAGCACCTATAAGTATATGAATCAGTTTTTTACCTATCACCATATTAATCATCAGTTATATATTTGAATTTATAATTATTTATTATGTTTTATTATATATAGTTAGTGTGTAGACATTTATTGCTAGGAAAACCACTCACGTTCGCACTGCAGTTTAGTATGGAATAGCAGATTTTTTTGTTGCTCCGATCGGTTTGCTCCCATAGTGAAAGTTGTTCAGTTTGATGGGTAGACTCTCATATAATATTATTTCACCCTTTATAATTTTATCTACTTACACAATTTGTTCAATATAAAGATGACAACCCAAATCTCACCTCTTATTTCCAATTCCATTCAACTGTTTCATAGTATATTCATGACTCTATAGCCTTTATATGTCGAAGGTAAAACATTCATATATTCAAGTCCGCTTTAAGGTCTTTCGATACAGAAACTTATCATCATTTAATGCATGCAAAGAGGTAACGTCTGTTCATATAAACTCTCCCGTGTTAACCCTTATTCTTTCGTCACAAAGACGAAAATAGTTCGATTTAGGGGCTTTCCTACGGAATCAACCCGCGACCATTCTCTGAATAGGCTTCCTAAGCCAAGATTACTCCAACTTTACCGATATTCCCGTGACTCTAGGACTTCTTTAACTTCTTTTCTTCCCTAACCAATTTATAAGACCTGTCCCTTCCGTGACAATTCCAAAATCACATCTAATAATGGAAGGGATCGTCATGGCAGGGTTGCCAGACTGGGGGTGTTTTCCGCGATTTTGGGGAAAAATTTGGTCTTTGGGGAAATGAAATCGTTGAAGAAATTGATGTATAAAAAAAATTATTATGATAGTGGGTAACTATATGGTTTCGTCTAAATCAATATTATACATAGGTACTAAATACACTACAAAGGTAAATGATGTTATGTTATAGGATTATTCTGTTTATCATGGCTCGATTCGATACCTGTGCTGTGCCTTAATCAGTACGCAATTTAGCAAATGTTCACGTCTATATTCCCCGAGGGGGTAGTCAGAGATATTCTAGAGCCTCAGGATATCCACGTTTCACTAGTACCGAAACTCTGTCCAATGTGACGGCGAGTGAGCCCGTCGCCACTTAGTAATGGACTGCGGTCACAATAAATGCCTCGAAATTAAAGCATGCAGGTTTTCTCGTGATTTTCTTCTTCTTCTTCTTATCGTGTGGGCAGAGCCCTGGTGTCAGAGTTTTTTCAGACCGCCTTACGGCCTCTGACGTGGTTTTTTATGTAACGACTACTACCATCAGAAATAGTAGCCGGGACCAACGGCTTAACGTGCCATCCGAAGCACGGAATCATTTTTCTTTTCAGACAATCAGGTGATTCAGCATGCAATGTCCTAACCTACTGGGGAAAAACGCACAAAGTGATACATCACTAGGTGTCCCCCATGGGAATCGAACCCACGACCTCTGTAATATATCACTAGGTGTCCCCCGTGGGAATCGAACCGATTGTTGACTCGCGATGTTTTCCTTCGCCGAAATGCCAGTGGTGGTGTTACAAATCATAGGTACATAAATTCCAAAAAACTCATTGGTATGGGTCGGTCTGGACGGTGCAGGTGATGGAACCTTCGCCTCCTGCGTGGCAGGCAAGGTTACCAACACGGCATAAAAAATATCAATAGTCCTACTGTTTATGAGTTGATCTACCGTTTGGTTTCTGTGTATTTGTACAAAAGTGTTTTGTTTAGGGGATTTTTTTTTAATAGTATCATTTTGGGGGAACAAATTATCAATCTGGGGTTTTTGGAAACGACATCTAGCAACCCTGCGTCACGGAGCGTTATCCTAGATGCCGCCATCAGAATGACGAGGGAACCGTATTATCTGCGGAACCTTAATAAAATAAAAATTGGCTGTTATGCGTGTGTGTGAAGAGGTCCACAGGAGCGTTCCAACCTACGGCCCTCCATTCAAGTTCAGGCACAATAAGGCCGTCACAAAGGGCCTATTCATAGAATTTCGTTTATAACAAGCCTCAAAGTGGAGTTGCCCTCCTAGTGGAGTTCCTGAACGTTTTTACTTCGGAACCCATCAAAACTACTTCAATTTTGATAAAAAAAAATTAAAATGTAGGTAATTTAAAATGCTACAACCTTTACAGTTTAAAAAGTTACGTTTTTTTTTCGTATAAAAATCTTTGAGCCAGTGTAACTTTGAAACTGTATAACATAACGGAAATCTGATAAACCACAGGCAAGGATATTAGTTTCTGGATCGTGTTAAAAAAAATCATTAAATTTATTTCGTTAATATTCAAAATAGAATCAAACTTCGTTTGTATGGAGCGCGCTCATCAAGGTTTATTCGTCAGCCAATCTCAATTAAAACTGCCTCAATTTAAAGGGAATGTCCTGTTCTTACATGAATTCGCAAATTGTGAAGCATTTTTTCTTAAAATTTGTATTTTTTGGGTTACAACTTTTTACTTGACTGACAGCGTCAATTTTTAAACTATAGAGGTTGTAGTATTTTAGATTACAGACGTTTTAAAAAAAATCATAAAAATCGGAGTAGTTTTGACCGGTTCCGAAGCAATAGAACATTTTAAAGCTACAGGTACTTGGTTATCCATGTTCAGTGTTCATATTATAGTACAACTAGTGCCGTCCGTGACTTTGTACGCGTAGATTGTACTCTTATAATTATTATGTGGCGTAGACCACTGAAAATGTAAAGTACACTTGTAAACTTTAAATACTCATTAATTTTGATTGAGCGTATTAACCTTAAATGTTACGCTTGTGTCATTTTGATGTGTAGGACATTTTGCTTAAGTGTCCTTACGATACGAAAGGATCCAAACTACATATATAGAACTAGATACTCTTTCTTATACTGTGTCCAAACTAAGCCCTATGCTTTTGTGAAAAGATAACCTCATCATAATTGGTTTAGTAGATTTTAAGTGCGTGCACAAACAAACAAAAATAAAAAAATATCTTCAACCAATTACAAGGAAATAAATAAATTTCTACTATTCGAAATTCGTTTTTAGGGTTCCGAAGTCAAAAAGGAACCCTTATAGTTTCGCCATGTCCGTGCGTCTGTCCGTCCGTCTGTCCGTCTGTCTGTCCGCGGCTCAGCTCAAAAATATTTTTTTTTAGGGTGCCTCCCCTATACGTGAAGTGGGGATAACATTTTTTTTTCTCGTCTACCCCTTGGTATAGGGTATCATTGGATAGGTCGTTTAAAAATATTATGGGTGTAGGAAAACCATTGTTCGATTTAGGGATCCGTTAGTAAAATATTAAGCTTTAAAGTGAAAATTTTTGTTAGAGTCAAGTGTCCTCCCCCCCTGCCAGTTAAACGGTTGCTTCTGGATATGTGAATACATACACGGCAGTAGTATATATAACGAAATTTAAAGGAAAACTATCACCGCTAAGTAGGCTTTACGAGTAATAGTCGATCAACTTATAAAATGTAGTTTTTAAACTTTTTTAGCGGTTAAACCGTAGTATAAAACAAAAAGCTTCCTTCTAAGTTTATAATTATATTACCCTATATTGTGACGGGCAACTACGGAACCCTATCCTGCGCGTGGTCCGACACGCACTTGGCCAGTTTTTATTTGATTTTGTTTGCCTGACAAAGAAGATATTTTCTGCAGCTATGGGAAAGAGGCCCCCAAAAAATGTTAGCGTATAGTTGTGGTATAGTAAAGTTATGGAACTCGTGTCGATTTGTTTCTCATAATCTCTAGATTATAGTGGTAATAGCTATACCTCATCTAAACGGAGTGTCGCGTAATTGCAGGTGGCGCACATCTTGTCTTGGTAAAATATGTTGGTTTTTTATTTTTATTTTCGTATGAACATCTGACGTTCCTTTCCTATACACGCATTGCTTTATCTACGTGATGTACATCATAGCCAAAAAATGGCCAAAAAGTCAAAACGGTGCATTTCTTCTATCTATCTATAACGTCACGCCTCTTTCCCAGTGGGGTAGGCAGAGACCAGGGCGCGCCACTTACTACGATCTTTACATACCTCTTTTGCCTCATGCACATCCATACATCTCTTCATACATGCCCGTCGGTTACGAGTACTCCGCACCTCCCCTTTTTGTAGGACGCAACTGATTTGATCAGCATACGTCCTACGAGGGCGCCCTCTGCCGACACTTCCACTCACATTAGCAACATATATCTCTTTCGTACATCTGCTGTCACTCATCCTTTCCACATGACCAAACCAACGAAGCATACCTTTCTCTATTCTTGTCACAGCATCTTCTTTCAATTTACATCGATCTCTTATTACACAATTTCTCACTCTATCTCTCATCGTGACACCACACATACTTCGCAAGGAACGCATTTCAACAGCATTAATTTTACTTGCATGCTTCTTCTGCCATACCCAGCACTCACTGCCATACATAAGTGTAGGCACCAACACACCATTGTGTATAGCAAGTCGTGCCTTTTTGGACACCACTTGGCTAGCCACAATAGTATGCAGAGCACCGTTTACTTTGTTTCCCGCTGTTACTCGCCTATGCATTTCTTTTTATACTGATTTCATAATTTCGTTTGCATTTTTACCGAATCTTTCGTCCGATTACTATAATAAATTAAATTATGTTTTTAGAGTGTAATAACATCAATAAACGTTACCGTTTGTGGGCCTAAAATAAATGTTGACTAATATATAGTGCATAATTATTACAATATTTTTCCCATTTTTTTTTTATTTTTCCCTACTACCATTTTAATGATTAATTCTCACACACACATGTGTGCCTTTACGACGAAATTATACCTATATAGTTATTGTAATCTTGTTAGGATTAACATAGTAATCCTGATGTAACACTGGCACTAAGGAGTAATTGCAACTTAAGATGTGGTTAGGTTAGGTTAGGTTAATGTTTTGTTTAAGATTAGTTTACTAAACTTTTTTATGCTCAACAGAATGGAATGTAACCTACCTATACTTACAGCTTTGCCTAGTATAGGTTTCCTAATAAATTAGTTTATTATTTATTAACTAAAAGCTTTATGACTAAAAGCAACTCTATAGAAGAAAAATAAAACCGTGTCAAGTCAACCGGTGTCAAGCCAAGCCAAAAAATGCAAGCCCTGTCGCGAATCGTACCGGGTTGATAGCGACTTCAATAAAACAAATTAATGTTCTTATGATGCGAACGAAAAAGTCATAGGCTGCAATATTATTTTTTAACTTTTTAGTTTTTTTGAAGGCGGTTTTAATTTTTTGTTAAAATTTTGTTTATTTCACAATTTTCAGTGGTGAATTCATTAGTTCGATTTAATAGGAGTGCTTTAAGATAAGTATAGAGGAAGTTGTTCAGTTTGACGGTCTGATCACCCCCTTAAAAAAGTGTCAGCATATTAAGAAGGACCCTATATATATAATATAATATAATATTATAAAGAGGAAAGATTTGTACCTATTTTTGTATGTTTGTATGTTTGTAATGAATAGGCTCAAAAAGTACTGGGCCGATTTAAAAAATTCTTTCACCATTAGAAAGCTGCATTCACCCTGAGTAACATAGGCTATATTTATTGCTAGAAAAGATTAGACGTCCACCCGTGCGAAGCCGGGACGGGCCGCTAGTATAATATATACGGTCGAACTGAGCAACCTCCTCCTTTTTTGAAGTCGCGTAAAAAAGAATTAATCAACAATTTTCCTTCATTTCAGTCAAAAAATAATAGTCCCTTTGTAAGGATTAGAGCTCGCTTGAGCAGACCTTTTTCGTTTGAAACCAATTTATTTCATGACCGTTATGTTTTTGATCTTTCAAGCTTTTTTAAATTAAGAGATCTGAAAATATTGTCGTTCATTATTTACAAAGCTCGAAAAATATAAGTGAGCATGAGACATTAATCATTATTAATTACGCACCTTTTGGCGGTGTCCTATTGCCATCGCACGCGCGATGGTGCGATGCGATGTGATCGTACTGATGGGTAATTCTCCGAAATTTTACAAATCGTTGAAATTTTTCCATAGAAAAATTTGAAAATTTTTCCATAGAAAAATTTGAAAATTTGAAAAATTTCGGAGAATTACCCATCAGTACGATCACATCGCATCGCACCATCGCGCGTGCGATGGCAATAGGACACCGCCTTTGAGTAATTGTGAGTATACATAAACAGGGTGTAACAAAACAGCCTAGTAATATTATAAGGGGGTGGTGGTTCTACATATCTATCTATCTATCTATCTATCTATCTATAACGTCACGCCTCTTTCCCAGTGGGGTAGGCAGAGACCAGGGCGCGCCACTTACTACGATCTTTACATACCTCTTTTGCCTCATGCACATCCATACATCTCTTCATACATGCCCGTCGGTTTCGAGTACTCCGCACCTCCCCTTTTTGTAGGACGCAACTGATTTGATCACCATACGTCCTACGAGGGCGCCCTCTGCCGACACTTCCACTCACATTAGCAACATATATCTCTTTCGTACATCTGCTGTCACTCATCCTTCTACATATAATTGAACAATAGCTAAAACAGCTGTCTCATAAAATTGGGTAGTGGTGCCATAGTGACAGATATTCAGTTCCTATGGTCTGAAGCACGCCCCTGTATAGGACTTCGAGTTTGGGTGGATAGGGGTCGGCCGACCAAGTTTTTATGCATCTTCTAATAGAATAAGAATCACGCTCTAAGTTTGATGGTGTAGAGTAGCGCAATCAGTAACAGATTTTTTTTTCTTAATACCCAAGCTTTGTTAGAATCATCATAAGGATGGTTACTTAACCCTATCGCGGGCATGTCCGACACGTTGTCACATAGAGAAAAGACAGTAGTTTAGTTTGATGATCTTATCCTTGTCTTATAATCCCCTTAAAAAATTTGAAAGTCTGCAAAGACTTCCATTATACCCTGTATAAAAATACAGTACGTATCGTACGTATTGACGCATTCTTTACGATAGCAAACTCGTGGGTAGTATAGGTACAGATATAGTGTCACAGTGACCGATGGGGCGATATGTCCACGTCATGTCCGCCTGAACGAATATCGTATCACGCTATATGATTCCAGGGAGGTTGAAGTTGGTGTGCAGTGCATTTGTGTTGTGTTCATACCTGTTTATGACTAGATATACAAATTATACATAAAAGGGTATAAATACAGGGTGTAAAATTAAATAGGACACTTACTTAAAGGGGTGCTTCAGATCATCAAACTGAACAACTTTCTCAATGGGACCAACACGGAAATAGCGAAAAAAAATCCGCTGTCCCATACAAAACTGCAAACATAACTCGACTGAAATGTATGGGACAGCCGTTTTTTTCGCAATTTCGATATTAATCCCATGGAGAAAGTTGTTCATTTTGATGGTCTGAAGCCTATAAGCCCTTTGAGATAGTACAATTAATTTGACATCCTGTATACAGGGTGAAATTGATATCATTGGCATCCTTTTAAACTAAGAGTCTACCCATCAAACTGAATAACTTTTACTATGGAAGCAAACAAAAATCTGCTGTTGCATACATTTGAGTCGAGTAGGTTTTGCAGTTTAGTATGGGACAGCTGATTTTTTTAGTTGCTCCGATCGGTTTGGTCCCATAGTAAAAGTTGTTCAGTTTGATGGGTAGACTCTTAGTTTAAAAGGATGCCAATGATATCAATTTCACCCTGTATATTTACAATTAATCGGTTCTGTGTTCTAGAGAATACCTCCTACATGCAAACAAACATACCTCTTTGTATTAGTATAAGTAATTAATTTATAAGAGCGTCTCGGTTGCGCGTTGCGGAGAGGTATAGACTCTCAATCATGAGTGGTGCGGGTTCGAATCCGTACGGACGACATAATGTGTCCGAATCAGTTTAATCTAACACGTAATACCTATTGACTGCTGTCAAACGGTGAAGGAAAACATCGTTAGGAAACCTGCATAAGTGAATATCTGAAGAAGAAATTCTGATGCAATCCTGTTTCCGACAGTCTTAAGCTTCTGGGCATGAGGTTGACCACGAAACTCAACTTCGGCGCTGACATCGAGTCTAAGACCTAAACTGCGGCCAAAAAGCTGGGCATATTAAACAGGGTGAAGCGGTACTTCACTCCTGGACAGCTCTTAATATTATTTAAAGCTCAGGTCCGATCTTGTATGGAGTATTTGCTGCCACCTGAGGGATGGCTCAGCCAAGTATCAACTTGCAGCACTCGAATCGGTTGAACGCAGAGCCAGGAGGCTCATGGGCGACAGTAAGCTCGTGGAGACCAAGCTTCATAGCCTAGCCCACCGCCGCAGAGTGGCCTGCTTGTCGTTCTTCTACAGATTGTACTTCGGTGAGTGTGCCCAAGAGCTACATGAGCTCATCCCGCCTTCCCCTTTCTAGTATCGGACTTCCAGACGCACAGCCCCAGCACATCACCCCTTCTTGGTTGATATCCCACTTATCCGCAAGGAGTGGAATGCCCTGCCTGCGTCAGTATTTCCGAGCGCTTACAACCCGAATTTCTTTAAAGTACGCGTGAATAGGCATCTTCTGGGTGAGCTAGCTACATCTTCGACCCCATCGTCGTCCTGAGGACTGGATTGAGGTCAAGAGCAAACCCATTCGTAATAATAAATAAAAGGACACCCACGGGAAGAACTGGGGTGATCCATCCTAAGCCGGAACCATACAGCTTGATTTGCAATACAGTATTTTCCCGCATGTGAAAAAAGAGGTGTGCTAAAAAAAACCGCCGAAGTACGAGTCGGGACTCGGGCAATTAGTGTTCCGTACTACCAGTTGTTTAGCATGGGTCATTGATGTCGACCACTATAAATTGAAACTTACTTAGTATGTGGTCACATAGTAACTGAAGATCATTTTATACTGGAGTTATTTTTTGGGTATAGAAAAAAACTATCTAAGTTAGTGCCACCCTGATAATTTTCCCGCCGTATACGCGTTATTTCTGATGTTTAAGATTTTTTTCAAATCTTAGTCGGCTATATTTTTTGAAACAGAGGTAGGGACAGCAATTGCTCGGATTTAATTAAAAAATTTTGTTTACAAATAAATTTGAAACATATATATTTAGACTCGTATTTTCATAAGCTTTCAATTGATACCCCACACCATAGGGTAGAATTTTTTTTATTTGCCCTTTCTACCTCCCCAAATTGCCCCCCAATATAAAAATTTAGTTTTTTTTACTTCATTTATGATATTGGACCAGCAATTGCTATATCTGTACCGAGTTTCAACTTCCTATGTTTTACGGTCTCTGAGAAAAATGCCTGTGACAGACGGCCGGACGGACAGACACCGAACTGATTCCATAAGTGTTCTGTTTTGCCAATTTTGGTACGGAACACTAATAGCTTACTGCATTTAGCACCACGATAAAATTCAAGAGACTGTCGTAAAGAGCCACAAGTTTAATAGCCCGATGCATAAAGTTTCCGAAGCTAGAATTAATTAATTAATTGAAATTGCTCAATCGTCATAAAAACAAAGGCGTCTGACGTCTGCTAAAATTTATCGTCGCCATTATAAAATTTGGTCGCCGGAGTAGAAACATTACATAATGAATTGTGAATTGTATTATAAGGACTTAGGAAATTTCGTTGTCCTTTGTGTAACTATCCGATTATATCAGTAACTATATTTTGCCCGCGAATTTTTCCGAATGAAATTTTAATATCGAAAAATCGTTTCTTAGGCCCACCACACACATCCGAAATAAACCTGCACTGGTAGCATGCACACCCGCGATAGCCGTGATACGGCTTTATCACATCTTTTATCTCGTTCTTTGGCGCGCGAACGAACGAGATAAAAGACGTGATAAAGCCGTATCAAAGCTATCGCGGGTGTGCATGCTACCTGTGCTGATTCGGAATGCGTTCCGTATAGAGTGTTGCCGCTTTCTGAGACTTTTTCACTATATCTAGTGATTTTGATGTCTTAAGGTGGCGGTTGACAGCGGACCGCACGCAGCACGCCGCAGCAGCATGTCGCGACGACACTACTGGTTTGTATGTAATTCTATGAAATACCCTGCGCAGCCGGCGCGCCGGCCAGTAGTGTCGTCGCGACATGCTGCTGCGGCGTGCTGCGTGCGGTCCGCTGTCATCCGCCACCTTAAGACATCAAAATCACTAGATCTAGTGAAAAAGTCTCAGAAAGCACTCTATACGGAACGCATTCGGCGACACGCTGTTCGACTACACTACGGTGTGCGGTCGAGCTTCACTGACGCTCGACCGCAGACCAGTAGTGTCGCCGAGTGCTGCCAGCATGCGATAATTATCTTAAATTCACGATATTTTTGAGTGGCATGCGATAGAAAATAAAAGTCGGGTACAACACGATAATTCATACGAATTCCACGATATTTCTTAAATTTTATGAAATCACTATTTTCAACCACATTTTCCGTTAAATTCCAACAATACATCATACTGGCGTTTGGTATTTGGTAAAAAAGTGTTCAAATATTACTAGATATATAAATACGAGATGATAATTTTGGGAAACAAATAAAAAAAACATGTTTTTACTTTTTACGAAAATCTTTTCTATCCGTTTTTACGAAAATCTTTTCTATTCACCCTTTATTAGAGCTCCAGTTAATTTGAGACTGGTGGGATGCCTCTAACGTGATAACGAACAATTACAAAATACAACCCTAAGAAAAATTATAACCCCAAAGAATACCCTAAGTTGGCAACACTGTCTGTAGCTGCGGCGTGCAGCTGCTGCGTGCGGTCGGGTTCGAATTCATAACCGCAGCGACGTGTCGTCGCGACACGTCGCGACCGCACGCTTCATGCGGTCGGCTACCAATTTGCTCCTTTAGATGGCATTTTTTAATGATTTACTGTCATATCACACGAGCTATTTTTGAGCGTAAGCGTTGACGGAACGATACTGTATCGTGACGGTGCAATTACGACGTCGTTCGTTGAGGTATAGTTGTGAAATCGCCTACGCTCAAAAATCGCTTGTATGATTATGGTTCATGTCATTTTGTATGTAGATAATGTCTAATGTTAAAAGTATTGATAGTATTTTGATATAGTTGCATAATATTGTAATACAATTTAAAAATCATCATCGTAACGTCATGACCTCATCACATGCTAATAAATTATCATGTATAGAAATTGTTTGTTTCGTTTTAATAAATACCTAAAAATACAATTGTCATTTTATTTGGCATTTCATACATTTTTATTTTAGGCTTTTTTTACCAGCACTCTAGTATTTTTTGTAACCAAAGTTGACAACACTGAATTTCGTCAGGAATAATTCCGGATATATGTGGCGGACCTTAGTTCCGTTGGGTGCACCAGTATAGGTTCTTATTCTATGGGTCCACCCAACGGTAGTTCTTTCTAATTAGTCTGTGGTGCAAACCTACTACGTAGAATCTATATATTCCAGATTTCACGTTGGATCGGACGAACGCAATATTATTTAAAAAGAAACCAGAACTTTCCACAATAGTCATAAATACGTTAACGATTTTGTATTCGATATAATCGGAAGCTTACACAATAGATGAGATGACAATAGGCATACAGATCGGTATTTAAACTGAAGTTTACATTTTACAAGTCAAGAGCGTAACGGTAAGAAGATAAGAGAGCAGAAGACTGATATGATAATATACCATTATACCTATAAGCTAGAACGTGATCATAATTTACAACAGTGGCTTTAAATGATTGCTGAAAATATGTCAAAACGATAGGTCAGGGGTCTCAAAACTTAAGCCTAAGGGCTCCACTGACGCCTCCACTCAGTCCAAAGGGTCAGGACCTTAGCTCATCAAACCAACATACTGCAATCTTGAATCACGTTCAAATTACTGACATTGCTCGCGAACCAGTGTTGGCCTGCGGGCCATAATTTAGAGACCCTTGCGTTTGGTGAAACGATAGAACAAACACAATATCACCTGATACATCGCATTATTACAGTAGAGTACTGTCGCATATCTTTGATCCACAAACAACACTCGCTAAGCACACACCGTTATCCAAACACAACTTAATTATCTTATCTAACAACATACCTTGGCTTGAAAGGTGATCCCATACGAGAATGCCTCGTCTGGATGCAGCGGTATCCGTGTGTCGTACTCGTCATTAGGGACCAGGTTGTATTGCTTCGTGGATGGCATCTTCCTCCCCCACTTGAGAAGCTTCATCGGCACCCTCTTCCAGGTCCGTGCGGTCAGCACCACTCTGACGTAACGAGCTTTGTAGCCCCGTTTAAACATTGAGACTCATTCTTGTACTTCCGCTTTTAAACACGATTGGTGGGGGGAGTGGATTCTGGAAAAAAAAGTAAAAAAACAATGCAATTATTGTTCCCAAAAATAATAAACATCAACCGATTTTAAAAATCACACTCCTACTTAGCACAAGCATAAGAATAGTTCATAATTTAATTATATTATTAACAATCCTTATGGTACATGTATATCTATGTAATTGGGCACCTTCGGGCCAGGCAGGTATGACCAGGGCGGGCTTTTCATTTAAGGACCTTAGCCATTTCATTCATTCATTCATTCATTGTAACCTGCTCTAAGGAAAGTTGTTCAGTGTGATAGTCTAAAAACCATTAAATATTGCCAGCATGTTTTGTTTACACCTAGTATAAGAGTATTCGGTGAAATCCTATGATATGAGATACCTACTCGTACGTGTTAGACAGATATCAGCGTCGGTATTCTGTCTAACATATCTCAAACAAATTCTAACTGAACAAAATCCCAGCCCGTTGGCGATAACTCGGCAACTCCATGTCTGTTTGACGAGCATTTTATAGGGTCAATCAATTCTCAAGGCTAGAACTGACTAGATGTAGGCAAGATAGTATCAACTTAGTTGTCACCATCTAGCGTCAGTATCCAAGACCTCAAAATACCTTACGAAGCATAGGTGACCTCGCGATAATTCTAAAAACATATCCAAAGTAGTGGTAGCGTTAGTTAGCTTCAATTATCGTATCGAACACCAAAGCCGCTCTATGCCACAGCGTTTAAAAACGAAACATGATCTAATTAAAATATTGATTACCAATATTGGAAACCTCTACTGTTAAAAGCTGAACATTTTTTACTGCGACTGCGACCCACTGCTGAAGTTTCAAATTGAAAAATGTTTCAGTTTCAATTATCGAGCTTTCACAGCAGAAAACATTAGATTCAAGGTTCTTAAAATAAAGAGTAGGAGATTTGGATTCGAATTTAATAACTAACTGCCTTAGTCCCAGAATTCCTAGAAATGGCTTAAAATTTCATCACAAATTCAAACGAACATTTTTGTTTAGAATAATCAAAGAAGTTTGGCGGAAGGCCATATAATTTGAGACCCAGACTTAGAGGTCCCATACATGAATGAAACTTAGTAATACGTGTAGAGTGAAACAAAACTAACAAAAATGTAAATTGGTTGTAATCTGTAGAAGTTGGGGGAAAGGTATTTTTCCTTGTGATACCTTTTGTATCAAGTGTGTGAAACTCATAATCTTTCTTATTAGATAGTCCACTCAATCTTCTACGCATTCATTGTGTTTATTTTAATGAAAATTCACGATAACCGTGACATATTATGATAATGGAAGAAAACAATCTATCAGTTCAACCAAGCCAAATACGTTCCGTAACGACCAGAAATACCTCAGTGATAATATTAGAATGGAAATAGCTGTCGTGGTTGCGTTTTACTACTGCTTTTGGACGATTCATCTATTTTACTAGTAATTTCTACTTTTGAATCCGGACTTCTGGAGATGTGAAAGTTTTTTTTTTAAAATGCCTTAATTTTTTCTGTTTATAAGAATTATGACCGCCATCCTGAATGGCTTTTAGTTTTCGTAAAAAATGGCTGGGTCCAAATCTGCCAATCGTCTTTTCGACCTTATTTTGTCCAGATTAGTTTCAGGCATAGCCTACTACATTTCTCACGTCGCAAACAAACAGCTCTACGGTATTAGGTAGACAGACGACCACTCATTTCAGGTCAGCGCGTTTCATAATTCGTGTCATCGCCCATTCCAGTAAGAAGAATTGAAAGGGTGTTCTCAATAGGTACTCCTCCTAAAAGCTACCATACAGATTTACAGTGTTTTAAGTTTCTAGTACACTCAAAGACTTACTGATTCAATACATGCATTTTTGTATGTCTTTGGTAAGTAGATTTCATTCTTATTAGTATTCGTATTCGTTTAGACGATGAACATTTTTAGCACGAAAAAAAAGCGCGGCACGCTTTCGTTTACACGCTGCTAATTTCCAGCGCCAGCCAATGTGTTCGCATGCGAATGGATTTGCTAGAGAAAACCGTATTAACGATTAGCATTAGCACGAGACGCGTTTACACGAGTCGAAAAATTAGCAAAGGGGATGCGAGGGACGCGGGCGGAGGTCACTAGCGACGCGTGCTTTTTTTCCTTGCTAAGTTCGCATGCCGTAAAATAGTCGTTCGAAAAGTGTTTATACGGTGCTTTTTTTGAGGTAAGGCGCCGCAGAATTGGCACCGCGAAATTGTCATCGTCTAAACCTATCCATTAGGCATAATTGCATATATTTAAAACAAACTCACGTACACACGGCGACAGGTCAGGTTACCCTGTTTGGACTTTGAACTATTAGAAGTTGAACACTGCGAATCGTGCGAGAGGGTGCGGTATGTTGTTGTTGTTTCGTCTCACAGCACGCTGCGCCCGCGCCGGCGCAGCCGCGTCTATGCAGGCTCTCTACCGCACTATTTTGTGTTTTGTACGTAGTGTAGTTGGTTATACAACGTGTTAATGAATTAACGCAAAACTAGAAAATAGTTTGTTTATAATCGAGAGCAGAATCGAATTATCATGGTTTCAACATAGGTAATTTTTTTCTAAATTTCAAATAATTTTTTTGTAAAATTTAAAATTTACTAAACCCGATGTCAACCCACCCCACGGGCACACTCACCCTACTTACTACCAAAACAAGATTAATAAAATGTATCCATAAGTACGTTAGCGCTTTCATTCATTGCTGAAATGATAACAAATCATTTTTGCCTCTGAACTTAAAATGCGAATAACTTTAAATTTTAACTATCAAAATAATGAAATTATTGTTTCAATCAAATTCTTTTGTTATAAATCAGTTGGGGTGTATGAGGTTTTGCGCTAATTTATTAACACGTTGTATAGGGTGCGTAACCTGATGTGTCGCCGTGTGTACATATTAGCTTCTGGAGTGGTCAGTCCATAAAGTTACTATACTTTACAGGAATAGAGGAACTGACATGAGCTGTCAGTTCCTCTATTCCTGGTACATTACCTTTATGGGTCAGTCAGACACTTTGTTACAACTATCGCAATAAAGCCTGTACAGACAGTTATGTAGCTATACATAACTATAGATCGGTAACTATTGTACGATTCGAGGCATTTTCAGGGTTGGTAATATGCGAATTTTTTTGAGTTTTTATTATTATTCTTACAAGTCATATTCTAATCGGTGTGCCATTTCAATTATGTTATGAAATTACCAATATGATACATAGATACAGTAGAGAACACGTCAAGTTCGACACATTGATCTTCGTACTGTTCTTATGCTGTTCGTATAAAAAACAATATCGCACTTCAAATCTCAAGCTTGACGTGGTATTGACTGCACATGGCTGTATGGGTTAGTTCCCTTTGCCTTTCACAAACAGAAAAAAATGAAACAACAAGAAACGTGAAAATAACTCTAATATGGGACCGTATTAGTAAAAACTAAAAGAAAACGAGATGATAACATTGTGATTCTTATGACTACTGATATGTGTTACAACTGTCACCCCTAGAGTTTGCCGCGAGTTGCACAATAGTTACCGATCACTATACATAACTAATTATACATGGTGAAATTTACATCATAAGCATCCTTTTAAACTAAGAATTGTTCAGTACACAGTTGTTGAATAGCACTAAAAGTTGTTCAGTTTGATGGGTAGACTCTTAGTTTAAAAGGATGCTAAAGATATTTTCACCCTGTATATTCCAAAATGCATACTTCTATCTTTAGCGGTTTAGGCTGTGCGTTGTCTGTTAGTCAGTTCGTCAGTCAGTCAGTTACGGAACTCTTTTATAAGTAACGAGCTTTTACCCGCGACTTCGTCCGCATAAATTATATACTTACCAGATTTTAAGTCAGATGATAAGCTATCAAACAAAAAAAGGTTCATCAAAATCGGTTCAGTAGTTTTTGCGTGATACTCGAACAAACAAACACCCAAACAAACAAACAAACAAACAGACAGACAAAAAGTCCAAAAATTTGTGATTTGGAATCAGGGAAGCCTAAAAACCATATCGTAATCTTTTTTTGTAAATATCTTCAATGTACAGACACACTTCTGTTACAGTTTTATAATAGTTTAGATATTATATTAATATTTAATTAATAACGCTAACAGGCACATATAATGATCCCAAGTAAGCACTAAAGGCTTTTTTCAGCTTTTTTTTTATTACGGAAACCATACAACAACGGCACGAACATATAATGCATGACCGAACCGGGATTCGAAACCAGGACCCCGGTTCGGCAGTCCGTATACATAATAATATGTCAGTATATGTATACTTATAGATTATAATATGATATGGGTGACCGTATCATAGATGGAATGTCGTATCAAGTGGTGGCTAAAATCAACTTTTTCCCTTAGTCGTCTACGCTACAAAACCCACGGATAAAAATGGGGTAGCCTATTCCAAGCTGCACGCGGTTACCGGTTGAAAGATTTAGTTCTCTCTTGACATCTACCCTATCCATATCATCAGTTTTTAATCAAAAAGCTTAGCCCACGTGAGCTCCAATATTACTTTTCTATCAAAGTAGAAAATCTTCAGACGGAAAGCCTTTTGAAACTAGATAATAATGAAGGAAGAAACTTTGCGACCTCAAAACAAAATCCGTCAGCAAAAAAATTTACAAAGACATTTTCAGGCTGCAACAAACAAGAGTAAGTTGTTTTCTATTCTATCCTCCCGCGCACGTTTGTCGAGCACAATGCCGCTGTAGCTCTAATAGCACCTATTAGGGTCAACGAGGTTGAAGAGGCTAAAGCGAGTTCAGGCCAATCAATGCTAACTGACAGTTGTGGACGTTTCTCCATAATACGATTGTGTTCAGCGGAAATTGTTATGGCTGTAGATACCTAGGCACAGAATAGGTACTAGTATATAAGGTCTAACATAATTAGCTGAAAGTATTTCAAGGGGATGATCAGACCATCAAACTGAACAACTTTCTCCATGGGTTTTGCAGTTTTGTATGGGACAGCTGATTTTTTTTCGCGATTTCGATATTGGTCCCATGGAGAAAGTTGTTCAGTTTTATGGTCTGATCATCCCCTTGAAATAGTTTCAGCTAATTTTGTTTGAACTACATGTTCTACATAACCTATTATAGGTACTATTCAACAGCTGTAGCTGGCTACCTAACATTAGGAGTTTTAACACGAAACGACCGCGCTGCACTCCATTGGTTACCTTTGCATTAACTGCAATTTTTAAAAGCAAAGCTGTGCTGTAAGTTGAGACCGAAACTTAAATCGACGCGAGTGAAAAACTCGTAAGTGCAAAAGAGATAATTTTTCAGGAGGAAGAAAAAACTACGCCCTATAACATTTTTGTAAGTTCGGGAGTATTTGCAAAGTTCTTATTACACGCTATAGATGATTTTTTTTTTTTGTGAAATCAGGACATGCTTTGTGAGATTATCTTTCTAGAAATGTAGATAATATTAAAGAAAATAAAAAAGTTATTCCTTAGGTTTTCACATTTAAAACTAAGTATTAAAAATATTTTAAGTAATATCTGAAAAATAGAATGTCTATAAAGAGGAAGAACTTCAATTCAATCACAGAATCCAATATTTGAACCGCTATGCGATGGATGAGTCATATTAGTTGAGAAATCGATAATACCGGGCTAGAATATAATTTTAACTAGATATTGGAATTATTCATTTGAGTACCAAACTACCAAGTGGATGAATAATACATTCGAAATGTCGAAATGTGAAATAACTATTCGAAACATTAATTAAAAATGTATAATCAGTACAAAAAGTGATTTTTTTATGAATAGCCAAATTTTCAGAGATTAGTTTAAATCAGCCATACTCAACCTGCGGCCCGCGGGCCACCGAAGCAATAAACAACTTAAATATTTTGTGAATACCAACCAAATTGTGTTTTCTTTCAATAACGCATTAATTAAGTTCAACATAGGTACCCCATATAAATGTTTATGGTAAATTATGGTAAATATGTTACACCTTGGAAGTAAAATATAAGAACCAGCGATAAAGATAAATGCGGTAAAGAGCACAAATAAAAAAGTGGTTCACTGTGCCCGCCCGCTCCCCTACAACAATTTTAAGTTCCAAAACCATCATGTTTTAAAAGGGGACTTTCAAGCAGATTTCAAAGCGGTCATATTAATATACGTATGAACTATTTGTTAAAGACTAGCGCTTTTTAGTTACAGAATAAGGTAACACGTATGATCGGCGTATCGGTAAGAAATTCTGCTTAAAGTCCGCCACATACATTTGGAATTCGGATTTACGATCCGGAATTCAGTTGATTACGATTTCGTATTCCCCCTCCATAATTGCGTTCGGAAATGCGGAGGTATCAAATCCTATACAAAATCACAATACCGATTCGGCCAAGATCGGAATTCCGTATGTGTGTTGCGGACCTTAGGAGTCAAAGTTTGCAATCTGATTCCTTACCACATACAGTCATACATACATATTCTCATGCTGCTACGATCCTGACAAACCTTTCGAGCTTCCTCCACATTCATAAGTCCTTTCATGCATGCTCGTCGGTTTCGGGTTGATCAGACCTGGGCCTTTTTAAGCACGTCGCCAATTTGATCCGTGTATGTACGTCTAGGCCGTCCCCTTCCAACATTTCCACTTCCGCTTGCCTTATAGATTGCACTCGTCAATCTGCTCTCATCCATTCCTTCCATATGACCAAACCATTTCAAAATACGTTTCTCTATCTTTATCTCACATCCTCTTTCAGACCACAACGTTCTCTAATTAAACTATTTTTCAATTTGTAATTTTCCTTTATTTTTATTATTCCTATTTAGATTCCTTACCGAGGCGTATATTTATTTGTAATAAATTGCAAGATCAACTTAGAGATTGCGGGAAAAGGTTTTCTTTTACTACTCTATAAGATTTCAAAGAAAATTTTTATATTAGCTCTTAGAGCGCTGTTCCTCTGTTGTTGTAAAGCTCCTGCATTTCAATAAAGATTCCACTCTTTTTAGCCCAGTCATTTTACGGTTTGAGCCGGGACTAATTACTAATTGCATTTTTTTTTTCGCTTTAATATTGAAGAGCTAATTTGAGCTTAGGAATGTACTAAAATTTAAAAAAAATCACGTCAGCAACAGTTCCAATTTTAAAATTTAGATATTATCTCGTTCTAAAAAACCTGACGATAAATTTTTTTTTGCACATATTGAAGGCTTTACCTAATGGTAAAGCCTTATTGTATGGTATGGTAATCCATTATACATACTTCAAACATGGTGTAAATATTTTTTTCTACTTAGAAGGTTTTGAAAAATACATTCGTATTTTCTAATAAATACCTCATTTTTTAAATTTTAATGCCTATTTTATTGCTAAAAAATTATGTATATTGTTAAATCTTATTCAAATGAGTGCATTGGTATTAATATTATTAATTTAAAAGCCTTCTGGGACACACAATTTTGATTTCTATGTTGAGTAGCAAATTTTTTTTTAATATGGTTTAGGATAGTATTTTTGTCACTAAATGGTGCCGGTTTCAGTTTAAAAGTCCAATTAATAATTACTCCCTACAAAATGGTGAAATTGATATCATTAGCCTTTGTTCCTTTTAAACTTAGAGTCCACCCATCAAACTGAACAACTTTCACTATGGGAGCAAACCGATCAGAGCAACAAAAAAATCAGCCGTTACATACTTAACTAAACTGCAATGCCTACTCGACTCAAATGTATGCAACAGCAGTTTTTTTTTTTGATTCGATTGGTTTGATCTCATAGTAAAAGTCGTTCAGTTTGATGGGTAGACTTTTAGTTTAAAAGGATGCTAATGATATCAATTTCACCCTGTATATGTTTCGTTATTAAGACGCTCCCACTATGTAAACGGGCCGGGTCATATTTTGCTGGTTTTTAGAAGATATCTTCTCGTTATTTAAAAGAAATACAAATTAATGAAAAATATAGCATTGATCTTCAACATCTCGGCTTTATTTCAATTTTTTTTTTTCATAAAGTACATACGAAACCTGTGTTCAAAATAAGGCCTAAATATTTGAAAAACTCTGTATTAGTTATATGTGCATCTACTTTAAAGTTGAAGTCACTTTTATTTGCGTTGCGACACACACCTTTAGGCGTCAATTCTTATTATTTTCGAATTAGATTTCCTTGGATTAGATGGCACCACAGTGACATAATGAACCAGTCAAGAATAGGTATACCTACTAAAATGATGTAGTTTAGTAGAGGTGAGGCGGCTCTGAAAAGGTCAAGTAAGGGGCGTCCGCCCGGTTTTGAGTAACTTTGTAACCATTTTATACATTAACTATGGCACTTTTTAAGCAGAAAACAAAACTGAACATTCTACAGGATATGAGAAGTGATGTGGTTTTTCTCGAAATCTATTTTAATTAATAAAACTGAAGAAAAACGACTCCAAAGTCACCTCTTTTTTTCCAGTTGTAACCGTTTTACTCTTACATTGTTGATCAGAAGAATATGAAAATTTACAATATTCTTCACAATACAATATAAAATGATGTGGTTTTCTTATTTTTTGAAAATTCATAAAAAATCATACAGGTTTTCAAAGAAAACGGAAAATTCTGACCGGACCGCGCAATTGAAGCGGGATGGCTAATTGCAAAAGTTTGCTTGTAAGAAAGAAACGGAATTCAGAATGTTAGATGCATACCTACATCACACGTCACTTAAAAATGCACTTTGTTTAGGTGTACATACGAGTACGTAGAGTAGATTATTATTATCAAAACTAGTACCTAAACTAGCCCAAACTTAGATTTATTCCGTTTAGATCACAGAAAATGTACTTTTGAGTTTTGTTGTATGCTTTGGTGTATTCGGATTCGTAATTTAGACATTCATTTCGACCATCTGGGGCCGGCCTTAATAAACATTATTTTGCATAAGTTTTCAACTGTTGCCAATATTCAATTCAACAGTAAACACAAGTTCAGGATAGTTTGTTCAAATAAATTCGCGCGTTTTTTAGGGTTCCGTACCCAAAGGGTGGAAACGAGACCCTATTACCACTATTACTAAGCCTACGTTGTCCGTCCGTCCGTCCGTCCGTACCTATTTAGGGCTGTAACTTTTTAACCGTAAGAGCTAGATAGTTGAAATAAAAATGTAAAAAAAATTAAAATTCCCTAATTTTGTCGGGGGGGGGGGGGGGGGTCCTCCTTCATACACGGAACCAGTTTTTATCAACGTTTTTTATTCTCGCTTGATGATAAAAACGGTAATACATACTAGCGTCAAACTTGGAGTGATTACGGAGCAAACTCTACAGTATAACAACAAATAATAAAAACCGGCCAAGTGTGAGTCATTCTTGTGCTAAAAGTTCCGGACAGAATTATTTTTTGTAATTTTATATGTTGTGGTACTAACCACTGGCAGTTGGTTTGATTGGAAAAAATCTCTTCATCGAGTTCCATTCTGCACAACCAGTTGGTCCGTTTAGTTGGTCGGAGTGGAAAGACAGGTGGTGTGGTACAAACCTTCGATGCGCGAATAGCCTGACTCGCACTAGACAGATTTTTCTAATTTTGATCTTTGCGCTTCAGGAACGACGAACTCAAATTCTCCATAAGTCAACGAGCGACAGCCTGTGGGTCTACCCGCACATTCGAACTTCGCAATTGCGTGAATGTTTTCGTTCCAATGTCAACTCTATTACAATGAAGTGCGGACCGAAACAGTGGCGATCATCGAAACATCGAAAGTCCGGGTACAGGGCCTGTATCGCGTGCGATACGCGGAGCAGTAGGTAGGTACTTATCGCAGCTGTCAAACGTGAGCAACTGTGCACTGGTTTCTGTTTCAAAACGCCCATATAACAAATTCTCAAATATTATCATCATGGAAAATTGGGAACTATCACGGGTCAGCACAGGAATAAGTGAAAGTACGTCTGGATGCAGCGGCGTTTATTTCTAGCCAAGGAATGTACAAGAAAGAATTATCCACTGAATTAATTATCGAGTAACCTACATTACACATCAAAGGTGGAATTATTTCAGTATTAAGTAGGTATAACAATTTGCTTGTGTAATGTAATAACAATTTGCATTAAATTGGGCCATTCAAACAGGTAAATTTGCCATTCTCCCAAAAATATAAGCCACTTCGGAAGTATTTTCGGGCTTTCAGAGAGTAATAACGATGAAGTAAATCATCCGACGTACGTTCTGAAACTTTTCTCATTTATGTTTCTTAACTTGAACAGTTAAACAAAAGAGAATGCATTCTCAAAAGTTAAACAAACTTTTTTGTATATGAAACAAAACAATGTTTGAATTTAATATATAGTTATATAAATTACTCTCAGATACAAATCAATAGAGAAACAATACCTATGTCAGATTCCTGATAGAGAACCGAATTATACCTTTGGCTGCAATCCACCACTGAGGCTGGTTTTATCGTCACGCTTAGACATTAGAACCACGGAGTGCCTTGCTAAGAGTTAACCCTCGCCTCACTAGGAGCCTCTTGCGTCTCAGGAGAGCCCAACTATGCCTAGTTACTGGAGCCATGACTGGTCACGGTCCTTTTATAAAACATCTTTTCAATATTGGTGTTACATACGCTCGAAAAACATAACCCTGCTTCTGGCGCTGTCGGGTAAAAAGGACCTCATCACTTCAACCAGAATATTAATAATTTACTTACACTTACACATTTCCAATCATGGTTTAGGCGCCTAATGGTTCTTTTATAATTATATCTATGGCCTAATGTCTAAAATGAATAGTGACAATTCCTGCTATGAACAGAAGAAGAATTGCATATTTATTAGGCATCTTAAGCTATTCAATATTAATAAGAAAAAATAAGTATCTACTTACCTACTTACTACTTACTTATCTAGTTACTTAGTACTTAGCTATTGGAAATAGATACGTTCGGATCACAAAGCTTTAGGTGCGGTACTTCGAGGGAGATAAAACAACTTTAGATAAATTCAATACTTATCCACCGTCATTCAGAACCCAAACCTTTTCCGCTAAATCACCTTTAGCTGCTCGCCCTGTCAAACCCTTTCATTCTATTCATCACGGATGGTGAGGCTATAAAATCACAAAATCAATTCCCTACGTAACGATGTTCCCTCGAATAAAGATCGTGCTATTTGATTTACAACATAACTTGAACAGATAAGCTCTGACCCAAAGGATTCGATCTAGGGTTTAGTCTAGAGCAGTTCAAATAACAAACTAAGTCCCAAAACAAATAACTTGTCTTCATTACACTAATCAAGATGCAAAAATCGAGCCAATAAGTGTTGTCTTGTGGCCAAATGTTGCTATTTTGCATACTACGTGTTAACGAATAAGCTTTGCGCTTATTCGCGAAATCGCTTTTACATTAGGTACCTCATAACACCCCAACTGATTTATAACGAAATAATTGCATTGAAATAATAAATTTAATGTTATTCGCATTTTAAGTTTACATATAACAATTATTTAGTTATAATTTCAGCAATTAATGAAGTGTTTATGGATACATTTTTTAATCGCAGGTTTTAAGAATCTTGTTTTGATAGTAAGTAGGCGAGTGTGCCCGTGCCACACCCCGGACACTGCTAACAAAAATAGAAATTGACAAGATGACGCCAGCACATGCGAAACGGAGTCTAGGGCAATCGGAGGGCAATAGAGGGAGTGAGGTAAAAAGTTGGTGGGAGGCAGGGAGTGTCCGTACTGTATCTAGTTACAGATACTCTTTTTTATACTGTCCCCGTGCGGTGGGAAGACAAGACATCCGAGTTCAATAAATTTTAAATTGTACAAACAAATTACTTAAAATTTTGAAAAAAAAATTGCTATGTTGATTTGATTACTCGATTCTAAACAAAGTATTTTCTAGTTTTGCGTTTATTCATAAACACATTGTAGGGTAGGTTGGTAGGGTATGTTATGAATGCTGTCGCATAATCGGTTCGGTTTCAAACTAATACAAAATTTTGCATCGCTGTAGTAGCCATCTTGACCGAGACAGATCCATTTTAGTCTACATCCCCGACATAAATATTTTTTTACTAAAACGAAGACCCATCTGATTTCTTTTCTAGATAAAGAAACCGTGTAGTAACTAATAATAACGGTCACATTTAGATCTATAGATCACTTATAATATTCTCATGTTGGCGACGTATCACGAAGTCATATCTATAACATACTTAACGTGTTCTAGAGCGCTCTAAATGGTATAGATAGTCTATTAGCTAGTTACCAAAGCGGATAACCTTCAACTTGACTATTTTAGAACATTTAACATCAGGCGGGATCCAGACCCGAAATATGCCGACCATTTTGAGCTCCGACATTGGTTTAACTTTAAACTTGACCTAGACTTCGTAAATAAGATATGTTTTAGATCATAAATATATATTCTACGCCTGTCTCCCACTTGGGTAGGCAGATACAACGGAATGACAGACTTCTTTTGCTTCTTCTACATGTCGGTTTCGGGTAGGTAGCTACTACATCTGACCTGGCCCTTTTTAAGCACGTTACCAATTTGTGGTCAGTGTATGTACGTCTATACAGGGTGTAAGTGACAGCCATAAAAAATCTGCTGTTCCATACAAAACTGCTGACCTACCCGACTAAAATGTATGGGACAGCTGATTTTTTTTTTCGCGTTTCCGTAGGGTGTATAGTGAAAGTTGTTCAGTTTGATGGTGTGAGTTCACCGTTTCAGTATTTGCTAGTCTGTCACTTATAAATTGGACTTGCAATATACGCGCACGTCATACTAAGTGCGCAAGAATCATGCAAAAAGTAAAAAAAATCCATAGCTACTAATTATAGGTATCTATAAAAAAATCGCCAGTTAAAATAAGTACCTACGTGCTTAACTCGAAATAAGACAAAATATTTGTGTCTCAACGAAAATTCAGTTAAATGTCGACCTTAATTTATATCACTAACAAAAGTAAAGGACATCTCTTTGAATTCATCTTAGATTAAAGAACGGCTTCTATATTCAGAGGAATTCATTAAAATTTTAATTCGACCTGTCTCTTTATTTGAAAATACTGCTTATGAAAAACCTTATTACCTACACAGCCCAAGGAACACGTAAGCTATATAGCAGCTGTACAGTAGCCGCATAAAGGAAATTTCCTTTATGCAGCAACTGTGCTGCTGCTATATAGCTTGCGTGTTCCTTGAGAGGGTTTAAACTTAAATGCGTTACATACTTAAGATTGGCGCTTTAGATTAGACCATCAAACCGAACAACTTTCACTAGGTAAGGGATCAACATAGAAATCAAGAAAAAATCATCTGTTCCTTACATAGGTTCCATAGAAAACGTCAATTGTGTCGAAGAATGTACTACCTGAGTCTAGTTAATTAGTAACCATGTCTAGACATGGAATAGGTATTTGTCTTGTATTTGTAATTCATCTGTGATTCAAAACACAATTTAATATTGTTTGAGAACACAGAGTTTTAATTAATGTCATGTTTACTTTTAATTACAGCAGGACAATGTTTAAAAATAATGAGATGTGGATCTTTGGGATCAAGAGCAAATAACAACGTAACAAAATTTGTTTTTGCCTTAGATTGCATTGTGATAATGAAAGTTGCCTATATCCGATTTTAGGACAAACTAGTTTTTCCTGGGCCAAACCAGTTCGTCCCATATGCTATAGGATAAACTAGACATAGGCTAAACTAGTTCGTCCTATGGCCAGTAGGAGAAACTAATTTAGCCTAGGCTAAACTGGTTGAGCCTAGTATAAATGAGTACACTTCAGATTAAACTGGTTTGGACTAGTAGGCCTAGGGAGGGCAATCGAGGCGCGCGCGAGAACTGAAACAGAGCAAAAACTTATCTGTATCAGCATTGGCACCGGTCCGTAGCGGAGCGAAGCGGACCGGCGGAGGCCCGGCCCCTTTTTGACAGAAGTAAAGTAAGGAGCGAAGCGGAGCGCAACGAAGCGCAGCGGAGCAAACATGTTACCTACGACATTTTTGACTAGGCAGATTTAGTATAGACTAGGCAAAACAGTTTATCCTGAAGTGAACTTATTTATATTAGGCTCAATGAGTTCAGCCTAGGCTAAACTAGTTCCTTCTATCGGCCATAGGACGAATCAGTTTAGCCTAGTCTGTACCGGTTTATCCTATCGCATAAAGGATGAACTGTATTAAAAAAAAACAGACTTTAAACTTTTCTCGATGTAGCTCCATAGTGAAAGTTGTTCAGTGTGATGGTCCAATCGCCCCTATAAATATTACTAGGGTGTTTTGTTAAACTCTGTATACGGGTTCCTTGTTTGAGTACGTAACTCTAAAAACCTTATTTCAATTACTAATTTGACGTAAATTTGTGAAAGACTGAGGCCATGTCTGATTTTTCTTGTTATAAAAATTCTTCTAATATAAGTATTTCCGTTTCCGGAGGCCATTTCTGTTTTCATTAAGAATTCCCTTTCTGTTCAGTTCTGTTACAGAATTTGAAGCAACAAGCTTTTATCATGCGATAGATTAAAATAATGATCCAAATTTCCGTACTTTCCTTATGATTGTTATGATACTTATGGTTATGATACTACACTTTTGTTTAAAAGATGTGTGTTGTAGAATTTCTGGCCGCATCTTCTCTCAACGGAACACCTTGCGACGCGGTGGTAGAGTCAAAAAATTACGTCAAGGATTCAGTCAGACATAGGGTCTAAAATTAAATGCGTTAGCGTAATGCGTTTTCAATATGGGACAAACACTGTAATCGCGAAAAAAAAACAGTAGGTATACAGTTTTGTAACAGCAGATGTTTCTTATCGTGATTTTGATTTTGGTCGCATATAGAAAGTTGTTCAGTTTGATGGTCTGATCATCCCCCATATTAATAAATACCTACTCTGTTTATATAGAAAAGATACCTTTTTACCCGACTGCGCCAGAAGGAGGGTTATGTTTTTTAGTGTTTTCTTCGACCATTTACGAAGTTCTGTGAATTGATCAATTTTCTCATTTATTACCTTAGCTTTAGAGCTCTGATAGGTGATTTTCTAAGTTAAGCATGTACCTAGTATGCAGTGGAAATTCGCTCTTTATTATGAAGCTCGAAGTATGAATGGTGTTACAGTGACAGACCGAATCAAGTGATAAGGGATCGGTGTAAGTTGAACGATGATGTGGCAACCAGGATTGAAAGAAGTAGCTTAGGTGGTTCGGTCACGTACAGAGGATGAATGAGAGTAGACTCACAAGGGAGATTTATCGATTCAAAATGTCAGTGGTACAGTCGAGAGAGAGCGTCCGAGGAGAAGTTACCACGACCAAATAACGTCGTATCCAAAAAGGACAAGTGCGTAGCACCCTCAACCGACGGAAATGCATGAAGAGATGTATGAAAGTGGATGAGGCGAGAGAAGTATGTCAGATTAGTCAGAATCGTAGTGTGTGGCGAGCCCTAGTCTCTGCCTACCCCTGTGGAATAGTGGCGTGAGTATTATGTATGTATGCGCAATGTGTATGATGGCGGTATGTTACAAAGAGCAGAAGTTGCGCAAGCGCAGCCCACCGGCACTCACGCGCACTCACAAGGAATAGCCCACAAATTATACTAAGTGCCCACTTTCACCTAGCTACAGACCTATCATTTTTGTGTGGAAACTGTTCAACTCATCAATGAATATTTGTGCGTTATGCTCATGTCATATAAAAATATAAAATTCAAAGAAATTTTTTGGTTTAGGTACTTATACGACGCGAACTTCCCTAACAGACAGGTGGAAAAAGTTATACCACAAATCATAATGGAAAAGATACTTGCGGCAAGATTTTTCTAGGCAACTTGGTGGCGTTGAATTAACCTCTGTGTAAGCATAAACTAGAATCACATTTCGTTCGCCTAAGAAATAGGTGCATAATTTTACGGTCGGATCTCACACTAGAACCGCTACTCAACCCAAATGATTTTTTTTTGGTTTCGATATTGAGTCCATAATAAAAGTTGCTCAGTTTGATGGTCTATAATAGTATTGAAAACAAAATGCGCTTTGGGCCCATCCTTCATACAGAATGAGGGTGTGAATGTGAATATGTTATTGTCAAGGAATATGTATAGGTATTTGGGTATTATTTATGTAGTGCGTATCTTGATAAATATTATTATGCAGAATGCAGATACGCAAAGTCTGCAACTTTTTGAGGTGGAATAATACATATTTAGGTAGGGGGAAACCTAAATGTAATATGCCACCGCAACAAAAGTTTAGATAATAATATGTTATCATGACTATTATAAAACTGTAAATTTGAAAAAAGAATTTAGTTTGTTTGTTTGTTTGTTTGGGTGTTTGTTTGTTCGAGTATCACGCAAAAACTACTGAACCGATTTTGATGAAACTTTTTTTATTTGGTAGCGTAACATCTGACTTAAAATCTGATATATAATGTATGCGGACGAAGTCGCGGGTAAAAGCTCGTAATTTATATTATAATACGTAAACGACAACTCAATTTTGTTTCAAACATAATTTTCAGTAGATTGTACAGTATAGCAAAAGCTAAAACAAAACTGAAATTGCCTAAGATTAAAGTAAGGAACACATAAATAAACTTTACTGTACCATTATCCAGGAAAATTTGCTTTTTATAACCCCAAAACGAGACGCGAGCTAAATTGTCGGTTTATTAAAAAAAAGCAGAACGCAATGACAGCAGGTGTCTCGATGTAAAAGGTCAATCACCCTAACGAAGCGAAGGTCAGTCACGAAGGGAGGCGAGCAGTGCCTAAAGAATTAATACCATAATGTAGAACCATTAACGCCCTTTCTTTTATATTTTTTCTATGGATGAGAGAAGCTTTGATACTGAATGCGTTATAGCAATTAAATCTGACCTAGAGAAAGTCTTTTGACAGATGACATGAGTTGTTTTAGGTAAGCATTATGTACAACTCTTGCGTCATAAAGTCATAATTAATAAACTATACCGTATAAGGCCGCGTTCAGACGACACGCGCCCGGGTGCGGGCCGAGTGCGGGGCGGGTGCGGGTTGTCTGAACGCGGCCTAATAAATTATGTCACTCGCAGTACTTATTTTATTACACGTTCTGAATTGTTTGTCAAACGGCGCCAAAACATCTAAGGTTAAAATGGTTTTCACTTCAAGCTGCTGCTCATGCTCAGATATATCATCCATCTTCTGTTTGGTAGTAGGTATACTATGGATGGACAATCATTGTCCGGACTAATGGTACCCAGGGGGACAAACCTTTACTTAGGGGTTAGGGTATTGTGACGCAGCGATTTAAACGCTCTGGCAATATACCTGTAGAAAATCAAAGGTCTATCCACAGCGTGGAATCGGCATCGTTTATAAACCGGAACAGGGTGCTTCAGACCATCAATCTGAACAACTTTTACAATGGGACCAACTTCTTGAAAAAAACATATTAGCTGTTTCAAACATTTTTTTTCGAGAAGCTGTTAAAATTTTTTATGGAACAGCTGTTTTCAAAACGACCCCGATTCTACGATGTGTGCATTTATTATTTTACGAGCTTTAACCCGCGACTTCGTCCGCATAAATTATATACCAAATTTTAAGTCAGATGATAAGCTATCAAATAAAAAAAGTTTCATCAAAATCGGTTCAGTAGTTTTTGCGTGATACTTGAACAAACAAACACCCAAACAAACAAACAAACAAATAAACAAACAAACAAACAAACAGACAGACAAAAAATCCAAAAATTTGTGATTTGGAATCAGGGACAGGAAAAAACCATGTCGTAATTTTTTTTTGTAAATATCTTCAATGTACAGACAAATTTCTGTTACAGTTTTATAATAGTTTAGATATACGAGTGCATTTATTTACACAAGAAGGAACTTTTGACCCGCGACTTCGTCCGCGTGGATTACCCCTTTAGGGGTCGATTTTAGAAAAATCCTTTTTTAGTGCACCCCTACATCCTCTGTAGAATATAATCATTATTATATTATTTAGGAATTCCATTATGAAAATTGAAAACGGTAGGAAAAAAGCAATTAAATCTCGACCTACTTGCACATGCAAGAGCATAGTGCATCTCCGTGTAATCTCAATCCTTAGCGGAATTAATCAGGAATCGAATAGGGCTGTGGAGTGGCAATGCGAAGTTAGTTTGATTATTAGTTAGGTACGTACCTAGTAGTCTCTCCCCGGAAGAGGCTTTGTCGAGGAAATGAACTAACAGACCAGCGGATGTTTACCACCAGAGTTACTATAGAGATATTTATAAATGAGAAATACAAACGATCAAAGGAAAAGACCCCGTCAGAAAAATCTCTTTTCTCAAACATGCTTGGAAATGTGAGCATTATTTTGATAACCTTCTTCGAGATAAATCGAAATTGCTGTACTGGCCAACTACATGCGCGCAGCGGCCGGCAATGTTTGTATGAAAATCCATATCTGTCGTGTTTTGCGGCCAAATAAATTACATAGTAAACTCATATCTGTCGTGTAATTTAAAAATGGAACGATCTCTTTCTCCTAAACATAGCGACCAAGGAGGTAACTCATCAAAGGTTTTATTTAAATTTCGAACTGGCTTGCAAATAGAAAGCTGTTTTTTGAAAAAAAAACAAATTGTTGTTCGTTGTTCGCATAGAAATATTAATTTACTAATGGTTGTTCGTCATTGATTTTGAAAAGAGTTTTAATTTCCGCGAATTATTTGAGAAAATTTACTGTTTTCATTTCCGCGCATTATTTGAGAAAAGTACTATACAAGCCTTGGCCACAACTAGGCATTGATGGACTTACGTATGTGTGCCTCGGCTTCGCCTCGGCCCACATTTACACGTTCGTCCATCAATGCCTCTGTTGCTGGCCGCTGCAGTAATGTACTATTTTAACCTGCATCCAATACAGGTGTTAAACATTTGCGTTACTTTAAGGGGTGATTGTACCCATGATACCGACCAACTTTTGTAAGGAAAGTCCAGACTTTTTTGCTAATTTTCTATAGGTTTCTTAGGGAAAGTTGTTCAGTATCATGGGTACAATCACCCCTTAAAGTAATGCAACTGTTTACCCTAACACAATGCTGTAGGTATATCTTACTAACCTACTTCCTACTAATAGGACTACAATTTTTTTTAATTACTAATAAAATGTCATGAGTGAATTCTGATAATTAAACTAAACCATTTTCCTTGAGGATCATGAGTCATAAAACTAGATTTTTTTTGGACCTCCCATCCCATAATAGATCGGCAGACCCGCACTTTTGTATGGAAGGACAAAACATTTTTTTCGTTTTTCGACCCATGTTCCTGAGAAAAAAGTTGTACAACCCGGGCGAATTAACTAGGCACCTGGCTCGCACGTGGCTCGGAATTTGACACCTCCTGCTACCCCCCGCGGGACCCCGCCGTCGCCGTGCGAGGCCGTAGCATAGCATCTCAGTTACCGTTGCACGTGTCCCTGCGCTTTAGCATTTTCCATGGTACAATAATATACTGCGCCTGGTATTCTCCTCCGATCACGTGACTGACACGAGCCTACGTCATCATACCCTTTTATGATGTTACGCGGCCATTTTTTTGTGACGTAGGCTTGTGTCACTTTGGGAATAGAAGACCTTGTTTTTTTAGACTATGGCATTTTTGGGTTATTCTTTGCGAGTTTTCCGAGTTTTTTATTCCGAGCCACGAATATGAATACTCTGTGCTAGTGATGTCGTGGTGTACATACCTATTATAAATTTAAAAGTTTGTGAAGATATTTACAAATAAACATTACCTACCTTACCTACGTATAATCCTAGCGAGACGGCTGTGTTAAATGACTTGTTTTGATTAATGTGTGATTCACTGGTAATTAGTGACAATGATAATGAATGACAAAGTAGGTCTTAGTCTTTGTCTACTCAAGTTGAGACACCCGCCCACAATGGCCCACATGGATATACTTCTATACTATTGCTTTCAATGGTTCAATATCAATGAATCATCTGGTACATTACTAGTGACCAAACTACTAGTCATTCACTTCGAGTTGGCCGTTACCTCCCTTCCCGCTTCCCCGCACCGCACCCCTAAGAGACCCTAATAAACGCAATTTTATAACCTTTAGCAACGCAACCACGTACGGCACATCCGTCCCGGTCACTAATATCGCTTTTAATTTTAAATTTTTATTTGCCTTTTATAATATTTCTTGTCGACGGGACCAATTAATGTGCCTGTGAGGAAATTTTGTAACGGTCATCGACGGCCAACTGGTCGTGAACTGGTAGTATTTACTTATCTACTTAGAACATTGTGTAGGCACTTAAGTTGTAGTCCGAAGGATCACTTTATTAAAAAAAGATGAGCGTTACCAAATCTTCTATTCATACAGGGTGTCCCAGAAATGGTGAATCAAACTGCTATGGGAGGCAGCTTGACTAATGTCCTATCCATAAAAAATATTAAAAAAAATAAAACGCACATGACCATAAAAAAAAAAGAATATCCAAAAAAACGGGAAAATCATCAAATTTTTCTAAGTTTCCAGCTCTAATTATCGCGTTTTGGGATAATTTGTAATTTTTTTCTGCCAATATTAATTGTTAGAGGTTGCTTCGACTGATTGTTAACATTTTACAAAAAAAAATGTCTGCACTTCGAGCACAGACCACTTAGTTTAATTGTTTTTTCTGAACCGAAAAATTTTCTTGCTATTTTAACCAGCTGTAGTATAAAAAAAAAGTATGGGACTTGTGCGGCAAACTACTTCAAAAAGTTGCCTATTTAATGACGATTTTAAAATGATACGAATCACTGAATTTACTTTACAAAATTGGGAGATATTAATTTTCTTGTGTGCTAGGGTGAAATTTGTGCAATTTATTCTTTACTTTTTAATTCATTTTCCACTTCTAATCCGTTGCTTCTAAGGTTAGAATTGGCTAAAAAAGTTGTTTCAATACCCGGTAGTAATGGCACGGTTTTTTAGAATCCCGGTTTTTCAAAATCCCGGTGTTTTAAAATCCCGGTTGTTTAAAATCCCGGTTTTTTTAGGAATCCCGGTTTTTTTTAAATTCCCGGTTTTTTGGGAATCCCGGTGTTTTAAAATCCCGGTTTTTTGGGAATCCCGGTTTTTTGGGAATCCTGGTGTTTTAAAATCCCGGTTTTTTAAATTCCCAGTTTTTTGGGAATCCCGGGAATTTAAAAAACCGGGATTCTTAAAAAAACGGGATTTTAAACAACCGGGATTTAAAAAAAATCGGGTTTTTAAAACACCAGGATTTTGAAAAACCGGGATTCTAAAAAACCGTGCCATTACTACCGGGTATTGAAACAACTTTTTTAGCCAATTCTAACCTTAGAAGCAACGGATTAGAAGTGGAAAATGAATTAAAAAGTAAAGAATAAATTGCACAAATTTCACCCTAGCACACAAGAAAATTAATATCTCCCAATTTTGTAACGTAAATTCAGTGATTCGTATCATTTTAAAATCGTCATTAAATAGGCAACTTTTTGAAGTAGTTTGCCGCACAAGTCCCATACATTTTTTTTATACTACAGCTGGTTAAAATAGCAAGAAAATTTTTCGGTTCAGAAAAAACAATTAAACTAAGTGGTCTGTGCTCTAAGTGCAGACATTTTTTTTTGTAAAATGTTAACAATCAGTCGAAGCAACCTCTAACAATTAATATTGGCAGAAAAAATTTACAAATTATCCCAAAACGCGATAATTAGAGCTGGAAACTTAGAAAAATTTGATGATTTTCCCGTTTTTTTGGATATTCTTTTTTTTTTATGGTCATGTGCGTTTTATTTTTTTTAATATTTTTTATGGATAGGACATTAGTCAAGCTGCCTCCCATAGCATTTTGATTCACCATTTCTGGGACACCCTGTATACAGGGTCCTTCTTAATAATTATGCTGACAGTTTTTAAGTGGATGACCCACGGATGACCAGACCATCAAACTGAACGACTTTCTCCAACATTGAAATCGCGAAGAAAAAAAGATGATTCGCGATATTGATGTTGGTGCCATAGAGAAAGTTGTTCAGTTTGACGGTCTGATCATCCCCTTAAAAGAGTGTCAGCATTGAAGGACCCTATATAAAACAGTTCCGTGACTGACTGAAGGACATGAAATTTTTTTGAATTAATATTCTACAGATTCTGTAGGTTAGGAAGGTAATGTTTGTTAAACACGGGGACGAAGACACGGCTGTAGGTTAGGAAGGTAATGTTTGTTAAACACGGGGACGAAGATACGGAAGATCATGAAAAACTATTGGGGCCACAAATTAAAAAGTAGTGAAACCAATGAGCAGGGAGCGCTTAATTTCTCTACGCAATGAGCTTATTTGAAGCGGTAAGAAAAACGTGACAGGATCGTAGAGTATATTGTAGCTAGCTTTTCTGGAGTGGCACAAATTCATTAGATTTAGAATAACCCTGTAGTATACAGAGTGTAGGGAAAAGTATCATTAACCTTTAAACCACATACTCTACCCATCAAACTGAACATCTTTTACTATGGGAGTAAACCGATCGGAGCAAAAATAATCATCTGTCCCGTACCCGTACTAATCTCCAATACTTGCTGGACTCAAATGTATGCAACAGCTGATTTTTTTTTGCTCCGTTCGGTATGCTCTCATACTAAAAGCTGTTCAGTTTGATGGATAGAGTATGTGGTTTAAAGGTTAATGATACTTTTCCTTATATAAATGTACATAAAATCGAATTTATGATAAAATTACAACAAAATAGAAACAAAGGCAAAGCTAAATCAAACAAGAAAAGTTTCGCAAGGTGACCTTACCCTCGACCGCCGCGTGAGGATGAGGAAGCAAGACCACTTCCGCAATAAGAGGTTGTTGGCATTATGTAATGAAAAGCGTGCTAAGCGCCGGTGGCATGGCGGCGCGGCGGCGGCACCGGGCGTGTCGTCGACACTATAGCGCACGCGCACGTGGTAAGCTTACGTGTGTACCACCTTATAAAAGGGAACAATGGACTGGAAAAGGAGCCACGCTTCAATACAATACGTACGTGCGATGTCGTAAAGAGCCTAATCAAAAGCATGTGGTTTCTATTTACACATAATTATGCCCCATGCTTTATTCGAGGTCTAAATTATATTTTAATAAGGTAGATGAAGTTCTTTTATAATAAAGTTGCGCGCGAGATGTCGTAAAAAGCGTGATTAAAACCGTGTGGTTTCTGTTTGTGCATTTTACTGCCTTTTCCAGTAAGTGTTGCAGAATTTTTTGTAGCAGTTTTTTAATGAATAGTTCGTTAGTAACTCGATCTATTGTGACATTTTGCTTGGGTATGAGGATGATTTTCTAGCGTACCTAATACGTTGTTTTGTATAGAAATCAATGTCACAATGGTTTGCTCCCACTGTAAAAGTTGTTCAGTTTTTCGGGTAGACTCTTAGTTATGTAGAACTATATACTTTACCTATTCTGTGTCTTAGTTTAAAAGGATGCTAATGATATCGATTTCACTCTGTATAAAGCCGCAATAAATTCGTATTTTTCTAGGTATCTTTTTTCGCTGTCAAGGGACTCGACTCGAGGCATGTAGTGAATCTGTATGAATATGGACACCCCCTAGCTGTGCTCTGGATACGAGTTTCTAATTTCACGGTCTATCGTTAGGTAGGATCTTATTCATAATTCGTCATTCAGATTTATTTGATGTGTTGAATATGATATGAAAATCATATTTTACTACATTCATACCTACTAGAACATGCGCTAATATTAGGTACGTTATGTTACGTATAAAACTGTAACAGAAGTGTGTCTGTACATTGAAGATATTTAAAAAAGTTACAATAATTATGGTTTTTAGGTGTCCCTGATTCCAAATTGTTTATTTGTTTGTTTTTACGAGCATCACGCAAAAATTACTGAACCGATTTTAATGAAACTTTTTTGTTTGATAGCTTGTGATCTGTTTTAAAATCAGGTATATAATTTGTGCGGCTGAAGTCGCGGGTAAACTCTAGTTTTTATATAAATATATCGGTTATATTTATATTATAAAGGAACCGAGGCTCTACGTTCTGAAAACAATAAACGTATACCGGTAGAATGTTTATGTTACTTATTGGCTCTTTATTTGTACCACAGCATGGAAGGTATTCAGTCTATTTGTTTATCACCACGGCTAGCATGCCACCTACGACAAAGCAACAAAACGAGAAAATTTTAATGTGCGCTCTTTTTGGCATTCGTAAAATAAAAGAGACAGAGGCACATCTCGATTTTTATCGTTTTCTCGGGGGGTAGCATGCGAGCCCGACTGACTACAGTGTGGTGTATAAGGAAAAGTCACACGCCCGAACGAATAAAGGTGTAAAATGCCATAACACCCTTTTTCTTTTATGCCATTTTTGGAATCTGCGGCCTTCAATACATGTCCTAAATTTTTACAGCCCAGCTATGGTGCATATTCATAAAATTATATGGTAAGACATCTTTATTCTATCCAATTACTACTTACGTTTCATAGAAGAATATGGACACAATATAATGTTACTAACACGCTTTTCATTAAAAATTATATAATACAGTATTACACATATGTTATCTCTATATAAATAAAAGGGGTCAGGTTGTATTCCACTTTACATCTTTATTCGTCTACAAGTCTCTGATTGAAAAAATGTAAGACCCGATTACACCTTTATGCGAACGAAAAATAAATTAAATCGGAATTTCTCGGAGGGTATAATACCTGGCCCTGTACCCGGACTTTCGATGTTCGATATATCGCCACTGTTTTGGTCCGCACTTCATTGTAATAGAGTTGAATTTGGAACGAAAATGTTCACGCAATTGCGAAGTTAGAATGTGCGGGTAGAGGCCCTGACTTCATCTTTATTCGTCTGAAACATCCAAATTTATAAAAATGTTATCCTTGATTATCTAAAACTACTAAGTAGTATAATTTTTATATTTTCTGCGTTAGACATAACCGTCATAGGAGAAGGGCGCCGGTGCACGTGGTAAGAATGATTGACTAAATATAACAGTCTGGTAACGTCGCATTATCAAAGAAAGCGCATGGGGGCGGACTATTGCCAGTTGCGTGGATGTTTGTTTAGTTAAAATATTTGAAACTTAAAGAATTCTATACTTAAAAATATCCATTTAAATACATATGTTACATTTAAATTCTTAAGTAGTTGCTTATTCTTTTTGCTTTGCTTGCTTTGCTTTTGCTTTTTTTTTTCGTTCGTTCATCAGAACCAAAATGTTACATGCATTTCTAGATTTTAACTAATACTCGCTCATAATACCTCTACGACAGTTGTATCATAAAGAAAGTAAATGTTTTCTCTTCCCAACGATAGAAAAAGTATTAAAATATCTACAGTAGTTTTAACGCTACGCCGATTATTCGTTTTTTTTGCTCTCCTGTAAAGTTGACTTTTCAAAGTTACACCTTTATTCGTTTGGGCGTGCGAAGTATTATTAACCTTAACGACATACTCTACCCATCAAGCTGAACAACTTTTACTATGGGAGCAAACCAATATGAGCATTAAAAAAAACTGCTGTTCCATACTAAACTCATACTAATTAATACACCTACCTACTCGATTCAAATGTATGCAACAGCAGATTATTTTTTGCTCCGATCGGTTTACTCCCATAGTAAACATTTCAGTTTGATGGGTAGAGTAAGTGGTTTAAAGGTTAATTATACTTTTCCTTACCCTGTATAGCGAAGCAAAGTAAGAAAAACTATTTTAACCTACTGTCATGTATACTAACTTTATGATTAAAACACTGTGTAGAACTATATACTTACTATTGCCTATTCTGTGACAATACCCAACGCACCGCGCCCAACATAGCAAAACAGACGTTTACGGCGTTTACCCAAAACAATAGTCTAATCTGCGGTTAATTAACAATCGTGTCGCGGGCCGCGGCTACGTCGCGGTCCTTAATTCTCTTTGGTAACCAAATGGTGAGTAGGGGCGAACGGGCACTAGGATTACCAGATATAAAAATGTTACTTCCCGACAAAATGTATTTCCAAAGTTAATAAAACTCCCAATGCGATCGAGTAATTTCAAATACTGCCGATTCGCGACGACTTGGGAATAAACCGAGGAAGCACGTCGATAGTTTGATATAATGAAGAATAGATCAGCTGGGCTAGCATGTTGCACGTGATAGGGCTGTATCACGCCTTTTATCTCTTTCGTTCGCGCTCAAGTAGAAAGAGAGCGAAAGAGTGATAGCGCTATATCACGTATAAGAAAGAGTATCTATTACTACCTACATACAGTACGGACACTCCCTCCCACCAACTCTATACCTCACGCGGTGCCCTCTGATTACCTTTTTTATTTACGAAAAAGTCATTGTACCACAGCTAAAGTTATTGCAGCCCCAGACTCCGTTTCGCATGTGCTGACGTCATCTTATCAATTTCTTTTTTGTCCGGGGTGTGGCTATTACGAAGGGTTGCCAACTTTTTAAAGAACTAATATAGTATTTCGAGCCCAGCGCCCGAAAAAATATTGTACCTAGATCGGGGAAAAATAACAAAATGTACAGTATCTCTCGCCATTTCGTATTCGTTATAGCTAGGGTTGCCAACTGTACTTTCTATAAAGTATTATACGTTATTTTCAGTCGATGTTTTTTATATTTTAGAACAACAATAAAGTACGCAAAAATACTTTATTTCAGCCCTATAGGTTTTGACGAAAATATAATCTAGGTAAATAACTAACCAACAATGCGTGAAATGAAACGTAGTTAAACTGACAAGAATGCAGCCATAAAACAGGTAGGTACTTCGCTCTCTAAATTTTTGTATGGGATTGAATTATTTTTTGTTCTGAAACCTATCGTGTGGGGCATCAAATGAAAGGGCTCTATGAGCCGGTTCTAAAAATATACCACACTATTTCAGTCATGTGTTTTAAAAAAATCCAAAAATTATTTTCAAAACATAGGTACCAAGTTTGAGTTCCTCCAGGTAGGAAACGGCTGAGTAAATTTTTGCAAACATACATACTGGAGACCCTGACACCTCAGAGACTGTCTCCCGGTAGTTTTGAGGTCTAGATAACATACCTAACAACATACTAAAATTTGGTGCTGGTATCCGGAAGTGAACTTTTTCCACAGTATAAGAAAGAGTATCTATTACTAGATACAGTACGGACACTCCCTCCCTTCCACCAACATTTTACCTCACCCCCTCTATCGCGCTCTGGTTCTACGAAGAAGACTAAATAAAAGGTTCAATTTCTTTGGTTTCGCATTTGGTGACGTCATCTTATCAATTTCAAATTTTGTATGCAGTGTCCGGGCTGTGCTTTTTCAGCCTTTTTTTACCGAGGCACTGCACTACTGAACCCGCAAGGCATTGTACTGTTTCTTGGTATAGTTCAGTTCAGCCTAATGAACTCAACTTTTGGCCCTCAGTGAAGTCTCACTTTATAATTCTGAGATTGTGGCTTAAAAGGTATTTTTAGGTCGTGAAAGTAGAGGTAAAACGAAAATTTCTAACAATGGGGCTATGGTAGCTTTTCAGTAACTTGTTCCGACCTTTTTACGTTGTGTTTAGTACAGTCAAACAATAATAATACAGGGCACGTGTAAAGGATATAAAAGTCGTTGTTGATTCGATAGCCAACTCTTGCCTCGACCTAAGAAAACAGTACGCTGCAAAAAACAAAGCAAACATTATAGGTACTGGCAGAATCAATAAACATGTAAGGTGGAGTGGGACTTAAAACTTCTATAATTATATTTTTAGATTGAGGTATGCCCTATTTTTTTAACTTGAGCGCTAATATCTCGTGACAGAAGCAAATTCCAACCACAAAAGATGTATTGTTTTAAATGTAAACCTTTCAAATGACACCCCACTCAATGGGGTGTGAAATAAAAATGTTGTCTTCTTAACATTTCTGTTTGTTTGGTTAGTTATTATTATTTATAGTATTCTCGCAATTTTTTAAATTTTTTTAGCATATAAAAATGAAAGATTAATTGCAGTGGAGATACAGATACTAGAAAGACGGATTTGGCCGGAACTGATAAATTGATAATGGTTCATTATTGGACTACGTAACCATAAGGTTAACCATAATAAAGGAGAATCGATTATCAACAAGAGATAACATTGTATAAGTTTTTATAAAATGCACGCTGGAGTGCGATTTTTTAATCTCATTCGGTGAGTTCAGCAGTTGAAAATGTCAAAATTACTGTGGAGGTATGCATCTTTCTACTGCTGATTTGACTTTCAAAAATCGCACTCCTGAAGTATGATTTTTGAAAGTCAAATCAGCAGTAGAAAGATGTATTTCTCCACGGTAATTTTGACATTTTCAACGGTTCAAAAATCCTACTCCAGGAGTGCGATTTTTGAAACATTTTCTACTGCTGATTTGAACGTCACACTTTGTCAAAATTACTATCTATGGAGATTAGGTATGCATCTTTTTACTGTTTATTTGAAGGTGTGAGTTTCAAAAATCGCTCTCCTGGTCGACAACCCCCAATTAGCGTCACGTGATTATTGACGCCCCCATAGACGGATCATAATAAATTATCCTTTATTTCTGATATCAATAGACACGTAAATATTAGCTCGGAAATACTCGCCCTTGGCACAAAAGTGGCAAACACAGAAGATTGATATGTCAACAGAAGTGTTGGCGAAAGTTACCTATAGATAAACGGTGAGGCTATTAGCAGAGAATCAATTTATAATGTATAGGAGACCCATATGGGAACACACGTTAATGGATATTTGCGATCCCGTGAAATATTAAACGTTGACACAAAATGTCGGGCAGAAATGATTTACTACCGAAAACGCCCTAATAGTTTATTAAGGTGTATCCCCCACTGATAATCTAGAAATTAATCTCTGGGGTTTGTCAGATTTTAGTTAAAATATACAGTTTCAATGCTAGGATTAAGACGTACGAGTATCTCCCACTGAATGACCTTAACCATTTCAACCCCGCTTCACCTCTACCATAACTTATTATTTGTGCCTCTATTAATTACGTATTACGACACGACATACGGTTCTCGCTGAATATTCCAGGATGGAAAACCTCATCATTGCATGTTAAAGACCCTCTTAACATCGCGTAACACACGAATAGGGATGACGGCAATTTTGTTTTATTACTACGTAATTTTGGTAGGTATACTTTATAGTTAACTAGCCCAAGTGAAGGAAAAAGTTGATGTTGTGCCGTATCAAGAACTCGAGACTAGCGGAAAAGAGACAGGATTGGCGAATACTCCACCGACAATGACCGATTGTTGACTGGCTTATACTTCATCAAGTCACTTGTGATGCCATCTAGCAACTAACTATGTAGGGAAACCAAATACGAAAAGCATAAGAATTTGCACCGAATATGAAATGAAATAATGTTTTTTTTTTAAATCAAGTGACATTTTTAGATATTATTGTGTAATCTAAACAATGGTGTGTGTCGCAAGTAAAAGTGACTTAAACTTATATTATAATGCAGGTGGACACAGGTTTCATAACTATGTATTTAACAAATATATATAAATATGAAAAATGAGATATAAAGCCGAGATATTAAACATCATTGCTGTATTTTTTTTTTATAAATTTTTATGTCTGTCAAATAATGAGAAAATAGCTTCTAAAAACCAGCAAAATACGGCCCGGCTCAGCGTAGGTGAACGCCTTAAACTAACCTCGTATTACGACATACGGCTCTCGCTGAATATTACAGGATGGAAAACCTCATCATTGCATGTTAAAGACCCTCTTAACATAGCGTGCACACGAATAGGGATGACGACAATATTTTTTTCAAACTGTTTGATAGGTATCTTAAAACACTAAAGTGAACTGAATTTTTTAATATCTTTAAAAATAATAAAGTGTTTGAAATGTACGGTTAGAGCGAAAGGCAAAAATAATAGAAGTGATGTCATAACTGCGTATTTTCATACAAATAATAACGAAGTGTCATACAAACATCTCTTTGGCTGAAAGAAATCGAAGACGATAAAAAACGTATTTCAAAGCGCATATAAAATTTGTTTTCTATTCAATTGTTATTTCGTTTTAAAATTTTGTCTTTTTTAGGGTTCCGTACCCAAAGTGTAAAGTGTAAAAACGGGACCCTAGGCCGGCGCCGCCGTCTGTCCGTCCGTCCGTTTGTCTATCCTTCGTATTTAGGGCTGTAACTTTTGAACCGTAATAGCTAGAGCAATACTGTAGTTGACATTTTCACAGAATGTGCGTTATTACAACTGATTCGCTAACAAATAATAAAAAAATTCAAGAAGTTAAAAATTAATAGACTGCTTATCTACTCACTCTGTAAATGCATGCAATTTTTGGAAATAAATGTTTTATGTTTAATGAAAGAAACTAGTTTTTATCAACGTTTTTTCTTCTCGCTCTATTGTAAAAACGATAATAAACACAAGCGTCAAACTCGGTGTGATTATAGAGCAAACTCTACATTATAACACAAATAGTAAAAACCGGCCAAGTGTGAGTCGGTCTTGAGCTAAAGGTCCCGGGGAAAATAATACTTTTTTGCAAGTTAATGTTGTGCGGTGGTATGGTACGGAACCCTCGGTGCGCGAGTAGCCCGACTTGCACTTAACCGATTTTATTTTTAACGAGCTTTTACCCGCGACTTCGTCCGCATAAATTATATACCAGATTTTAAGTCAGATGAAAAGCTATCAAACAAAAAATGTTTCATCAAAATCGGTTCAGTAGTTTTTGCGTGATACTCGAACAAACAAACACCCAAACAAACAAACAAACAAACATACAAACAAACAAACAAACAAACAAACAGACAGACAAAAAATCCAAAAATTGGTGATTTGGAATCAGGGACAGGTAAAAACCATATCGTAATTTTTTTTTGTAAATATTTTCAATGTACAGACACATTTCTGTTACAGTTTTATAATAGTTTAGATTCGTTATAAGATTGGTTATAAGATATGAATTTCCGATAACTCGAAGGAGCTACCCGCACCTACGTTGTACATATGAACCTACAACAATATAAATAAATAAACCGTGTATACCAAAGGGGTATAATACCCCTTACTATCTCGTGTTTCTTATTAATTAAAATAATGAGGTTCTTGCCGGTGAAGGTAGGATTAAAACGTTACTCAGGATTATATTTTTTATTTGATGTTTATGGGAAGAGACTAGTAATATAAATGTTCGGTTTAAAGTTGTTCGTTTTGTTTGGATTTCCATAGAAATGCAGAGTGAAGGTACACAGCCCTCCACAGACTGAAACGGTCCCTGAAGGTTTTTACTTCGGAACCCGTTGAAACTACTCCGATTTGGTTTTTTTTTTTTTAAATGTAGGTAAATTTTTAAATACTACAACCTTTACAGTTTAAAAATTGACGCTTTTTTTTTCGTATAGAAATCTTTGAGCTAGTTTAACTTTGAAACTAAGTATATAAATTGTACAATAACGGAAATCTGACAACAGACAAGGATATTAGTTTCTCATTATTGTTTGTATGGAGCGTGCTCATCAAGGTTTATTCGTCAACCAGTCTCAATTAAAAATGCCTCAATGTAGCCCTGTCTGACTAGTTGGTTAAACCAACATGACTTTGACGTGATCAAGTCACGTCAACTTCATGTTGGCACGCGTCTGTCGCGAGAGTTTCGCTTCTATAGTGTAACTATTATTACCCATTCATTATGTAATTGGGAAGTGTTGTCAACAGTGGTAAACCAATTATTTGGCCGACCGTACTTTATGCAGGCAATTTTCATTTTAGGCATTTCGATTCTTAGGCATTAAACATTGTTGTCATAGTACATTGTAGGCAAATTTAGTTTTTAGGCATCGTGCATTTTAGGTACTTCGAGTTTCAGGTATCTCGCGTTTTAGGTAGTGACGCAGCAGTGGTATCGTGCATTTTAGGTACTTACTTCGCTCAAAAGGGTCCTGTTCTTACATGAATTCGCAAGTTGTGAAGCATTTTTTCTATAAATTTGTATTTTTTGGGTTACAATTTTTTACATGAGCGTTAATTTTTAAACTATAAAGGTTGTAGTATTTTAGAGAACGGATGTTTAAAAAAAAATCATGAAAATCGGAGTAGTTTTGACCGGTTCCGAAACATTCGACTTTTTAAAGCTACAGGTACTCGTCTCGGTAAACTGAAAAACTTTCACTATGGAGTATGGACTCTACGTCAGGAAACGTGAATAAAAAAATACGCTGTTTCATACAAAACTTACTTATACTCGCTCGACTCAAATGCATAATGTGTTTGATGGTTTGAGTTCACCGTTTCAGTTTGCGGAGGGCTGTCCCTTACACTTACACCCTGTAGATATATCTTAGTATGTTCCATTATTCTGTTCAACTTAGATCAATATCGGTGACCATTCACAACATCGTACGAACATTACTGTGTTAGTTTAGCCATCAAAATAACTTTGCGATACCTATTGAAATCAAATAGTAATAATGCACTGTGATGCATTTGTTAAATAAATCAATTCTCTTTCTCGATATTGACTAACATTACCGATATCGACACCATATCGGTAATGTTTGTCAATATCGAGAAAGAGAATTGATTTATTAACGGTAATGTTAACGGTAAAATACCCAATATTTGCTATCACTTGGACTAAACTATTGCATTTTTCTCTACCTCTCCTCATCAAAATGTTTCCTACTGTGTTTCAAGTGTCTGATCAATTTTTCCACGAGTTTTTTGTATCATTTTAAAATAACATAACTATAATAAAAATAACAAGAACTGTTAAATTTACAAAATGACAGTTCAATACTCAGACAATATGCTCTAGATGTAATAAAAGTAAAGAGGGCTTCAAAATTTATTGGAAAAATGGTAACGTTTACTACATTAGGTATAGGAAAATTAAGCTCTTTGTATTCGAACTTCCGTGTTCGAGACCATTATTCCGTGCAATACCATACATCGCCTATTTACACTTACATCCGTGTATGGTTTCACATTCCTGCAATTTCCTGGTTACGTGTATTTAAAACAAACAAAGCCTGCAGCTGAAATATTTACAAGGGCTTTAATATTTTATCACGTTCAGCTGTAGTAATGTTACGCATTTATACAATGTCGTGGTTCGATCGTAGAATTGGCCAGATCGTGATTCGCCCGGGCATTTCATGAACGCCGACATTTCATGATTTGGCCATCTAACACCCGTTATAACGTTCAAGCTAATCATTTAACGATTTACCCAGCCATGCAAATCAAGATCTATCCAATTCAGCGATCGGACAACACACAAAAGCGGTCAAAAAATAACAGAAAACTATTTTTTTTGGAACCCCTCGTTTGTTAAATTGAAGTAAATCCCCTGAGGGGTCGTGAACGGATAGCTGTTTTTTTGTTGCCATACTGATGGGGAAATATTTATTCTTCTGTAAAATCTGAGGAAACAAGTTGACTACAAACAGTGAACCATTCATTACATTTTCCTAGAAATAGTGTCACGTAATGTATAAGCTTCGGGAATGGTGTACTAGATTGGCACGTACAACCAATCACAGCTACCACGTATAGTGTAGGCCTATCTAGAACTGTCAACATCGGCTCCAGGGCCCCTGGGATATCAACAGTTGATATTAAAGTCCAGTCGGCATGTGAAAATATTTTACGGATGAGTTCTCAAGGAACAAGCAAACTATATAGCAGCAGCACAGTAGCTAGATAAAGGAAATTTCCTTTATGCGGCTACTGTACAGCTGCTATATAGCTTACGTGTTCCTTGTGTTCTGTACATTGTACAAACATCAACCTATTTTATGTAATGCAAATACGCAAAACGCTAGATCAGGTTATTTTAAAATGATAGATTCCCTTCATCGTTCGCTCTTGTCAGTGCAGTATTCGCCAAAGACTCTTTTAAATTAAATTAAAATTTAAAATCTTTTATCTTTTTTTTCTTTTCCGCAAAGTGCCTCAAGTTCTTGATACGAGACGACATCAACCTTTTCTTTCACCTGTGTGCTAGCACATTCAAAATTTGGCACGTACAACTTACGAGTATGTTCTATAATTTCAGTGACATTTTTATAATTATTCAGCCATGTCACTGAAATTATAGAACATACTCGTAAGTTGTACGTGCCAAATTTTGAATCTCTAGACCCAGCGGTTTGGGATAATATATGTCATTCAGTTCGTCACTCACTCAGTCAGTTTCTTCTTTTATATATATTTAGATTTACTTGCCGGATACCTACATGCTGGTGTAGAGAAACTCAAAAATAAATATAACTAAGTATGATTTTTCTGATTATTCGTACCTAATTTGAACTTAGGTAGTTTTTTTTTTATTCAAAACACTTACTCTTATTTTTAGTGTTCCGTACCAAAATTGGAAAAACGGGACACTTATGGAATCAGCTCGGTGTCTGTCCGTCCGTCTGTCCGTCTGTCACAGGCATTTTTCTCAGAGACCGTAAGACATAGGAAGTTGAAACTCGGTACAGATATAGCAATTGCTGGTCTAATATCATAAATGAAGTAAAAAAAACTTAATTCTTATATTGGGGGCAATATGGGGAGGCAGAAAGGGCGAATAAAAAAAAATTCCACCCTATGGTGTGGGGTATCAATTGAAAGCTTATGAAAATACGAGTCTAAAAATACACTTTTAATTTTTTTTATTAAAACTTTGTTTAACAAAATTTTCAATTAAATCCGAGGAATTGCTGTCCCCACCCCTATTTCAAAAAATATAGCCGTATAAGATATCTGAGCAAAATCATGATCATCAGAAATAACGTGTAGATGGCGGGAAAATTATCAGGGTGGCTCTAACTTGGATAGTTATTTTTCTATATCCAAAAAACTAACACCAGTGTGACCACTGTAAAATTATCTTCAGTTACTATGTGACCACATACTAAGTAAGTGTCAATTTATAGTGGTTAATCAATGACCCATTTTAAACAACTGGTAGTACGGAACACTAATTGCCCGAGTCCCGACTCGTACTTGGCCGGTTTTTTTTTTCACCAACTTTACAGCATTTCTGTTGGTTCAACTGAGAGAAACTACATTCTATAGAACGAAACATAGCGTACTCTCCTGCGATTTTTCAGAATACAATTATTATTTTTTATTTTGTGTCCAATTATACATGAGAGCGTCCAGGATACATAGAGGATATAAACAGCCACCCAATTATACAGTTTTTGTATCCGATTATACAATAAAGCTTTTACCCGCGACTTCAGTAGTTTTTGCGTGATACTCGAACAAACAAACACCCAAACAAACAAACAAATAAACAAACAAACAAACAAACAGACAGACAAAACATCCAAAAATTGGTGATTTGGAATCAGGGACAGGTAAAAACCATGCCGTAATTTTTTTTTTGTAGATATTTTCAATGTACAGACACACTTCTGTTACAGTTTTATAATAGTTTAGATTAGATTGTGCATCTTATGCCTATTACCTAGTCATCGTGATCGTGGCTGGCTTTGGCCTGCCATCTGTACCTGTAGCAGGTTGATATTGTCTGGCCAGGGGTTGGAAGTATCAAAACTGTCTGGCTACTGAGGAAACATCAAAGGGTGCGTCCACATCTGACGAACGCGCCGCGAATGCGCAGCTCGTGAGCCGCTTGCGAGCCACTCGGGCGCGCGAGCTGCGCATTCGCCAGATGTGGACGCACCCTTATAGTTACTAATACTGCGAAAATCAGTCAAAAGTGGTTTTGACCGGACATGAGTTTTGACTGTAACATGTTTTGTTTTGCTAGGTTACATGTGGATAGAAAGATTACCCCATGCCCTGGGAGCTGCTTCTCTTCCCCTCTATTTTGCCAACCAACACTGTCTTAGCAAGTGATAGACCCATAGAGGAAGGAAGTATAGAGTAAACATCGCGCTTCATGACGTTGTCCCATTCAACTGCGACGATATAGTACTCTGGCGTTTAGTCTCTCTCTCACTGCGGTCACGTGTAACAGTTAGATTGAAAAAAAAAAAATTTTAAAATGCCGTGGTGTGTACTGAGATACTGCACAAACAATTCAAGAAATGTAAGCAAATGTAAAGGAATAACTTTTCATAGGTAAGCAAGATGAATTAATTATTAAAAAGAATTTTTAATATTACTTTAAACAATATTTTTTTCCCGCCCTCGAAAATATATTAAGCAAATGTAAACAAGGACAAACCTATACGCGAAAAAGAGAAGACAGTAGATATTGCCAGTCATATAAATAGTGAAGGACAAACCTATAGGCGAAAAAGAGAAGACAATAGTATGCACGAAGCTATGTATATTTTTTGTCTTTCTCGCGCGTATAGTTTTTACTATCTTCCTATCTCTCTCTCTCTGCAATCATCTTGCACACGCCCCCCCCCCCCCCCCCCGTTTGCCTCACCGGCTGCCGCACATAGCGCATGAATTTTGTTTGTCGCACTCCAAAATTTTGTATAGTAACTAGATTGTACACTACGGTGCTGGCACCGGGGCAAGTGAGATTACCTAAATCCTCGTGTGTCCCTTTCTAACTAGGGAGTCCATTCATTCTCAAATTTGACGGGATACCTAATATGCATTTATTCAAGCCTGTTTCTTACCATCTCGTTGAGGATTCAATATTATCTTTTTATTCTGAAAATGTTTTTAGGGGTAAACTCAGACTAAAAAAATATATATCAAGAACATGTTCTCGTTCATCCGCAAAAATAATACAACGTGTTAATGAATTATCGCAAAACTAGAAAGTATTTTGTTTAGAATCGAGAATTGAATTATCTTGGTTTCGACATATGATTCTTTCTTCAAAATAAAATTTACTGAACCCGATGTCAACCCACCGCACGGACACACATACCCTACTTACTAAAATGTATCCATGAGTAGGTTAGCGCTTTCATTCATTGCTGAAATGATAACATTTTTGCCTCAAAATTTAAAATGCGGATAACTTGACTACTGTCAACCATTTTTCTCTCAGCTTTTCATCCCTGGGAAATCTACAAGCAACACACATTTTGTGTTTAATACATAGGTAGCCAAAATGGTCAATGGTCACCCTAGTTAAGAAAAGTTTAGCGAAACAATAAAATATCTAACCTGTGGAAAGAAAACCCACAGCCAGGGTAAATTTCATTTTTGCATCCAGTAACACAACAAAAATTGACCATTTCGAAGGTTTACAATGTTATTATCAGTTATCACAACAATTTAATTTGTTATTTTATGACTTTTCAAATTTCAAATATGTCCACCATAATAATATTTTTTCATAACACCAAAGAGTTGCCATTAAAAAGTTTTGAAATAATACACTAAAGTATTGTACTTACCTTATTTGTTTTGTCATAAATTGAACAAAATTAGTGTAAAACAAATAAAAATTATCAATACCTAATATACTTTAAATTATGAATTTTCAAAACAAAAATTTTTTTTAATTTACATACATCTTTTGTTACAGTAAATTCTAAAGTGGTAGCTTAATAAGTTGGCAACACGTTAGAAAGAGACACACGAGTATTCTGGTTATCTCACATTTGCTTGGTTGTCAGCCTACAACAACATTGAAGGAAATTAATACTTATTACGTAAAATTAGAGTTTATTTTGCATTCTCCACGAAATTCGAGAGTTTGGTCCACCTATAGGATACTATATACAATGTTCTTGGTCGCACTATCTCTATACTTCCTTCCTCTATGGATAGACCCTTAGATTAATGATTGGTCTTCGGAACACAGCGAACACCAGTCATTAATCTAAGGGCCGACCATTTTTCATCTCCGGTTGTCTATTGTTTTCAGAATATTTCCCTTTTCTTTCACCATTCTTAACACCTCTTCATGTAAATACAAATTAAATACTAATTTGAATTTCAGAATTATTTTACCTTTTTTTAAGACCGCTTTTGTTAAAGTCCCGAAGGTCACAAATGAAGGATTCCAAATTTTTTAAATATTTTTTGGGATCTTTCGCTTTACTATTTACACATAAGGTTAATAATGCTTTTTTAAACTTAAAAATGTAGTGGTGCGTGCCCACCTTGTGGTGGTGATCGCTTTTCTGTTGATAAGGTAATTTATATTCATGGATTGAATTACTTATACTGTTTGTAACAAAACTCACAAATAATATTTAAAGACTAGACTTGATATGGTTATAAAGCATACTCCAAAGCAAAACATCAAATAATAAAAACCAGCCAAGTGTGATACGGGCTTGCGGTAAGGATCCAGGAGAAAAAATATACCTATATTTTTGTCAATATCCACCATTATTAACAAAAAACATTTTTTTTTCTCCGTGCGCCATCGCGGCCATTCCACACTTGGTCGGTTTTTTTTTTAACGTTTCTGAATTGCTACAATTTGATAGGTCTAGGAGAGAATAAAACCTCCCACACACGGGGGCGGTGCGGTGGCGGTAGCGAATTTTTTTATTCAGTTGAAGACACAAAGTGTTCATAAAACTCGCATAGATTTAGTTTTAAAAAGATAATTGGTAGTTGTAGGCAGGCTGCTGACCACCCTGAAAGGGATTATGGTCGTGAGTTTATGTATGTCTGCATTTTGTTAACAAAATCTGTTTATTATAAAAATAAAATTTTTGCTTTTCTTTTTATATACAAAATAAAAGACAAAGAAATTGAAATTGTTGAAATTTCCATCATTTGTTCAGTTTCATCCGCCATTTTGGCTCAAAGGCGCGTCAGTTGTGAAATTTTACGACTGATCGCTCCCGCCACCGCGTCGTGCCCGCGCGCTACTACACACGCGGTGGCGGAAGAGGCGGGGCTTGCGGTGGCGGCTGACCGCCTGTTGACCGCGTCTTGCCCGCGCCTGTCTGTGTGATGTGAGCGTTCCAAAGACTACCCAGCCCGCAATCGCTGACCGCCACCGCCACCGCCCCAGTGTGTGGGAGGCTTAAAACTTATCACTATAGGCCTAAAAGCTCTTATCATTTATCAAGCAAAATTCGAAGTAAAATAAAGCAATTTGATGATATTTGAGGGAGCCATGGCCAACGTTGGCGTTGATTAAAGCACACTACGCCATAGACTCGATCGATTTCCTCCTAAAATATTCTTACTCACGTTTTTCAAACATTTGTTTTGAATTTTAATACTTTTTAGGGTTCCGTACCCAAAGGGTAAAAACGCGACCCTATTACTAAGCCTATGTTGTCCGTCCGTCCTTCCGTCCGTCCGTCCGTCCGTCCGTCCGTCCGTCCGTCTGTCCGTCCGTCCGTCTATCCGACCTATTTAGGGCTGTAACTTTTGATATCCGAAAGAGCTAGATAGTTGAAATTTTCACAGAATGTGCATTGTTACGGCGGATTTGCTAACAAATGATAAAAAAGTCAAAAACTTAAAAACTTAAAAATTAAGGGGGGTTCTCAACAAGAAACTAGTTTTTATCAACGTTTTTTCTTCTCGCTCTATGGTAAAAACGGTAATACATACAAGCGTCAAACTTTGTGTGATTATAGAACAAACCCTACAGTATAACAACAAATAATAAAAACCGGCCAAGTGTGAGTCGGTCTCGCGGTAAAGGTCCCGGACAAAAAAATGTTTTTTTTTTCTATGTTAATAATGTTGTGTTCTGTGGTGGTGTTGTGGTACGGAACCCTCGGTGCGCGAGTAGCCCGACTCGCACTTGACCGGTTTTATTTTTTATTAGCAATAAATCAAAATATTGTTAGGTATATTTAAGCGTTTAGTTATAGCCTTATAGTGTTATATTGTATAATTTGCCAATCATAATTCCATATTGAATCCAAATAGATTACTAACAATATTTTATTTAAGTAGGTATGTAGTGGAGTCTTGTAATTGCAACTATCTGGTAATTGCAACTATGGAGCAATTGCACTTATAAGAATCACGATTCAGGTCTTCTCTAGACCTCAACACACATACTAGATCTTAATAAACGGAGGTCATTTTATATTGGTTTTTGTATTATGGCGTAAATAAGACTCATAATTTTATCGTAACTATATATTATGACAAAACATGAATTGATGTTGTTGTTAGAACAAATTAAAAGTGTAAATAGTACATTACTGCAGCGGCCAGCAACAGAGGCATTGATGGACGAACGTGTAAATGTGGGCCGAGGCGAAGCCGAGGCACACATACGTAAGTCCATCAATGCCTAGTTGTGGCCAAGGCTTGTATAGTACTTTTCTCAAATAATGCGCGGAAATGAAAACAATAAATTTTCTCAAATAATTCGCGGAAATTAATTTCTTTTCAAAATCAATGACGAACAACGAACAACAATTTGTTTTTTTTTTCAATACCTAAACAGCTTTCTATTTGTAAGCCAGTTCGAAATTTAAATAAAACCTTTGATGAGTTACCTCCTTGGTCGCCATGTTTCGGAGTAAAAGATCGTTCCATTTTTGAATTACACGACAGATATGAGTTTAGTATGTAATTTATTTGGTCGCTAAACACGACAGATATGGATTTTCATACATCATTGCCGGCCGCTGCGCGCATGTATTTGGCCAGTACAGCAATTTCGATTTATCTCGAAGAAGGTTGTCAAAATAATGCTCACATTTCCAAGCATGTTTGAGAAAATAATATTTTCTAACTAAAAGTGCGTTTTTAACCATTGTGCGGCGGTCATAATTATTAAAAACAGAAAAAATTAAGGCATTTTTTAAAAAAACTTCCACATCTCCAGGAGTCCGGATTCAAAAGTAGAAATTACTAGTAAAATAGACAATTCATCCAAAAAGCAGTAGCAAAACGCAGCCACGACAGCTATTTTCATCTCATATTATCACTGAGGTAGTTTTTGGTCGTTACAGGGTTAACAACGTTTCTTCCTCCTCTATGGTAAAAACGGTAATACATAAGCGTCAAACTTGGTGTGATTATAGAGCAAACTCTACAGTATAACAACAAATAATAAAAACTGGCCAAGTGTCGGTCTCGTGCTAGAAGGTCCCGCAGAAAAAACATTATTTCTGTTCGTTAATATGTTGTAGTGGTGTGGTACGGAACCCTCGGTGCGCGAGTAGCCCGACTCGCATTTGACCGATTTTATTATATTGTAGTTTTTAGCTATCCTTCGAAAAAATTTAGCCCAATCGATAGCATTCCGCTGTCGGTCCATCGCGGCCACTACCGGTGAGTTCTGGCAAAGTTTTATCATCGCTTCAGTTGCCGACCGAACTTAATATTTGTAGTTGATACAATTCCTTATCTATTTCGTCGCAACATCACCAGAACAATTTCGATATTATTTAATTTTATTCTACAACTCACTTCGCATCCGAAAACTTCGAATGGAAACAGGAACCCTATAAATTGATAATTAATAATTTGTTTCCGATTAATTGGTGCTGTATGATAAATTTGATATTAAAATGTTCTTACCTTGAAGACTAAACGACAATTCTTGCTTCTAATTAATTCTGCAATAGTATTTAAAATGTATGGAAACCTCATTTTAACACCGCCACCGCAAACATGACTATATTAGGATGTTTGAGATCCAGATAACTCGTTTAAAATTTGCGTAGGTAATTTTTTAATTACCTGCAACTCTCTGGGGTCATTACCATTAGATTAGGCAGCGCACAAGTGCTGCAAAATGCATCGATTGAGTCGCGATGTGCAATTTGTGCATCAATCAAACATGTGTGTGCATCGCTATACAATCATGCGGGGGAGCGCGTTATTTTCTCTATGGTTTGAATCGATACATATACGCCTGTTAATTGCTAGTGTAGCGATCCAGTCACGTGATGGACAAACGCGCGTTTTTATCGTTGCAGAAAGGCTCAGTCTGTACAGGCCCGTAGGCCTACTTTGAATAGACAGATGTAATTTTGACACTACCATATGAAAATCTATATTTTTTTACTTTTTTTATGCCGCATATGAGCTTCTGGTCGACCTATACCGCTCACGTTTCAAATTCAATGACTTGCTTCCAGGGTCGTAGGTAGGTATTACGGTGCGGTCGTTGTAAGGCATTGGGGCGGTTGGTGAGTAGGCGTTTATGTAAAAAAATAGAATAGTTTAAATAAAAATGTCACGTTTTTTCACGATTTCCAGATGTATCTTGATGTTCACATGATAGTCAAAGGTCAATAGGTCAGTCAATCACAGTCAATGACCGTTTGACAAGCTTATACATTGAATAAATTTCCTTAATACCTAATTAACGAATGGTTTTTGAATTAAGGAAACTTGAATGTCAAGGTTGTTCAAATTATAAAGCACTCTTAGATCGTGACGAAAAGCTAGATAATATTTCAAGTAGCTAAACTTACATTTTTAGCATGGTAAGATTTCTAGATTCTAGTTTTATAACCATTGAATACATTAGTGTTACAAATATTGCAACCTGCATAGCCCATTGAGTGAGGAGTTTTTGGATAGGTTTTGTACAATGGAACAAAACATCCTTATTTTAATGCTTCTGTCTTGAGATATTTGCGTTCAAAAATAGGCCTAACTTTTGAAATACTGATAAAAAGTCTGAAAATATTAACGAATGTAACTTACAATGATAATGATATTATTTAGCAAATGGTTCAACCATTTCTCCTATATACAATGGCTAAATATGGAACCCTATCATGAGCTCCGAGACGCACTTGGCCGGTTTATTTTTTATCAGAAATAGTAACCTAGTCATATTTTTATAAACAATTTGAGATCATTAAAGAATAAATCAAATCGAATCTGTTGGACTTCGGGTATTGTAGAATGAATGTACCATAAACCTTATCGCTTATGCGTTGGAATAGTGCGTTCACGTGCGCCATAACCGGTTTGACTGAAGGGGCGGGCGGTCCATGGAATCCTGGTAACATGGCTGCCGAGCGGCAGTACCTTTAAAACGTGTGGGACTCGCTCGATTGATGACTAAGCGTTTCGATAACCACCGCATTGAAATAGGAAACATCCTTCGCTTTAGAGAAAGCATTTAAAAAAAGCTTTAAAAATCTTTTTGAAAATTATGATCCTCCTTTTTCGAAGTCAGTTCATAGGCTCCACGTGCTTAGTACACGCTTGATACCTATTTACCTAAATAATATTTTTTATTTATTTAGGTAAATAACTGAACAACTTTCACTTTGGAGCCAACACCGAGAAAAAGCACAGCCCACCCGCAATAGCGTGATATAGCACATTACTATGTGGGACATCAATGTTCAACCAACATATCCTATTTATTTTTATGTTACGTAGCTCAAATTCTATATCACTAACCACAGTACCTATACACAAAAAGAGAATTGGTATTACTAACTAGTACATAATCAAAACCAAGTTTAAAAGTCGGTAAACTTCAGATATATTTGATAACCCACCATTCAACCATTCCTACCATTTTAGTTTTGCTGTCAGACCGACAAATAAATTCGCGAATTAAACTTCTTCACGTTCGCTCTCAATTCCGAACAACTTTTTCAATATGACTTGTCATTGCCACCGCGACGACTCGATAATGTCGATATTAAAATTGTTCTTCCAGTCAGTCATAATAATACTGGTCTAATAAATACAATTTTAAAAACTCTTAAGAGGGCTATCGGAGTCCAGTGGCGCCCTCGTCACAATAATAAAGAAAGCCTACATTTAAAATGTGCTCAACAGATAAACTACAAAAGCCTTCAAGCCATTGTTATACAATACTTTTGAAGGTTCTAAACATTCCACTTTTAGATAATTTCGAATAAGAACAAAAGCGGCCGTTTTTTTCTTTTTTCAAAATTTGTATGTTTAGACCTTTAAAAACCTTTAAAAGTATTCTTCGAAAATAGCTTGAAGGCTTTTGTAGTTTATCTGTTGAGCACTTTTTTAATTTAGGCTTTCTTTATTGAGAAATCTTTATTATTGTGGCGAGGGCGCCACTGGACTCCGATAGCCCTCTTAAGTACCTACGTGGTAGATAGGTAATTTTGAAGACTAATTAGGTATCTGCAGAAAAGCAGATCTACCCGTTTTGAAACAGGGTAAACAGGCTGCACTGAGCTTGGAAATTAAATCATCAAAGGCAAGGATGATCTACAGCTGACCGTTTTTAAAAGCAAAAAAAAATTACTTTCACGTTGAGTCGAATAGGGTTTTCAGTTTTGTATAGAGTTTCTGGCCGCATCTTCTTTGAACGCGGTGGTGGAGTCAAAATAAAAAGATGTCTGAATGCTATTGAATTTAAAAATTGAATAAAGAAATTTGAGTTTGGGTAAGGAACAGGAGATTTTTTTCCCGATTAAGGAGCAAATTGGTAGCCGACCGCATTAAAGCGTGCGGTCACGACACTGTCGCGTCGACACTGTCGCCGCGACTCGTCGCTGCGGTTATGAATTCGATCCCGACCGCACGCAGCAGCTGCACGCCGCAGCTACAGAGTGTTGCCAACTAAGACTATTTTTTAGGGTAATAATTTTTCTTAGGGTTGTATTTTGTAATTGTTCGTTATCGCTCGTCACGTTAGAGGCATCCCACCAGTCTCAAATTAACTGGAGCTCTAATAAAGGATGAATAAAAAATATTTTCGTAAAAACGAATAGAAAATATTTTCGTAAAAAGTAAAAACATGTTTTTTTTATTTGTTTCCCAAAATTATCATCTCATATTTATAAATCTAGTAATATTTGAACACTGTTTAACCAAATACCAAATGATGATAGTATGACGTATTGTTGGAATTTAACGGAAAATGTGGTTGAAAATAGTGATTTCATTAAATTTAAGAAATATCGTGGAATTCGTATGAATTATCGTGTTGTACCCGACTTTTATTTTCTACCGCACGCCACTCCAAAATATCTTGAATCTAGGATAATTATCGCATGCGGCAGCACTCGGCGACACTACTGGTCTGCGGTCGAGCGACAGTGAAGCTCGATTGCACCGCAGTGTCGCGACATGCTGCTGCGGCGTGCGGCGTGCAGTCGGCTGTCAACCGCTACCTTTACGATATTGGTCCCATAGAGATCAATTGTTTAGTTTGATGATCTGATCACCCTGTCAAAAGAAGGACCCTTCAATTATGGCAACAGATAGAGTGATGAATTATCACTTGCCTGTGTAGTGTTTTGAATACCCAGTCACTAGAAATAGTAAAGTTTTCCACAGAATTTCCGCCCGCCTCATCAATTTTCATACATTACGCACACAACCGGCGAAATTTCATCAACGTAGATCCCAAAATTGTTACTGAGATAGAATTGTCTAGCAGTTTTGTATCCCAACGGAATTATGTGGAAAATTCACAATTCGAGCTCTTGCATAAATTTCGCTAGAAATTGAATAACCGTGCCAAATACGAAGACGACGAACTTGCAAATTATTTTTTGTTAGGTCCCCAACTTAAATTAAGGAAGTCTACTGAAAAAAGTGATGTTTAAGAAAGCTATTTCCATAATATGGAAATTGTTTATTTCTTGTAAAAACTCACAGCTTCCCGCAACCATTTAAGACCATTGAAAATGTTTTAGTTTAGTTTAGATCTACAATAAAAAATAAAAATAATGTGGACAAAGAAACATTTTATTTACTTACGTTTATTTTATTTCAATCCGTAAATACTTAAAATTCTCGTACCCAGTTCATAAATTCTGGATCATCTAAAAAAATATAAATTGATGATGTCTCAGTTTGAGCAACATCGGAACGCGCGCGCACTCCAGCGCTTCAGCGCCCCTCAAACAAAGAACTGTAACTCAAACAAAACTTCAGTGCAAAACCCTCTTCTACAGGCAAAATCTATCTAAATTAAAAAATAAAGACTAGGTAGTACCCAGTTCATAAATTCTGCATCATCTAAAAAATTATAAATTGATGATGTCTCAGTTTGAGCAACATCGGAACGCGCGCGCACTCCAGCGCTTCAGCGCCCCTCAAACAAAGAACTGTAACTCAAACAAAACTTCAGTGCAAAACCCTCTTCTACAGGCAAAATCTATCTAAATTAAAAAATAAAGACTAGGTAGTACCCAGTTCATAAATTCTGCATCATCAAAAAAATTATAAATTGATGATGTCTCAGTTTGAGCAACATCGGAACGCGCGCGCACTCCAGCGCTTCAGCGCCCCTCAAACAAAGAACTGTAACTCAAACAAAACTTCAGTGCAAAACCCTCTTCTACAGGCAAAATCTATCTAAATTAAAAAATAAAGACTAGGTAGGTGGCCGCTAAGAGACGCCTAGACACGGCTATTTTAAGCGGTTTTTTTCGATTTTCTTGAAAACTTTTGAATTTTTACGATTTCATTTTTTTTCGACCAAATAAAATGTGGATGGATTGTGTGCAAGATGACATGTGTAAAAAGGAGTGTGCACTGAGGATTCTCTAAGCACTGAAATGACGGCTAAATGAGATGAATGGAGGAATACGACATATTGCGCAGCCCTGGAAGATGACTGTATACTGGATAGACAATTAGACACATTTCGACACCGCAACTATCACGATAGACCCAGAACTTTCAGAGTTATCGTCATATCGCACTATTTCTAGGAAAAGAAGCGATCGAAAAACATTTTCCGTGTTAAAAATTTAACATGTATTCGGCAGTGATTACCTATCTACCAGTATAAACAGCTTCATATTAATTGTTCCTAAAATATAGGCTAGATAGCAAAACGTGTTTAGCTTTGTTCAGTTAAATTCTGCAAATACGCTGTTTAAAGCTAATGTTGGGCGAACCTCAATTATATACGTTTCCGTGAGTCAGGGAATGCCAACTAATCGGGTTAGTGGCAATCCGACGATGTCCAGAAAAACCCTGACGTTGCGGTGCCTGCCGGTGCGGTGCGGTGGAATAAATTCAATTAATATGGCCTCTTCCTACTTGTATCGAAACCCGACTGACCTATTATCTCTTTATACCTGGCTTAGGAAAGTAATTGGTACCTGGAGTGAGATTTTTGAATCTCTTTCGCTGAGTTCAGCAGTCGAAAATGTCAAAATTACTATGGAGATACGCATCTTTCTACTGCTGATTTGACTTTAAAAAATCGCACTCCTGAAGTATGCTTTTTGAAAGTTAAATCAGCAGTAGAAAGATGCATATATCCACAGTAATTTTGACATTTTCAACTGCTGAGTTCAACTCAAAAGAATTTTAAATACTGTTTTTTTTATTATATCATCAGTAAAATGTTTAATTATTATAAATTAATTGTATTAGGCACAATTCAATGAAGTTCATGCTTCGGTAGGTAATACTATTTTGTATTCTATAATTTCAGCGAAATTTTTAAATTTTCGACGTCCAATTTCCTCCTCCATATAGATGTGCCGACAGCGCTCAATTGTTTCCAAAATTCAAGGTTCAGTTCACACTAAGTCAGCAGCAGTCGTACTAGCCATGCTCGGCATCCTGCTGATCGTCGCAAATGCTTGAATAAAACACCTAAATTAATTTTTCCATAGAAGCTCAACAGCTTTTTTTCTCATCTTAAAAAGCGATTGTTAATTCCTTTTGATTCGCACATGAAAAGGCTCTTAACCTCATTATTAAATAAATTATTCGCGAATACCTACATCTGATCATTGAGATATTTTGAAAATTAGTAAAAATTACCTTTATGTTTATATTTTACAGTTCAGTGTCGCCCTCGTCACATGATTTGTTAATCAAGAAAGCCTAAATTAAAAATGTGCTAATCGAACTTAATTAATGTTACGTTAGAAAATGTTAAGCGATTTCCATAAAATATTGTTTATTTACATAATAAGAATATTATAGAATTTTCTTTATTTGTCTTACAAAACATATTACAAAATACCTTGTTTCTAGTTTCTCGGGACGACTTAATTTTAGATTTTTTTAATTATTTCTATTACCTACAACCTAAATTAGTTGCTCTTTAAAAAAAGAATCAATCACGTTGCAAAACACGTCAAAATTTTCTTTTTTTAATGAGTAATGTAGATAATTTATAAACTTTGTGAAAAAATGTAATTTGGACGAGACGTCTCGTTACGAATCAGACAACGGTAATAAAACTTCAGGAGCTTTTTCTTCAAATTGAAAACCGGTTTTAATTTTATTTCAAAGATGATTGACCTGGTTATTTGGCGTGACATTTCCGCATAAAATTAATATGCTGGCTGTGACGAGATGACTGATGTAAATAAATTATTTTATCAGAAAAAATGAAAAATGAAGGCGTAATCGAAGTTATAAGATAAGGCATGGTATCTATCTAATACATTTATACAGGGTGAAATTGATATCATTAGAATATTATAGAATTTTCTTTATTTGTCTTACAAAACATATTACAAAAAACAATATACTACACAGTCAATACTTACAATTACAATGAAAAACACAAAAAATAAACATATTCAAGACAAAATGGTCTGTGACTTCAGTATACGGTAGTTGGTCAGACCAACTACCATTGTGCTGCTATTATTGTCACAGCCGAACTTAAAATTAAAAAAAGATATCTACTAGGTACTATAAAAGTCTTATTAACTACTAATAATAAATATAATAAATAGGCAAAATGGTACCGATTCGGACTGTGCCACGACTTAACTTAACTAAATTTATTCCTGTCACTTTCTAAAATAAGATTAAGAAAAGAGACAGAAAACCAACAACTGACTTTAGTGCTGTCAAAGTGACGTTACACGCCCAAAATAAGATGCCATCATAATGTACGCCATCTTATTTAAGGCGTTTTTGGGCGTGTAACGTCACTTTGACAGCACTTAAGTCAGCTGTTGGTTTTCTGTCTCTTTTCTTAATCTTATTTTAGAAAGTGACAGGAATAAATTTAGTTAAGTCGTGGCACAGTCCGAATCGGTACCATTCAGTAACGAAAAAAAAAAACAACTAAAAAACAAGAGCCAAAAAAACAGATCAAATAAAATCTAGACATCAAAATTATATGTGACTTAACAGACTCATTAAGTTCGTCCCAACCAGTGTTAAGTGAATGAATATTTAATAATCCTAATATTAGAGTTAAAAGTTTGTTGTTTTCTTGCCCCCATTTATATGACGGCAAGAGAAAAACAAAATAAAATAAGATTAACAATTAAAAGAGAAACAAAAAAATACAGAAAAAAAAAGTAATAAAAATACAAGTGCTTTTCAGTTAAAGTGAAAGGCGGCGTTCTTAGGCACCTTCATAGTCAATAGAATTAATATAACGATATTCAGAATTTTTTTTAGCCGGACAATTTGAGTCACCTGTTTTGTGGCCAGACGTTTTTTTTAGCGCATGCATGTTGCCCATTTTGGTGACTCAGGCTTTTTAGTGCAGTCTGTGATCTGGTGACCTAGTTCTCCGCAGTGGCCGCACATAGGTGTTGCTTCCTTGCACGTTTTGGCAGCGTGACCGTATTGTTGGCAATTATATTATAACACCTTGTTCATCATATCAGCCGATACACGTCCACTGCTGGACATATGCCTCCCCCAAAATGGGGGGATTTGCCATAATCGCCACGCTTGGTAGGCGGGTTGGCGATCGCAGTTGGATCGAATGTGTGTACTCAGAGGATGCTGCTGCCCATCTTTCGGTAGATCCCTTAGTCGCCTTTTACGACACCCACGGGAGGAAATGGGATGGTGCTATTCTTAGCCGACACCACACGGAGAATAGCACCTTGTTGAAATCCCTTACAGGGCACGAGGACCAGTTGACGAATACTCTGTCCTGTGTAATGAGAGCCTTACGGATATCAGCTGGTACTTCGAGGACATAGTTGCAGGTCGCGGCGTTCTTCTTACCTGATTTGTGGCTCAACTTTATTGAGGTCAGGAACGATTCACGAAGTAATGAGGGCATTTTTTCGGCCAGGTTTTGTTCGTAAATGCACTTGAAAACCTCATTTTCAGGTAAGGATGTTGGTACTCATATAACTGTAATTCTAGGTCTACGTTTAGAGGGCTCATCCACTGTTAATCCATTGGTCGATAAATGAATGGACTGCTTAAGTTTTTCTATGTCGTCCATTTTTTCGGTGCTGATGATGACGCCTCCGTTTTTGGTTTTGCGCAACCCTCCCACGTGTAGTTTCTTTATAAATAATTTTTTTAACTAAGTTCTTCGTCTCGTCGCTTGTTTTATGCTTGTCATTAGGATATACAGGGTGTAACAAAACACCCTAGTAATACTTAAGGGGGTGCTTCAGACCATCAATCTGAACAACTTTCACTATGAAGCCAACGTAGAGAAAAAAAAATCTGCCGTCCCATACATTTAAGTCGAGACGGTACTGCAGTTTTGTATGAAAGAGCTGTTTTTTTTTTTCGCGAATTCGATGTTGGTTCCATAGTGAAAGTTGTTCAGTTTGATGGTCTGAAGCACCCCCTTAAGTATTACTTGGGTGTTTTGTTACACCCTGTATAGCAACCGAGCTGAAAGCGGTTGGGCGTAAAAAAATATTTGTACCTTTCTTTGCAATGTCCGCGAAAGAGTTTGTTTTCTGGTATGGTTTTTAATAGGTCTCTTGTATAGTATGTTCAAATTGGGAAAGAGGTTCTGCGAACTCTTGTTTTTCATTTAGGGTCTGTATTGATAATTGAGATAAAAAGGCTTTTTGCTTAAGGGCTTGATACTGAACGGCCATTTGCGACGTCCCGTGTCCTACCTTACGGCAAAAGTTGTTGATCTTTAACTTTTGCTCTGAGTTCAGCACTGTTCTATTGAGGTCATCCAGCTTTGGATTTCAGTCGTCGTAACAGCATCCATCATAGGTCTTGGGTTCTCCTGGGTGTTTCTTCGGTCGGGAGTGGGCGGGGGGGAGCGGCCAGTCTTGCCACTACGGTTAAAAGGACTGTCCATATTTGTTTTTTTAAACACAACTAAAAGTTAATAGTTTCTCTGATGCATACTATGACTACACACACAACACAAGCACATCACTAGAACTAGGTCACGCGAATTAAGTAAATTGTTTATATTTATGATTAAAATGCGCACGACTGCTTACTTCGACGTCTCAGATATTCTGCATGCATTTTGCATGCTTTTGAACTAAGGGTCTACCCATCAAACTGAACAACTTTTACTATGGGAGCAAACCGATAGGAGCAAATAAAAAATCTACTGTTCACAATAAAAATCTTTTCGGGAAGGACAGAAACCCTTCAAAACTCTACTTTTATACAACGTGTTAATGAATTAGCGCAAAACCTCATACACCCCAACTGATTTATAACAAAATAATTGGATTGAAACAATAATTTCATTATTTTTATAGTTAAAATTAAAAGTTATTCGCATTTTAAGTTTTGAGGCAAAAATTATTTGTTATCATTTCAGCACTGAAAGAAAGCGCTAACGTACTCATGGAAACATTTTTATAATCTTGTTTTGGTAGTAAGTAGGGTGAGTGTGCCCGTGTGGTGGTTTGACATCGGGTACAGTAAATTTAAAATTTTGCAAACAAATAATTTAATATTTTGAAAAAAATTAGCGATGTTGAAACCATGATAATACTATTCTGCCCTCGATTCTAAACAAACTACTTTCTAGTTTTGCGTTAATTCATTAACACGTTGTATATGAATGGTTTCAGGATTGAATGACGTGTCGAGAGTACTCGAGAGGTGATAGACTACAGACAGCTACAATAGCTTTTCTTTTAGTCGCCTCCTACAGCACGTAAAGAAATAGGGTGGACTACAATCTTTACTCCATAACTAAACTGAATGTATTGTTACGAGTGCAGAAACTTCAAAAATTTCTTTTGTATTTAGGGTGTAAGGAAAAGTATAATTAACCTTTAAACCACATACTCTACCCATGAAACTGAACAACTTTTACTATGGGAGCAAACATGTCAGAACAAAAAAGTCAGCTGTTCCATACGTTTGAGTCGAGTAGGTATTGCAGTTTAGTATAGAACAGCTATTTTTTGTCCTGACAAGTTTGCTCACATAGTAAAAGTTGTTCTGTTTGATGGGTAGAGTACGTGGTTTAAAGGTTAATGATACTGTACCTTAAATCCTGTTTAATAGCAAATATTTGTTCTAAGGAACACTAATTGCATAAGTTTGAATCGAACCTGCGCTTCCCCGGGCTTAAGTGCACGGGTTTCAGGACCTCTACCTGCACATTCGAACTTCGCAATAGCGTGAACGTTTTCATTCCAATGTCAACTCTATTACAATGAAGTGCGAACCGAAACAATGGCGATATATCGAACATCGAAAGTCCGGGTACAGGGCCTGTTCCAAATGCTCTCTTCTTTCTTGTACCTCTACAGGGTGTAAACTTAAATGCGTTACATACATGAGAGGGTGCTTAAGACCATCAAACTAAAAAACTTTTAGTATGGGATCAATTTTGAAATCGCGATAAAAATTAGGGTACCTACCTGTAGTGTCTGTGCGAACGCGTAGTGGGGGCAGTTGCCTGCCAGCCTTTGTCGGGTGCGGACGTGCGCGCTCCGCATATACTACCTGCCTAGTGAGCAACAGTAAATGTGTACTTATTTAGCAAACCCTACATGTGGCGACGACGGGATCTTATTTTACGTAAGTGCACACTGTATTTTATCTGGTTTTGAAATAAAAACAAAATACAACGTCGGAATTTTGAAATTAAAGCGACGTTGTAAAGTATTATTTCACGCAGCAGAGTAGCGTGTGTTCACGACTATGTTCCCCGAGGGGGTGGTCAGTGATATTCCGAAAACTACGAACAAAGCAAATATCTATTATCTAAAATAACGTTCTATTTTGATTTAAAAGGACGATAACGATAATTCATTATAATTTTATCCACGAGGGCTATCATGGTACTTTTTTTTTTTTATTTACTATGCCTATTTCATTAGTTTTCATGTCAAAAAACATTGGATTCTTAGTTTGTGCGGTGGTTGACAATCTATAACAGTGATTATTTTTCTTTTCATGAACTATGACCATCAAACGCTGGAGGAAAAAGAGGAAAGGGGACACATCAGGACGATAGACGCTATGCTGGGTTCGAGGTTATAAGAATATACATACCACAGATCGAGCACCTGTTCGAACGATTGCTGCGACTAGAATCCAATCCTAAAGGTCATGTACAATACATTACCATACATGTTTTTATAATAGACTTACGCTCAAGCCATAATCCTACGGAGTAGGCAGAGACTACGACAATGACTATCTCATAATATGAAGTTATTCAGCTAGATTGAGAAGTATGTATATCTATGCAAGCCGTTTGATTAGGACCTCGACTTAACAGTCGACGCCGTCTGAGGATCTTACAAAATCCTTTCTTACGAAATCCCAGAATACATAAAATCGTAAGAGTGTCGTAATCGTGACTCTGTCTATGTTACCTACCTACACATAACTCGACGGAGTAGCGATAGGTGCCCTATGGCACTCGCGTACCGTTAAAGGTTAAGCTGAAGGTCAGATACGGTCGGTCGGTCCGTCTGTCAGTCGATCGATCGGTCGGTCAGTCGGTCGGTCAGTCGGTCGGTCGGTCGGTCGGTCGGTTGGTCGGTCGGTTACAGTTGCCGTTAAGGTTAAGGTTAAACGGACAGATACATATTTACGAAGACTACTAATTGTCTGGTTACAATGATTAATACTATAAATTGTAGAAAACAGGCGTATAATAACATCTTGAATATTATAGTGTTATTTATTATAAATATTATGTAACGCTGCGTACGTATAGATACGAGTGAGTAAATCGGTGCAAAACAGTAGCCAATGCTCATAAAATTTAACACAAATACCTACCGGATTACATAAGGTTTCTGCATAGGTATGTCAGTGTAAAACTATTTTGATATTCAATCACAATCAATATTGTTTGTACCTAGTTATCCCTAAGGACTTGTGATAAGGGAATGACTTGCAAAGTTGCAACTATTTAACAAGGGGGCAAAAAGGGATTTCTTGCAAATTTCCGTTACATCTATACCATACGTCTAACTTAGCGATTCAAGATGAATTCAATTCTAAATACACTGTTGAATATGCTATATCGTTTGCACCGATCGTTACTGACTTGACTACGTATCAGTATAATACACTTTATACATACCTACTGAATATTAGGTTCCAAGCGCGAGTCACGCTAACTAAAAGGCGATAAGTATAAAGTGCGAAGTAGGTAAAACTACAGTAGTTAAAGGACCATGCAGTGATTAAACTGTTAGTAAAAACTAAAAGGTCAAGCAGATGCATCATACATGCAGGGATATGCAGGGCCATGCAAAGTCATGCAAAAATATGAAACTGCAATAGTAAAAGGACTATTCAATAACTAAGTTGTTAGTAAAATCGGGAAAGTCATGCAGTTACATACAATGCCATGCAAGGCCATGCAGAGCCATGCAAATATATGCAACTACAATAGTTAAAGGACGGACGGCCATGCAAACCCATGCAAATGCAATGGTGACAGGATCATGCAGTTATTAAACTGTTAGCAAAAGCTAAAGGGTCATGCAATTATAAAATGATATTGGTTAGAGAACCATGCAACTATCAGGTCATTAGCGAAAGCTAAAGTATCATGCAACTATTAAATGATAATAATTATGTGTTATAGAACCATGCAACTATCAAGTTGTTAGCGAAAGCTAAAGGGTCATGCAAATATACAATGATATGGGTTACAGAACCATGCAACTATCAAGTTGTTAGCGAAAGCTAAATATCATGCAACTATAAAATGATATGGGTTAAAGAACCATGCAACTATCAAGTTGTTAGCGAAAGCTAAAGTATCATGCAACTATAAAATGATATCATCATCTTATCATCATCGTGTTATAAAACCATGCAACTATCAAGTTGTTAGCAAAAGCTAAAGTATCATGCAACTATAAAATGATATGGGTTACAGAACCAAGCAACTATCAAGTTGTTAGCGAAAGCTAAAGTGTCATACAACTTTACTATAAAATCATATGGGTTATAACCTATAGAATCATGCAACTATCAAGTTGTTAGCAAAAGCTAAAGGGTCATGAAAATAAAATAGTTACTGCACTCATATTATATAATTGTACATGAACTATAACAGCAGTTAAATTAAAAGTCCTTAATTGCAGTGGCTGGCGGTTACGCTGAATATTTTAAGTGCCTAAGTGTATGTGCTTATCACAGACTTACTCTCTTGTCCTTACTTCCTTAATATTATAAATCGTAAATTGATACGATCCTGAAGCAGGTAACTCTGACCAGTAGTTATCTGAATGAAATGAATAAAAAAAAGGAATGGAAAGGATAGGAAAGGAATGAGATGAGATGAGAGGAGATCAAATAGAATCAAATAAATTCGAGTGAAATTAAATGAAATCAAATCAATTCGAGTTAAATCAAATGAAATGTTAAAATCTTTTCATTGAAAGAATAATGGTCAATTTATAGTCCAAAAGTAATTTTGGGTCGTCATATTGCGTGCATATATTAATGTGACATTAAAACATTATTCGAGCATCCGGTGCACATCCGAGATATTGACGAAGCCTGAGGGGATTGCCTGATAGTCTCCTTTTACGACATTAATATTATGTTTGGTGCTATTCTAAGCCGAAAATTACACGACCATTCATACCTACTTAAAAGTGTCATCATGATACACGAAATGCAAAGGACCAAATAAAAATAAAAAAACTATGTTTATAGTATCGAAACTAATACAGGCCATGAAAATTAGTCAAAACTGGACAATTAACAAGCAGAAACTTTCGGGTTCAAATAATCCTAAATGAGCCATAGGCAAAAAACTCAATGTAAAACTAAAACTATGGGCTATTAAATGTCTAGAATAAATATATATTGGACATAAATATAAAATAAATAAATAAGAAATGATAAACATCTATGGAATGTTAGCAAATACTAGAGCTATATTTTATACTGTCAAATGGAACATATGTACCAATTTAAGTAACGTGACCCAATAGTCACAGTCTTTATGTACTAAAATGCAATGATAAACAGCGAAAACATAGACTAAACACTTAATTCTAAATTTGCAAAGAAATTGAACACACAAGACATACAATTATATGCAATAGTCCTGTACCTATACTAGGTTTCTTTTGAACACCTTTTGTTTATTATTCCATAAAGTTCATTGCAGAAACTGGAAACATGAGGCAAGCATTATAGCTATCTAGCCAATAATAATATACTACTCGAAATCTGTCCACAGGTACAAGGAGCGTATCACACTGAAATTGATTTTGACGCTAAGTGCCATGGACAACGATATTTTACGAAGACAATCAAAGTTTGTTTGAGTAACAAATTATTTTCGAATGGCCACTCTTTTCAATTTAAGAGCACCATCAATATTGTCCAAAAGAAAATGTTTATATTTTAGCCAGAGAGTAAATCAAGGTATAAGTGATACTTAATGAAAATGTTTTGTGATCAAATCCAATTACCTATTGAAGTAAAAATTGAATAAGGCATATGCCTAATTAGAAATTACGTTCAACAGTACACCTTTTCTAGTAACAATGTGCAATCTCACGTTGGTTTAATAAAAACTAAAAAATTATATTTTTTAATTGTTCTACGTACGGTTAAACTTAGTTGGATTTTATATAAGTACCTAACAAAAGTAAACTTAAATCCAAACTTAACAAACGTGACAAAAGTATATAAACTGTACTATCCTACCACAAAGTTTTAAAATTACTTGGAATGGAAGTTGATCGCGATTTGTCAATCTTATCTTGCTGTTTGTTTAACCAACCCTCACTCCTGAAATAACGATCACAGTTCACAGGTCAAGAGGAAAAATAAATTAAGGTTTATTAATTTAATGTAATTAGGTTACAAAATTAATAGTGTGTCATATAAAGTGGGACTAGACTTTAAATTTTACACAATAAAACTAAATGTTGTAATAATACAAATTGTAGTTAAAATCTTGAAATATTATAAAAAGGAAAGGGATAGTCTAGACTCTAGAGTAGTAAGCTAAAGTTGAATGTAAATGCCTACTGGGCTCAGTATTGGCACAGAGTACTATGGGTACTGGAAAGCTTTTATTAACTATTAATGAAATGAAATTAAGCAGTAAGAAACGTAACCTTTAATAATCAAAGATTATCAATCACAATTATTGTTATGTTATAGCGATGTGCATAGTGGAGTTTCTTGCGCCGTTTCTTCTCCCAAGCGAAGCACCTTCCGAAGCGGTGGTAGATTCATATAGAAATATATAAAATATTAAGAAAATATAAAATAAATGCAAGCTGTAGTACTACTGACTTTATAATAATAATTATATTCATATGTACCTGTATTGCTTATAGTTTTGATATTAAGTGTACTGTTACAAAATACATCTTAAATTAAATTAAAATAAAGAAGGGATGTAGTGTCTGTGCGAACGCGTAGTGGGGGCAGTTGCCTGCCAGCCTTTGTCGGGTGCGGACGTGCGCGCTCCGCATATACTACCTGCCTAGTGAACAACAGTAAATGTGTACTTATTTAGCAAACCCTACACTACCTAGACAAAGTGACATTCTATTGGGGTGACGCTAGCAGAAATTACAGAATGTATGGATTTGACATTGGCGATTGAAACATTTTGTTCGCCACCATATGTCAAGTTCATACAATATGTTGTCGTTTCTACTAGCGTCGACGCCAATCAAATGTCAATTTGTCTAGGTACCCTGCTGTTCCAAAGACAATGATAATATCTACCCTACAAAAAATTAATAAACAGTTGATTTTTTACAACGATTTCAAAATTAAGAGCAAGATATCGTTGAACATTGCATGTTTTTGCCTTTCATATCAATAATAGATAACCTGAAGACATGCATGCACAAGTAGGCAAGTAGTTAGCTAAATTATTACATTAGTTAACATACTTTTCTCTGTATGCTATGTTCTCTGTATGCTTTGATTAAATTAAAATAGCGGAAGATAGGTGACTTTCTTGCATTACGCACTCGAAAAATGGGCCTGCTTTTCATGTTTGCACTTTTAAAGTGCAAAATAATGTCGTGTGATTTATTTTTTGAATGATTTTTAAAACGAGTTTTAAGCACGCGAAGGCATTGTGGTAGGTACATTTATCACGCCTAAAATCAAAAAGTACCTCAATCATGCAATGCTGCTTTAAGTAAATTAGGCGACGGGGCCTAATTTATTATGCGGTCCATACGCTAAGGCTAGTCATCTTGCTATTTTTATTTAATCAAAGTTTTGGTGTAAAATAAAGTTGGTGTAAATTGGTTGATTCATTGAAGAATAAAAATTAATGTTTTTGTACTAAGTATGAGAGTGCTTCTCATAAGACGCTGCAATAAAAGGCATGATGATGGTAAGTGATAAAGATTCAGGAAGGAAACACTTATGAGCTTGCGGATAAGCGGGATTTGTATGTTTTTATAACGAAGCATGTTGTTGGTTGTTGAAGCAGATTTCGTTATTAAATTGGTTCACGACTCATGTTGCTGAAATGGATTCTGTATTTTGTAATTTCAATAAACGATTTTAATTTTGGGCTGTATAAGCTTACACCTTCTTATACCTAGGACTTAGAACAATTTAATGTACAGGGTGTTAGGGTAAACAGTTGCATTACTTTAAGGGGTAATTGTACCCATGATACTGGGTCTTTCACACCTCGGAAGGCTCTCTAAATTTCAATTAAACGTTTACTTATTTCATTTATTTAAATAATTCTTGAAGAAGGATTGATGTACAATCATGTTAATAACCCTCTTTCTGGAGCAGTCGGGTAAAAACAACTGAACAGGCAAGATTGGTAGATGCGAGCAATATGTGTGGTTTCGGAGTTTGCATACCTACTGTACGTATACTAAGCACCCTGGCTTATTTTCGGTACTGTTTTATTTATGTATTGGGGAATAGGGTATGTTTTTAATTGAATTGTAACCGAGCCCAGCTGATTGCTAGTCTTAACTAATAATTTATTATAAACGTAACAGTTAGTTTGTTTATCTTTCACGCCTCAAAGGTTCGGTGTGGTGCAAAGAAAGACTACGTAGTAACTACATAAGGTAATCTCTGGAAAGAAATATCCAAACTGAAACCTTTCTCTCTGGGACCAATGACGAAATCGCGAAAAAAATCAGCTGTTTCATACAAAACTACAACTCGACCCAAATGTATGGAACAGCTTATTCTTTTACGCGATTTCGTCTTTGATTCCACGGAGAAACTTGTTCAGGTTGATGGTATAATCAGCCTCTTAAAAAAAGGTCAGCGTAATAAGTTGGAACCTGCATATCCCAATAACGAAACAAAAATACAACACAGGCAAAGCTGCACGCCAAAGCTAGTCTAAAGGAATCTGATACACAAGGCTGCACGACAAGGCTAAATAATGCATTAAATGCACCCTGCAGGTGAATGTCCTTACGTGTGCAGTGTGCATTACTTGGAGCGAAAATTGTTCCAATCGGCGGCGGTTAATGTTTTCAAGGTTCTTATTTCCAATGAAGGAGTAATTTCCATATCTATACTAAACTAGTTAGTTTTAGTTTTAATTTAAATTTTGTACCCTTTTGCCTGTCTTGTAATATACCTATTTAGATCTACACGGTATATTTACTTCTGAGGATCGCTGCATAGGTTGTTAGGGTAAACAGTTGCATTACTTTAAGAGGTAATTGTACCCATGATACTGAACAACTTTCCCTAAGAAACCTACAGGAAATTCTTATAAAAAAAATTGGACTTTCCATACTAAATGCAATCAGTTCTGTTGATCGAACTTTTGTATGAAAAGTCAATAGGTTTCTTTGAGAAAGTGGTTTAGTATCATCGGTATAACGCAACTGTTTACCCTAACACCCTGTATATTTTCAATACTAACCAATACAGGGTGTAACAAAACACCCTAGTAATACTTAAGGAGGTGCTTTAGATTAGAGCATCAAACTGAACAACTTTCACTATGGGGCCAATATCGAAATCGCGAAAAAAAAACCGCTCTTTCATACAAAACTGCAGTACCTAACCTACCGTCTCGACTCAAATGTATGGGACAGCAGATATTTTTTATTTTTTTCTCGACGTTGGCTCCATAGTGAAAGTTGTTCAGATTGATGGTCAGAAGAACCCCCTTAAGTATTACTAGGGTGTTTTGTTATACCCTGACCCCTGTATAATTAAATAGTTTTAATAAACTAAAAAACACGCTTTTGTCGCACGCAGTAAAAAATACAAAAGACTCGTCCAAAACACACCAAATGAGTCAAAACTTGAGGGGTTTACTAGTAGTCATTGAAGAGTGCCACTCTGTACCTCCTGGCTCCATCTTCAGATCAGCTCGATGGTATCAAATTATTGTACCTATTGTCATCAGAAACGCTTGCAAAGTTTCAAATCAATTTGACAAATAGAAGTAGGCTATAATCGATTTCCTAGATTTTCTTACATACTTTGTTAGTTAGTTATATAAAGGTGAAGCTAATATAAGCTTGTTATTCTCTTACTTGTTGATCTTATTCGATAATTGGGTAGGTATACCGAAGCCAAAGTCTGTTCGCTTCAAGTTTAATTAACACGTGTTGACATTTGCCTTAACTCACTCAAATATCAAAGTAACAATTAACAAATCATAACGTCTTGTATAATGTTATATTTTGATACGTCACGCAACTAGTTTCATATACAGCTAACATAGGTAGGGGATCTTGATTATTACTATTTGGAGAGCCCTCCTCATTTTTCGACTTCATACGGTGCAAATTGTATCCAGTACGGATTGCACACATACCTACCAACATACCGGATCGGAATTCCGGATCAGAGGGTCTACCCGCACATTCGATTCGAACTTTTGCGTGAATGTTTTCGTTCCAATTTCAACTCTATTACAATGAAGTGCGGACCGAAACAGTGGCGATATAGTGAAGATCGAAAGTGCGGGTAAGGGGGCAGGATTACGATTTCGTATTGATTTACTCCCTTCAGAATTCCGTTCGGAATTACGGAGGTATCAAAAAGCAAATCCTACACAAAATCGGAATTCCGAATTCCTTATGTATGTGTCGTACCTTAAAATATGTATAGGTATATTAGGTATGTAAATGACACCAGTTAACCAGTAGGTACATCACAAATTATTAGGTATAGTAACGATCCAAGTAGGATCCCTGCAGAACTAGGTACAATATTGATTTCCGACATGCGACATGACTTACTTTACTTTGCTGTTCGTTGTACCCATAGTCTATATTATTGTACCATGGTTGTACCTACAAGGGTAAAAAAGATTTCTTGAAATAAGAAAATTACGTTTTTTTTTCGATATACAGGGTCCTTCTTAATATGCTGACACTTTTTTAAGGGGATGATCGGACCATCAAACTAAACATCTTTCTCTATGGTACCAACATCAAAATACATATTATCGAAGAAAACGTAATTTTCTTATTTCAAGTAATCTTTTTTACCTGTGCTGTGTAGTCAATCATCTCATGTCATCCTTTGACCACTCATATCTGAACATGTTCTTTTATTCGTTTAATTTTTTATTACTTACAGATAGTTACTCTCAATTTATTATCATGCCTATTTTAACCTTAAGACCATCAATATTTACAGACAAATATAAATTATTGTAAATAAATGAAAGGAAAAGCATTTTAACGATTAATTGTTTAGTTTTTTCAGAAAAAACTAGCTTCCAACTTAATAAATATTAATTTTGTCATAATTTTAGTCTCATCGCATCTGGTAGGTAGTTACTGGCAAAATTATCTCCACAGTTATTACAATAGTCCAATAACTACATTTGATTCGAATTCGAACTATTTTGAGATGGCGCTCAATATGCAAAGCGCTTGGCTGACTTGGCTTGTTCAACCCATGAATGACGATTAATTACTCCTATTCCGAAGCCTTAGTCCGCGGCTTCAGAACCATTTTCCTAATAAATCTCTGAGAGGTTACACTATTAATTTAATGGGTTTCATTTACAACTAAACAGCATTTACAGTAAAGCTAACACCACAATATTAATGTTCGATTCTGCAATCTTGTCATCTTTTTGTTTGTAGTCGTAATTTCTTATTCAATGAAGATAATTGATGAGATATTGGAATATCTTTATCTTCACTACACAGTATAAAACAAAGTCGCTTACCGCTGTCTGTATGTCTGTCTGTCCCTCCCTATGTATGCTTAGATCTTTAAAACTACGCAACGGATTTTGATGCGGTTCTTTTTAATAGATAGAGTGATTCAAGAGGAAGTTTTACATCAGCATTGCATCCGTGCGAAGCCGGGGCGGGTCGTTAGTTTCATAATAAAGTCAAAATAGTGAAATAAGCATTTATGAAGAACATTCACATTCACAAATTCAAGACGTTATTCCGTTTCTGGATGGAAGGTATTTTTGGTTTCTTAATTTTTCTATTTATTTTTATATGTACCGAAATATGAATGAATGAAATATACTTAATTTATACCAAACTTAAAATACATTGCACAGGAAACAAAAACTCGTAAAATATATAAAAGGTTTAACATTGGAGCATGACGGAACTTTAGTAAATAACGTAATAATGCTAGGAACTTCATATATTGTACCCATTGATTGTCATGATAATTATCTGGCTAGAAAGGTTTGAATGTTTTTATTCGAATATGTTAAAAAACAATAATTTTCTTTATGACATTGTTTTTTTTGTATTTCAAAACAGAAATAAATATCACAGATCTTTGTGAATTTAAAAACGATTTCAATAAAGCATATCAATTTAATACCATCTTCCACGCTGATTCGCGAGTGAAAAAAATAATTACTTTGAATGATTCCACTGCTTATTCTAAATTATAATATACCTAAGCGACAAATTTTCAGTCAACTTGCTGGACAATCATGACAACTTTGCCCATGCCATTAGAAGTACCGTGGTTTCGAGGTACTTATAGGTAACTGAAGCTCTTTTTGTGACCGTTCTGTAGGTACCTATGATATATAAGTCATATGTAGGTACTAGCTATTCCATCGAAATAAAAATGAAGCTTTCTGTTTCGCTTCAAACGAACCTGTTAAAATACACACGGATGCAAAATATCACACGAAGACTGCCGGAAGTTCACCTTTGTGTGAATGTCTCATAAATCGAACATTAGAGAATTCTTGTTGAAATTCTAACTCGGATTCCTATAAACTGGTTATTTCACCAGTTCATACTCCTTAGTTGGCTACCTACTTAAATGCAACAGAAAGCTCTGTCTTTGTTGAAAACTTGTGCGAAGCCTTTTGTTGGAAGGCGGAACAGACTATATAATTGATGACTAATTCATCGAATAAGAGCAACTTTGCTCAACAACGGAGAAAGGATCAAAATACTTTTGACTAATGACGCTAACGAAGTTCCTCCGCCGTTTCTCAGACACGGCACAATCGTTAGAAACACGATATCACTAAACGATTACAGAGGACAATAACTTGCGAGTGTTGGCTTTCAAACAGCGAACACTTCGTAGAAATTAAACGTTAATAAACAACGCCTGCGTTGATTGGTCAATCGGCCGCATCGTTGTGGACGCTCGAGTAATGGGAATGTGACCGCAACACAACAATCGTCGATGTCCAATAAAATAGACTAGGTACTCCCACGACTTCGCCGGAATCTGATTAGCATTTAGAGATACCGCTGGACACAGCTTCAACTAAACCAGACAGAAGTTATCAAACCGATGCATTCGATGCCTTTGTGTTTTCGTGCTGTTTTTCCATTCATTCACTCTCAAACAATATCCAGTAAAGTTCGTTTACTTACCACCGGTTTAGTGAGAACTTCGTTCAGCCATGACATTAAGCTCCACACATGCACACAGTAAACGAGCAACAGCTTTTCAACAAACTTTGTAAAGTTTTTCAAAGTTATCACAAAAACATGCAGTAAAGTTTAGATAAAACTATAATGGAACTCGTCAGAAGTGAATCTGGTATTGTCGTGATGTTGTAATAGGAGTTTTTTTAAGGATAGAACAGGTTTCCGGCGGCGGAAAGTGAGTTTATAAGTTTGTTTGAAACGGACGATGTGATGCGAGCGCGGTGCCCGAACACGGACGCTCGGTGGAACGGACCACGCGGTATGACACAAACGGGCAAGGCGAGTCGAGTCGCAGTCGCGCCTGTAGCCCGCGCGCCCGCCTGCCTGGAGGCGGAGCGGCAACGTCGCGCACCGCTACCCTGCGCGGGGGTTTAGATGCCTTGCCTCCACTCCACTCCACTCCATACCATAGCCTACCTAGCATGATGGCGTCATTGTTTCATCATTTGTTACTTAAAACCGCAGCCGCTTTACGTCCTTTTCTAGGAGCTTTAACGCAACGACGCGACAGGTGTTAGCATCTCTACATCAAAGGCTCTTAATTAAATTGCAGGTAGAGAGTTGTAAAAGTTTTTTAGGAGAACGTCCGTTTTTGTTTCTAACCTAATGCAACCTTTGAAGAGTGTTTTAATTCAAATAAGTTGTGAAGTTTTGGATCGCGATGAGTAGAACGGTTAGGTATGCAAGGAATGGCATAAGTAATCAGAATACCTGTCATAAAAGTTCCGGTCGCGGTGAGTCACAGCACGGAATATAGAGTTTACAAGTCACAGCAAAGTCGATGCATACGTGTTGCATGCTCAACCAAGCGCCTATGTGATAGATAAACACCTATGTCTGTCTCTCTCACTAAATTGGGCATTGTCAGTAGATACTTACTGTTTGATTAATGATAATAAATTCAATTTATTAGGATACGGATTTTAGGGTGGGTAGGGTAGGGTAGACTGCACCTACCTATCGACATCGATACATTAGTTAATTTTTTTGGCTTTCCTTTAATCATCAAAAAAGTTATCCTATCTGGGCCCTTCATAACTACATAAACTGCACAAAAAGTTGATCGATTCAAAATATCAAAACGTCTTTCATATTAAAACCATAATAATCTTATTAGAATATGATTCACAAGGACTCAAGGGTTACCTACCTACGAGTATGTTTACAAGAAAAATTCTGTCTCACAAATTTACATACTTACTTTCGAAGAAAACAGCGAAGCATGTTATACATACTAAATCTTTGTCAAATTTTAATAAATTGCCGAGAAGAAAGAATCCTTCTTGGTCCTGAAAAGCCTCCTAAAATCACGTTTCTACTTAAGCGGTTGTATTGTGAGGAAAGGACGCCATTAGTCCACGGTCCCACATAATGACAGTCAACCTCAGCGTGGGGTTCTTTCGTATTTTTAGGGTTCCGTACCCATTGGGTGCCAACGCAACGGGACCCATTACTATGCCTACGAAGTGATGCCAGATCCATTTTTTAGAAATCCGTAGGTCAAGGTGGAAAAATCAGGAGAAATCCGTAGATGACTTCTTGAAAAATCCGTCTACAGATTTTTTTTTAATGCTCTATAGCCCGAAACATCCCTCTAATTTTGCGAAGAAAATTGAAACTTACTAAAGCTTAAGCGAAAATAATGCCCATACAGCGTGAAAATTAATCTGTATCAGTCCTTTTGTCATACATGTTACAATTAAATATTTCTGTCGTGTCTGTATAGCGACAGAAAGTAGAAGGAAGGAGATGGAAAAGAGTAAGTGCGAGCCATATTTTTGAAATACGTTCCAATATATACAAAAAGTATCATTTTATGCAGCAAATTGACATTTTAGGGAGGTATTCAGAAGATTTCTAAAAATCCGTAGATTTGCAATTGAAATCTGTAGATCCGTAGGCAAGAAGTGCGATTTTTGAAAATCATACGAGCGACTTGGCAGTAGAAAGATGCATAATCCCCATAGTAATTTTGACATTTTCTACTGCCAAGTCGCTCGTATGATTTTCAAAAATCGCACTTCAGGCCAAAAATCCGTAGATCTACGGATAAATCCGTAGGTCTGGCAACGCTACGAAGTACTTACGTCCGTCCTAACTTAAACGGGGTTATTTATATCTTTTGATTTGAACCGTACGTAGCGTAGGTAATTATTATAGGTACGCCCGAGTACGCCGGTTGAAGTTTTTACAAAATATGTGTGACTATTTTGGATTTGATAACAAAAAAAAGCAAAGAAAAAATATAAAATTGTGGTTGCCATAAAAGAAACGTGTTTTATTTGTTCTAACATTGAAAATGTTTTTTTGATCGCTTCAGTAGTTTTCAGCGAAAGTTCAAATTCGCCCTGGACCCCTGGTGTCCTGAGTTTTCGAGTAGTATTTTGGGGCGTCATAAGACGAGTATCGACGAGGGCTACAAAATAGGTTAAGAATGAAGCGAATCTATAAGCCACGGCACACAACAACACAAATATTTCCTAGGGTGCCGACCACCAGAGATGAGCCAGTGCGCGTTAGTTGAGAGACATATTTTTACAATAGGAGCTCACATCTTGCTGAATATTCACTTTACTAAATAAAACCGATCAAGTGCGAGTCGGGCTACTCGCGCACCGAGGGTTCCGTACCACACCACCACACAACATAGTAACTTACAAAAAAGTGTTGTTTTCTATGGGACCTTTAGCGCGAGACCAACTCACACTTGGCCGGTTTTCATTATTTGTTGTTATACTGTAGAGTTTGCTTTATAATCACACCAAGTTTGACGCTTTTATACAACGTGTTAATGAATTAACGCAAAACCTCATACACCCCAACTGATTTATAGCAAAATAATGAAGATTGAAACAATAATTTCATTATTTTTATAGTTAAAATTTAAAGTTATTCGCATTTTAAGTTTTGAGGCAAAAATGATTTGTTATCATTTCAGCAATGAATGAAAGCGCTAACGTGCTCATGGATACATTTTAATAATCTTGTTTTGGTAGTTCCTAAGTAGGGTGAGTGTGCCTGTGCGGTGGATTGACATCGGGTTCAGTTAATTTAAAATTTTAGAAACAAATTAATTAATATTTTGAAAAAAATTACCCATGTTGAAACCACGTTAATTTGATTCTGCTCTCGATTCTAAACAAACTACTTTCTAGTTTTGCGTTAATTCATTAACACGTTGTATATTACCGTTTTTACGATAGAGCGAGAAGAAAAAACTTTGATATTTGTTTCTTGTTTTACTTTTTTAGATTTGAATTATTTTTAGCAAATTCGCCATAATAACGAACATTCTGTGAAAATTTCACTAGTTACAGCCCTAAATAGGTAGGACAGACCTGACAGACAGACAGGCGGACGGACGTACGGACAAAGTAGGATTATGAATAGGGTCCCGTTTTGAATCATAATCACTCTGATTATGATTATAGTGCAAATTCTCTAGTATAACCACAGAATAGGTAATAGTATATAGTTCTACATACAGAACGGCCACTCCCCGCCCCCCTCTGACTTCAGATACCTCACCCCCCCTCACACTGTCTGTGGTAACTTGAGGGAAGCCGAGCAAGGGAATGCAGTCAGGCGCGCGCACCCGTTGGATTTGAATATATAAAATATATTTTATTTTTCTCCACACAATAAAAATAAACGTTGGAAAATAACGCTAAATTCACATTTTCTGTGATTCTTTAGCTAAAAACAATTTTTAATAACAGAATAAACTATAAAAATTAACGCAATGTATAATGTAGTTCATACAATGCGTGTTAAGTCAACCCTAAACATATATCATGCACAATTTTTGCAAAGTGCGCATGTGCAAACGTCTTCATGTCAAATCTAAAACGTTGTTTGAAGTGCCGGACCTGTGGTATAACATCAAATAATTAAAAATTGCCATGTGTGAGTTGGGCTTGCGCTAAGGGTCCCGGAGAAAAGACATTTTTTTTTGGTAAGTAAGTACCTACTAAGTGGGTACCGGAGTAAGTATATTGCGCAGTGATACAAAACCCTAGCTCGGTGCGCGAGTTGGACTCGCACTTGGCCGGTTTTAAAACATGGTGTCATAAAATTGAACGAAAAATATAAAAAAATATTTAATACATAATCAAGAACGGATCAACATTTGAAATGTATGCCTACCTACAATTTGTAATAGGTACACAAAAAGATAACTTTTCTTCCAAATATGCCGTATACAGGGTGTACAATAAAATGGGACAGCTACTTAAAGGGGTGCTTCAGACCATCAAACTGAACAACTTTCTCTATTGGACCAATATCGAAATCGCGAAAAAAAATTCCGCTCTCCCATACAAAACTGCAAACATAACTCGACTGAAATGTATGGGACAGCAGTTTTTTTTTTCGCGATTTCGATATTGGTCCCATAGAGAAAGTTGTTCAGTTTGATGGTTTAAAGCACCCCTTTAAGTAGCTGTCCCATTTTATTGTACACCCTGTATAAGCCAGTAAGTAGTAGCCTTTTCGTGTTAGTAAGAGAAGTCGTAAAAATAATCAGAATTTTTAATAAGTTACGTGTGGAAAGTTGTTCAGTTGTCGATTTAAGACAAACTATTTTCAGGTTCTAAGTTGATTTTTTAACACTATGTATAAAGTGACATTACCATTGTCATGTGCTACCAACAAAGAGCGACCGTAATCTCAAAAAACCGCTGATCCCAGTCGAGCTTTAATTTCAGCTGAAGTGAAATCGACTGAAGTGTACACGTTTTCGCTCTTACTCTCTCGACCCTTCTTATTTAAAGACAAAAAACACTTTGAAAAAATTTCTCGTCCTATAACGTATCTACTTTAGAAAGTTCGAAAACATGAATGCTTTATGTGAATTTGATCTATACTACCTAATCAGAAAGAGAACTCAGATTTAATATTTCAACCAAATAACTTGTTTATGCATAGGCATACCAGGGTGTAAGTGACAGCCTAGCAAATACTGAATGGGGCAGCTGTTTTTTTTATTCGCGATTTCTACCTTTGTCCCATAGAGAAAGTTGTCCAGTTTGATTGTCTGATAATTCTCTTAAAAAAACTTTCCGCATATTAAGTACCGAATTAAGGGCCGAAAAGTTCTCGAGTGGCGACGACCGCGTGCCGGAAAGCGCAGCGTGGGTAGGCCCCTCACACGGTGGATCGACGACCTGGTGAAGGCGACGGGAACCCGTTGGATGAGGGCAGCGCAGGACCCGTCGTTATGGCGATCCTTGGGGGAGGCCTATGTCCAGCAGTGGATGTCCATCGGCTGAGATGATGATGATGATATTAAGTTGGACCCTGTATAGTCCGAGATCCGACCGTAAAATTAGGCACCTATTTCATAGGCGAACGAAATGTGATTCTAGTGAATGTACACAGGGGTTAATTCAACGCCGTCAAGCTGCCTAAAAAAATCTTGCCACAAGTTATACCAAAAATCATAATGGGAAAGGTACTTGCGGCAAGATTTTTCTAGGCAACTTGGCGGCGTTGAATTAACCCCTGTGTAAACATACACTAGAATCACAATTCGTTTGCCTATGAAATTGGTGCATAATTTTACGGTCGGATCTCGGTCTAGTATTGTTTTACGCAATCAAGGCCTCATAAGTTGTTTGCCAGCCATTATACCTGCCTCTCCGTTCCGTAAGTAGCGCGGTGAGCTGCGAAGGCAAAGCAAGCTTCGTCTGCTCTACCTCCTCATTTCCATACCAAGCTGCAAACATAACTCGACCGAAATGTATGGGACAGCTGATTTTTTTATCGCGTTTTCTATTTTGGTCCCATAGAGAAAGTTGTTCAGGTTGATGGTCTGAAGCAACCATTTAAGGCTCCAACGGGTTTTTTTTACAACAACTTGAAAAAGAAGGCAGCTATATCACAAAAAGTGATTTCATTCAAAACAACTAAGTACCTACCTATAATAAAATAACTTTTTATTGAATTCAAATTATGTTCAGCTCTTACAGTTTATTTTAATCTTGATCAATATTCAATTTTAAATGTTGATAAATTAGACCTTCCATAAATTTTGAGAAACATTAATACAGAATGACCCTTATCAGGAAACTTAGGAAAACAGATAGCCAAAGCTAGCAATTAATTACAATTACTTACACGTTACCACGTTAGTGTCCACAGGATAAACGTCCTTCTTATTCCGATAAGATTTAGGTATGTAACACAGATAGTGCAATTTACAATGGGGTATTCGAATATCTGTGCAATGGGAGAGTAATGAGACTATTCAAAATTTCATGCAAGCTTGCATGCATGCATGGCATGCATGCATATATGCTGACGAATCTAGGGGTTATCAAATATATTCTGAAAACACTAGTAGCATAGCTAGTAAGGACCGACACTGTTTAAATAATAATTTAATGTTAGTATATGAGATAGCTAATTTTTTTTGAGATCTCATATTATACCTATAGTTGTTCCCGTAGTAAACGTTGTTCATATTGATGATTTAAGTTTTTGGATGCGTTTCCCTTACACCCTGTATACCATTACGTTTTATGTGCCAGATTCTTATATGGCATACGTTAGAGTAAATTTAAACACATTATTTGAAAAATGCACCATCGATCGGCCCCATTTTCTGCTTGCTTTATTTTCTGTAATAAAATTCTAAAGACCTCATTGTTTGTGCTGATATTATATTCCGTTTTTTTTTCAGTATTTTACTACGTTAGTGTCGGCAGCGAGAAATACATCTAGTCTATCATTAATTTATGAAACAGAAACATCGAATGACATTTACACAATCGGTTTGTATAAAATAGCAAAGATCATTAACTCATTATTTAAAAGTCTTTGTTATAGCGGTTCCGACGATAAAAACGGAACGTTAGCTGCTCGTGGTGTCTCAAAATCCTTTGTTTGGAATTCCGCCCTTTCTTCACGGAGTACTACCAGCAGTAACAAAACGTCCCGGGAGCGCAATTTATGCTCGAACTTTGTTCGTACCATCCCATAATCGGGAGTAACTAGCGCGCTTCATTATAATGTAGAAATTCGCCCACAATTTTAGCCTAATAAAGTTCTCTACCAGTTTTGTTTCTGCTCATTATTGTCGTAAAGTTTTCTTAGCCGATCATCTACTCTTTGGATCTTCCCACTGCAGGGCATGACAGTCTCCATGAAATAACGAATATACAAGGGAGTTTGGCCATAGTCTACCACGATAGCTAGATACTCTTTCTTAAACTGACGATAGCCCAGAGTAGGTATGTGTTAGTAAAGTGTTTACATTTGGTCAGTTTGCTATCTATTCTAACGCTTTGACTTGACTTATGAATTAGTCAATTATTTATAATATAAATGGACTTACTGTTGAAACCTAACTTCTAAAGGAATGAGTCGCTGGAGATGAAACCACCAATCCAAATGCGTTCCTTATTCGAGAAAGATCAATCTTACGATCGCAAAAAGAATACTTCTTTGTATCCGTAAAAATAGGAAGTTTGCTACGAGGTAAAGGGAGAAAGAATAACAGCTTCCAAATTAAACGAAACTCAATCCAATTCGTTGTACTTTTGTTGGACAACAAAGAAGAACAACTGCGGACGAGAAACTCTGGAAACAATACAAATACCAATCAATAACACAAAACTTTATTAACAGCTTTGATACAACGCGTGACACGTGCCCTAAACTCCCAACCCACCCTTAGTTTATTTTATACCAATATTATATTATAATAAATAGCTAAGTAAAAGTCACTATACAACTAAAAGCGCAAACTTTCACAATACATTACTGTGCGGGTACATAATGACTGAAACTGTTGAACGAGTGAACTCCCTGTGGCCTGAACAACTCCGAACAGAAATATAATTGTAGTCACAGCGTAGAGTAGTTAATGCGACTGACATCTGACAATACCAAGTTATATCTGAAAAACCGGTCAAGTGCGAGTCGGGCTACTCACGCACCGAGGGTTCCGTACGTACGGGTACGGACTAATACTAATAATGTCACTGTTAATACTGAAATTTTTATAATTTTTTAACAAATCCGCCGTCATAACACATAATCTGAGAAAATTTCAACTATCTAGCTATTACGATTCAAAAGTTACAGCCCTAAATAGGTAGGACAGACGGACGGACGGACGGATGGACGCACGGACGGACGGACGGACGGACGGACAACGTAGGCTTAGTAATAGGGTCCCGTTTTCACCCTTTGGGTACAGAACCCTAAAAACATACAAGTATACTACACAGCCACTTCAGCTCCCCAAAGACTTATTTAAAGTCTTGAAATATAGTAGTAACTTACATAAACTAGCTTGGTTTTCAAGGAGCAAAAAAACCTTTTATTATTGTGCTTGCGAAGCTATGCCATGTAAGACTTCCACTTAGGCACACTCTTATACATATTAATAATTATGTTACACACGCTACCTCTACATCCGTAGCATAAAGGCCTCTTAAACCAATAAGACAGGGACAATTTCTGAGATCACATTTAATTAATGTCTGTTCTACGTTCTTCTTACGTCTTCTATCCAATTCCATTTCTAAATCCACGTCTCTTGGCTTTCTAAGTAATTGACTCTGTCAATTTCTGTTTGCATAGATGTTACTGTGGTATTTTGTGTCCCAGACAATTATATATACTGCGAATTCTTTTGTGTACTTTTAAGAGCCAAGTCGCGGAGCTACAATGCGGCGGAGTTCTAAATGATAGACCCCTAAAATCAACCCACTGTTCATCGAAGTTCATTCTTCAGAACCTGAATGGACTATTTCAACAGAGTAAGTACTATAATTACTACCAATGCTATAACTAAGGACTAAGAAAAATATCTAAAACTAAAAAGAATGTCTGTAGTTATAGGAAAGTTAATATTTTGCTTATCTAAGATTTCAGCATCTAATGGCGGGCGTGTCAAGTCGTACGTGGCTGGCATAGAGAAATTACAGAGGGTAGCTGGACTAACGCGGCTCTCGCGCACTAATAACAAATACTTCCAACAGTTTACCTTTTGAAGGTGAACGACGGGTAGAAAATACTGCCTTTAGTACACCTTGGTTCACCTGTGTGGACCACGGGTAAAAATGTCTGCCCATGGTCCACCAGGTGAACCAAATTGGGTGTAGGTACCGCGGGAAATGCCTGTAACATTGCATACTATCTTAAAGTAAAGAAAAAATCTGTAGGTAAGTTGTTATTTGGCAGGGCTATTGCAAGCCAAATCTTATTATAACAATGCGACCATTACTGGTCTATCATATTCTACCCATGCCACAGAATATATAAAACCGGTCAAGTGCGAGTTTGGCTACTCGTGCACCGAAGGTTCCGTACCACACCACCACAGAACACAACATTATTAACTTAGAAAAAAAACTTTTTTTGTCCGGCAACCGGGACCTTTAGCGCGAGACCGACTCACACTTGGCCGGTTTTTAGTATTTGTTGTTATTTTGTTGAGTTTGCTCTATAATCACACAAAGTTTGACGCTTGAATTAAAATTTGAACTGTCTAGCTAATTAATACGGTTCAAAAGTTACAGCCCTAAATAGGTAGGACAGACGGACGGACGGACGGACGGACAGACGGACAGACGGACAGACGGACAGACGGACAAAATGGACAAAACGGACAAAACGGACAAAACGGACAAAACGGACAGACGGACAGACGGACAGACGGACAGACGGACAGACGGACAGACGGACGGACGAACGGACGGACAACATAGGCTTAGTAATAGGGTCCCGTTTTCACCCTTTGGGTACGGAACCCTAATAAGAGTTACAACATCCTCGCCCATATTTTACACATACCTCCGAACTTATGGTTTTCTTTTCGTTCTCGGGTATGCAAGTTTCCTAACAATCTTTTTTCCCTCATTATAATGATAATGACAAAATATGAAACCGTACGTAAATTGTTGAGAATTTAGTACAAATCGAACCGCAGCCTCGTTATTGAATCGCTAGCTCTTTTCCGTATGGGCTATCACCGCTTCGTATCAATAAACCAAAAATAAAACCGATCAAGTGCGAGTCGGGCTACTCGCGCACCGAGGGATCCGTACCACACCACCACAGAACACAACATTATTAACTTAGAAAAAAACACTTTTTTGTCCGGGACCTTTAGCGCAAGACCGACTCACACTTGGCCGGTATTTAGTATTTTTTGTTTTTCTGTAGAGTTTGCTCTATAATCACACTAAGTTTGACGCTTGTATGTATTACCGTTTTTAGGATAGAACGTGAAGAAAAAACGTTGATAAAAACTAGTTGCTTGTTGAGAACCCCCCTTAATTTTTAACTTTTTGACATTTTTATTATTTGTTAACAAATCCGCCGCAATAACGCATAATCTGGGAAAATTTCTACTATCTAGCTATTACGATTCAAAAGTTACAGCCCTAAATAGGTAGGACAGAAGGACGGACGGACAGACGGACAGACGGACAGACGGACAGACGGACAGACGGACAGACGGACAGACGGACAGACGGACAGACGGACAGACGGACAGACGGACTGACGGACAGACGGACAGACGGACAGACGGACAGACGGACAGACGGACAGACGGACAGACGGACAGACGGACAGACGGACAGACGGACAGACGGACAGACGGACAGACGGACAGACGGACAGACGGACAGACGGACAGACGGACAGACGGACAGACGGACAGACGGACAGACGGACAGACGGACAGACGGACAGACGGACAGACGGACAGACGGACAGACGGACAGACGGACAGACGGACAGACGGACAGACGGACAGACGGACAGACGGACAGACGGACAGACGGACAGACGGACAGACGGACAGACGGACAGACGGACAGACGGACAGACGGACAGACGGACAGACGGACAGACGGACAGACGGACAGACGGACAGACGGACAGACGGACAGACGGACAGACGGACAGACGGACAGACGGACAGACGGACAGACGGACAGACGGACAGACGGACAGACGGACAGACGGACAGACGGACAGACGGACAGACGGACAGACGGACAGACGGACAGACGGACAGACGGACAGACGGACAGACGGACAGACGGACAGACGGACAGACGGACAGACGGACAGACGGACAGACGGACAGACGGACAGACGGACAGACGGACAGACGGACAGACGGACAGACGGACAGACGGACAGACGGACAGACGGACAGACGGACAGACGGACAGACGGACAGACGGACAGACGGACAGACGGACAGACGGACAGACGGACAGACGGACAGACGGACAGACGGACAGACGGACAGACGGACAGACGGACAGACGGACAGACGGACAGACGGACAGACGGACAGACGGACAGACGGACAGACGGACAGACGGACAGACGGACAGACGGACAGACGGACAGACGGACAGACGGACAGACGGACAGACGGACAGACGGACAGACGGACAGACGGACAGACGGACAGACGGATAGACGGACGGACGGACGGACGGACGGACAACGTAGGCTTAGTAATAAGGTCCCGTTTTCGCCCTTTGGGTACGGAACCCTAACAAGCTTCAGTTTAGTATTTTTGAAGCATAAAGATGTTTATATTTTAATTCCAGTGGGTTTATTAATAAGGGACTTGTGAAAAGGCTCCGCTTTGAGTAACCTATTAGCATACAAATGAACCGGCTTCTATGTTACCTTTTCTCCTCCGCGGGGTATTCTTATAAAGTTTTAAGCCAAGGCAATAAGCACAATACCTACAGAAACTACTTAAGTAATACCTACATTCATTACTGTTTCATTACAAACCGCTTGATTCAAGTTTTTCAATAATTAAGTAATACCTAGTATTTATACAAAGTTACGTGGTGTTAGGGTATACAGATGCATTACTTTAATGGATGACTATTATACCTACTCTTTTTTTTTTCGAAATGACCAATACAGCATTACTCAGAGAGCATCGACTGCTTATTACTGCGGACTATGGGGGGATCACACCAGTGACGGCGCAGCGCCCTGGTAGGTCTACCGAACCAATGAATGAACCTATGGCGGTTGCAGAGGGGTCAATTTTATACAAAACTTTTACGCACATTACGCGTAGACAGTATTAATATAAGTAACTTTGTATATATGGAAAAATAGGTTAGAAAATCTAGATGTCGCGTATCAAATAACATTTGCAATTTATAATATAATTACGAAAATATAAGGCTTTGAAATTTTTCATACAAAATTTTCTTCGTAATTATCAAATTAAAGATTGAAAAATTAAGTATCGGGCGGGACTTGAACCCGCACCCTTCCAAACCGGGGAAGTGCGTTATCCAATTTCGCTACTGAGTCCACTCTATCTGTTACGTCTTGAGGGGTCGTGAGCGCCATCTACTGGAAGTTATAAAAAACGTGTTCGTAATTATATTATAAAATGCAAATGTTATTTGATACGCGACATCTAGATTTTCTAAACAATTTTTCCATATATAAAATATTACTTTTATTAATTCCATCTAAGCGTATTGTGCATCAAACGTTTGTATGGACTGAAACCACCTTAAACAACCTGCCCAAGGGGTACGGACCTCGGCAATAGGCGTTGCTGGGACTACGGGTACTACGTGTACGAGTAGTGGGGATGCCTACTTATGATACTGAACAACTTATACAAAGGAACAGAGGGAAATTCGCAAAAAACTACATAACAGAACTGTCTGTACATTAGAAAGATGATAAATTACCTACAAGAAAAAGATTACGATATGGTTTTTAGATGGCTGTGCCTGTGGATCTGCGCTAAACTCCTTATGGAGTTTTGGAGAGAAATTGTTTATTTTAGATTAGAAACATTCTGTAAAAGTTTAATGAATAAAAAAAGGTATCCTTGACTCCAAATCAAACTTTTTTCAAATTGTTGTCTTTCTGCTTGTTTGTTCGATAATCACGCAAAAATTTCTGAACAGATTTTGATGAAACTTTTTTGTTTGATAGCTTATATTATGATTTGACTTAAAATCTGTTAAGTAGGTATAGGTACCTAGCGTTACCTTCTAACAAGAGTTCCAATTTCTAGGTATATAATTTATGCGGACGAAGTCGCGGGTAAACGCTAGTTAATTTACAATTACATTTCAGAAATTGGAACTCTTGTTATAAGCTAACGCTAGAACAAAAACAAATGCTCACAGTGAAGCTCTCAAAATACCATTCGTTATTTACTCTTAAAATAAAGCTTTCACGTCTCTGTTATTCCATCGATATTCACCCCACAGCGTTTATGTTAATGATTGAAAGAATCATACGTACCACACACGTACCATAGGAGTAACTATTAAATAATCTGTGCCATAGGTAATTTATTTAGGTACTTTTGATGGAACCTCACCGCTACAGGGCCTGTGACAATGACAATCTGAGAACATTGCTGCGAATGCACATGAAGCACTGCAAGTTTAGTTTAGTAACCAGCAATGTACTCTGAATAGGGGAGCGGACTGCATAAAATATATTATAGTTTTATCTTCTTAGTAAAAAAAACATTTGAAAATAACGCTATACTCACATTTTTTTTTTTAAGCTTAATTACTATTTTTAATAACATGATGAACTATAAAAAGTAATGAAATGTTGATGACGTGACTTGTGGGTATTTAGTACAATTTTTCATACATCGCGCGCGTTTTGACGTTCGATTAAAAGTTGCTAATTTGACTAATTGTCTCGGACTATCCGATCCCCTATTGTCACAATGACATTAGTAAACAATATAATTGTCAAATGGTCATAGTCGCGTTAATTTATTGAGCAGGCAGGGCCCAGGAAAATAATTCGGCTCGTCGTCAATCTTCGTTTGCGCAGAGGCAGCTCCGAGTTCCCGTCAAACCCGAAGTCTCCGCCGATTTAGGCAGCGATTACCAACATGCAGGGCGATTTCGGCATACATTGCCTGATTTGTTCTTTCTATTTTAAAGCGTAGAGCGACCAAAGTAAGCAGTGTATGCCGAAATCGGCTCCAAAAAGTAATCAAAGGTTGTAAAGTCGGATAGCAGCGAAAAGGGCGCGAAAACAACTAGCCAATGAGTCAGGGCCGGATTTAAAGCATAGCCCACATAGGGGCCCGCGCCACATGGAAAAGAAAAAAATATTAAACAATGGTAGATATCACAAAAAAAAATTTGATATCTCCTATTGTTTTATTCTTGGATAATTATTATTTAGTTTGGTCATTCATTGTCATTGCTAAATTTCAATTTATTTTTTATGTTATTGTTACTCGAAGTTCAGTTCAACTCCTAAAGAAATTGACAATAAGCAAGAATCTGAAGGAAGACCCTCGGCCACCGTTATAAGAAGTTTGTTTGTTTGATCGAGCATCACGCGAAAACTACTGAACCGATTTTGATGAAACTTTCGTTCGTTTAAAAATCGGGTATATAATTTGTGAGACTTATAAACCTGGTACTACTGTACCATATTATTTAAACAGAGTCATGGGTAAGTAGGTATTCTGTTTGGTAACGGTAATTGATAATTAATTGCAGGCTTTCGAGTTTGCATTTAGGAAACTATTTATTTTTAGCTATTTCAATAGGAATTTGTATCATAAAACTTTTGTAAGGAAGTATTTTTGTTGGATGACAAAGTCAATAAAGTCAAGTAATTGGAAAACTGGAAATTTTTTTGATATTTTTCCGAGTTCTTTTCATTTCCAGTGTATTTAAAATTAAATATTTCCCAGAAAATGTCGCCTTTCAATCTCTATTCACGGACGAGCTACTTATTAATAAATAATGATATTTAGGTATAAGAGGTACTTCATAGTTGTTAAATGTCAATTGGTGGAAAAAACATATAACTTAGCTTCATGTGGTTTTACGATTTAAAATAGTTTAATAAGTGTAATTCATGATCATGACGAAAACTATTTATTATTCGACGAGAGTGCTCCACACAAAAGAAGTTAATAATTGCATACTTAGAACTAGCGGCGCCCGCAACTCCTTAGGCGCGGGTCGCCAGCCTCGGATCTAGGGGGGGGGGGGAGCAAACGGGGGCCCACGCCCCGGGTGCCAGGTTTAGGGGGCGCCAAAATCTAGATGAAAAAAAAAGCAATGACAAAAAATATTTAGAATATTGCGAAAACATCTCGTGCTCGCTCCTGATTTCAGATCTTATTTCAGTCATCTCATTATATTGCAGTGAAATCTCGAGCTTGCTTCGCTCGGTCTTGGTTTAAGATTCTGTTGTATTTATTTCATTATACAGGGTGTTAGGGTAAATAGTTCCATTACTTTAAGGGGTCATTGTACCCATGACACTGAACAACTTTCCCATGGAAACCTATAGGAAATTCGCAGAAACTCTATTTACCTACTCATTTTCCTGTTCTGTTCTGACACCGTCTCGCACAAATACAGATGAGAGTGTTAATTTTTTAATTTTTTTTTCAACGTTTGCCGTCAATTAGGTAGGTTAATTGAATCGTCATAAAATATGTTATAAAATAAATTGTTATTTTTAGCTGTCCTCCAAACAGGAAATATTATAAATATTTTGGTAGGCAATGCTTCTCTGGTCTACATAGTAGAAAGAATTATTTAAAATGGAGAACAGTGGTTCTCCATTTTAAATAATTCTTTTAAAATCGTGTAATCGTGTAAAATTTAAATTTTAAAATAATTATTTACATAGTGATGTATGGTGGGAACCCGTTGGATGAGAGCAGCGCAGAACCGGTCGTTGTGGCGATCCTTGCGGCCTATGTCCAGCAGTGGACGTCTATCAGCTGATATAATGGTGATAATTATGTACTTTGTTTCTCATGCTGTTTAATGGGAGTAGTAGTAGAGGAGTATGTTTTGGTGTGAAATAAAGTGGTTAATTTGTTTAACAAGGTACTCTAAACAGTTTAATGCTCTACGGCGCTACGGCAGGCCCACACGTGGCGATACACTGCTGGGATGTTGGGAACCTGTTGCGGTTCCCGCCGCAGCCACTGAACGAGAACCCTCTGCACCCACGCGTTGTCACATCGAAGTAATACCTGAAACAATCATAATTTACAGTTTCTACCAATAGTCCGAGATCCGACCGTAAAATTATTCAGAACGAAATGTGAACAAGTAAGTACTTTCGTTTACGTAGGTTAGTCTGGGATACTTTTTTCGAGAATTTTGTATTAGACCCGGTCGGTATCCATAAGTTAGTAAGGCAATGAAATATACTATGTTATTGGGTACAATATACAAATAATAGTTAAAGCGAAGAGTCTAGGCTAACATTCGTAAAATCGTTTAACTTACATTGAATGGTAATCGTTGCAGTCACCAAAATCTGGCTGTAAACGACAGGAGATATTTGCTGCGAGGTTCGCTTCTTCTGTATGCCTACCAGGCGCTGTCAAATGCAAAAATAGTGGGTGAAACACTACAAAATGAGTATGATTATCGTCTATTGATCATTGTGCTACGTTTCGTAGAAATTATAATATAGCAGCGGCCGTAACGTGATGCGAGCGATAAGGCTATATCACGCCTTTTATCACGTTCGTTGGCGCGCAATTATAGGAATAGAGGTAAGGCGCGATAACATTATAATCACGCTCCCATGCTACGACCGCTGTTGTTTTAATTAAGAAATCTATTTTATTATTTTCATAAATAAAATAATAAATAATACTTACCGTGGCAAGTGTTATGACAAACATCTAAATGTGAAAAATAATTGAGATTATGTGCACAATGTGTGCCAAAGCTTGCCGTTGCACAATCCTGTAAGCTGACGTCGAAGTAAAATCTGTGGGTATTACCACAGTATTTACATTGGATACATGTACCGGTTTAATCAACCAATTTTAAATTAGGCGATCTTAGATTTAGACAAGGCCGGCTTAAGAATGACTCACGCTACTCCGTGCCGGGTCCGAGCCGAGTCCGCGAGCCGAGCGTCGGCCGTAGCCGTAGCACGGTCAACTAATATGAATACACTCACGCTATACCGAGCGGTAACCCAGCCGGCCGGCTCGGCTCGGACTCGGCTCGGACCCGGCACGGTGTAGCGTGAGTCATCTTTTGAACCATATTGGGCGCCGGGGTGCGAAAATTAGCCTGCCCCTTTCAATTCTGATAAATTCTAGAGTAACTTTTCATATCGACTCAGTGATTTCAGTTTATAAAGTAGCTTTTGACCCCAACTTTGGCCACGGTGAATCGATATATCGTTGGATTTTAGAGTTAATTAGAGCATAAGGCTTTAAAACACTACCAAAATCGTATCGCGTGATGCTCGAGCAATACAGCTTGTTAGGGTAGGTTAAACATTTGCATTACTTTGAAGGGTGATTGTACCCATGATACTGAACGACATTCCTTAAAAAACAAAGGGACAATTCGCAAAAAAAATTGGTCTTTCCTAAATGCTGATCGAACGTTTGTATTTTTTGCGAATTCCCTAATGTTCCTTTGGAAAAGTTGTTCAATATCATAAGTGCGCATGCAACTATCAAATCTAACACCCTGTATGGGTGTATCCGCCGAACCCAAAGAAATTTCTTGATAATTTTTTTTGTTACATTATCGAGTGAAAAATCAGTCTTACAGCGATAAAAATCGAATAGCGCCAAATCAGATGCATGCAGGCAGTCATCTCATACTGACAACAAAATATCCTTATAAACCATTGAATTACCAACCACTGGACGTTGGGTCCGCGCTCAAAATTGTCCGAACCAAAAGAGCACCAAAACGTATAACAAGAACAAATTACGCGACAGTCTTCGTTTCATAAATGAAAAAGAATTTCAGCATTTTCAATGTTTTTAGTTGGTTTATACCTATTACTATACACGTACTTATGTTTATGTATGTTAGTCTCGGACACTTTTTTTCAAGAATTTTGTACTAGACCCGGCGCCGGCGTGGCGTCCATTATTTTCTATGTCATTGTTATAAGCAAAAGATCTCACGTACCCTGTTAAGACTCCTTTTGACATACAATCATTACCATTGGGTTGCATTTTACACCAAATATCCCAGCCATAATCTTCTACGTCCACGTGGTTGTCTACATTCAAATGTAAGTAGGTACAGTTCTACATTTAATAAAGCTCACTTCACTTCAAAGATTGCACTTTTATTTTGAGTGACGCACGCGCCGAGTTGTCTTTCAATAAATTGCATAACATTTTGCAGTTTTGGTTTGAAATCAAACCAACACTCAAAATGATGAAAGGACAACCGCCGCTCTCCCTTGAAAAAATACCTTAAAATGAATAGAAGTTTTGACTGACGTCAAATGTGTAATAACTTATGAGGTTTTATCTGGGTTTTATAAAAACGACTCAGATAGTATCATTTATTTTTATTTAACGAGGTATTTAATCATTTATTATTAATAAATTATAAAAAAGCAGCAACCCCAAAATGGCTGTCAAGTTGTTTAGTAGGAGTTGGTAGGATGTGTTGCAAGCACAATGTTTTTTTTATATATAAAAATGATAAAAACTAATAAATCATTATAAAATCAACTAATGCCTGCAGTTAGTTTCTAGTGTTCCATAGTCCATAATAAAAATAGAAGGACGGTTATACATTTTTTGGTATTATGTGCCAGATGTCCTTTATAAAGATGTTCAGTCATTGTCGTTATCTTTTTTAGGAAAAAATATAGCGTTGTATTCCTGCATATGTATTTCAGGTCCATATGCGATTATTGCACAACTTTTATTTCTTCATTATTTTAGTATACTTTCTTATTATTATTACCTAACTAGAATTTTAATTAGAACGGATAAGATAATAAATGAGTTTATTAGAGGAAGTTTTTTTTTTTTATTCAAAATGGGTTTGCACTTGGCATCAGCTCACCTGATGGAAAGTGTAGATGAAGCCGAGGATGTAGCGCGCTTGCCCAGAAAAAGCCTATTTACTCTTCTTTTAAAAATATCCTGATTGTATTTGCTTGGGAAAACAGACGCAGGGAGAGTGTTCCAAACTTGAAAGTAGCCCTTATGTTATGACGGAAAAATTGGAGGGTTATAGATTATCGTGGTATGGGCATGTAATGCGGAGAGAGGCGAGTATCATGTTACGAGACGAGTCAGTATGAATGTGGATAGCTGTGGAAGGAGAGGCAGGTCGAAGAAAAGATGGATGGATTGTGTGAAGGATGATAATATGTGTAGGAAAGGAAGGAGTGAGTGCTAAAAAGACGGCTGAGAGAGATGAATGGAGTGCACACCCCAAATAATTGGAAATGGGCAAGAGAATGATGGCTTAAATATCCTATAGTGTAAAGATACAAACATTTACATACCCTTCCATTTCGTTAAATTCCTTGGTTTTCTCATTTTTGATGATGATTTGTCATTTGCTGGGTGGATCGCTGGTATAACGCAACAAAAAATTAAACAACTGACTCCTAAAATCCAACCCATTTTACCTAGCAGAAATATATTTCGATTCTTACAGTAGGTACCTATAAAAAATATTATTTACTTACTTATAATTGAAGTTGCAAGACGCATCATAAAAAAACTAGTTACAGATTACCCCTAGCATTATAAAGATTGCATAAGACGTGAAATGACTCTCTAAAACATTTAGTAGGTACCTAGTTGGTGATATAAATATTTATATAGGTACTCGTAAACCTTTCGTTTTAACTTACGAGTGATTTTTTTAGGGTTCCATACCCAAAGGGTGAAAACGGGACCCTATTAATAAGCCTACGTTGTCCGTCCATTTTAGTTAGGGAGGTGGCGAGCATTTCGGTATATGATTTGCACACGTTTCACATCGAGGTAGATTGCAGTTTACGTCGGTACGAATCGATTTGGTCCAGTCAATAATGGTCCTACGTCGCTGCGTTTTCGCGTTACAGCTGATTAAAGTTGTTAAAAAAAAACGGTATTAAATTATTTGCACATGTCTGCCTCTGGGGTTCATGGTCACAAATATCTTGGAAACGAAGAAAATCGAGGAGGCAGACATTCAGGGCTCTGCATTATCATGGGACGGAGTTGTAAAAGTGTTAAAAAAAAACTCTACTAAGTCATTTGCACACGGTTCTCATTGCGCCCATTCGATTCATTACGACTCCGTGGATACGAAAAAACATTTGGCAGACACTTTGCTCACTGATTTTTAACTTTATAAGAGCCAGGTTACACGGTCAGTATTTCATCAGTCTGGTCCATCATTCTGAATGACGCCAGAATGACGCCAGAATGATACCAGAATGATGAGTGGGTTACACGATCAGTTTCCCATCAGTATTTCATCATTCTGGTCCATCAGTCTGGTCAAACGTTGAATGACGCCAGAATGATGGAAGACTGCAGGGTTGCCAGACGTACGAGGTACTGACATCCCGGGATTTATTTCTCTTATAATTAAAAAAAATTACTTTTAAATTAAATAATTTTGAAAAGTTGATTTTTGCTATGCTTGCGTTTACTATGCATCCGATTAGTTATGCATTCCCGCATTGCCATGGCATCCCGATAAATATTAAAAATAATAATTTTAAGAAGCTGCTTCCATAATTCTATTGCTAAAAATGAAGTTTAGGTAACTATGAATCCGAATATCCGATCTCTCATTATTAGGCCCTAATTTTGTAACATAAATCATAGTGCAGTATTAAAATTTTATTTAATTAAAGCCCCCACTATTCCCCACCTTAATAATTTTTTCCCCATAAATTTCCCAAACGATTTCACTTCTCCAAATTTTCCCAAAAGGCCAAATTTTTCCCCAAAATCCCGTGAAAAACCCCCAATTTGGCAACCCCGACGGTGACTGACACCAGAATGATACGACCATCAGTATACCATCATTCACAACGGAATGACAGTCTGGATGGATGGTTTACCATCATTCCATCAGTCCATCATTCTCCCATCATTCTGGCATCATTCTCCCGTCATTCAGACCAGACTGATGGACCAGACTGATGAAATACTGAACGTGTAACCTGGCACTAACGGTTTGAAATGGACGTAATCAACAGGCAGAAGCCAAATATTTTTGAAGAGTTTTGAAACTCGTTCGTATGGATTCTATTAATTATTTTCAATAATATTCAGTCGCAAAATTTTGTATTTGCAGCTTGGCGCGAGTCGAGTTGAAAAAAAAAATTCAAATGGTCTGCCTCTGGAATATCAGGGTCCTGAACGTCTGCCTCATCGATTTTCTTCGTTTTCATGACAAATTAAAACATCAGTCTCAGTAAAAGAGGCAGACATGTGCGCATAATAAAGCACATCTTTTTTTTTTACATTTTTGGAGCGCTGTCAATGGACAACGCAGAGGCACCCCGCTGGCAGACTATTTTTCCGTGGTCCTTCTCATTGTTTTTAATCGAACAATTCAAATCTGCCAAGTGTGCAATTCGTATAGAGTTTTTTAAATAATAAAAATAACTTAAAAAATTGAAATCTACAAAAGTCAGAGCCCTGGATGTCTGCCTCTTCGATTTTTTGTCTTAACAGGATGACTGTGATTATCAGCCCCAGAGGCAGAAATGTGCAAATAATATCGCCCACCTTTTTTTTTAACATTTTTGAAACGCTGTAAATTGACAACGCAGCGCCACCATGGTGGCAGACGAGGTCCTTTATGTTTCTCAAGGTATCATTATTGCTATTAATAACGTCTGCCATGTTTGCTAATGATATCGAAATTTTGCTCGCCACCTCCCTAACTATTTGTCCTTCCTATTTACTATTTAGGGCTGTAACTTTTGATAGCTATATAGATAGTTGACATTTTCACCGAATATGCGATATTGCGGCGGATTTGCTACGAAATACTAAAAATTACAAAAAGTTAAGTATTAAGGGGGGGTCCTCATACTGGTTTTTGTCAACGTTTTTTCATCTCGCTCTATCGTTAAAACGGTAATACATGCAAGTATTAGACTTAAAGCGATTTTAGAGCAAACTTTACTTTATAACAACAAATAATAAAAACCGGCCAAGTGTGAGTAGAGCCCGGAGAAAAATTTTTTTTGTATGTTAATTATGTTGTGTGTTGGTGTGGTACGGAACCCTCGGTGCGCGAGTAGCCCGACTCGCACTTGACCGGTTTTTATTTTCGATACACAGTGGCCCAGTCTTGGGATGGAACCGGATTAGAATAAAACTCTTTGCTGAGATTTTAAATCAAACTAGGAAAAAAAAGTTACATTACCGCACTAGTTTGGTCTGTGTAGGTATAAGTAGTATAATGTTTAGAATGGCCCTATAGGCACAGGATACAAGCGTACAAATTAAATAAATAGGTATGACAGACGGACAACGTAGGCTTAGTAAATGGATCCCGTTTTCACCCTTTGGGTACGGAACCATAAAGACATTAATGTACCTGGTACTTGCACAATGTATTCTAAAGGTACATGAAAAGTTAAAGTTATGCTTTCATTGAAAAGCTTTGTAAATTGCTTAAAAGTTTATTATTTTATTGGTCAAGTATCTAATACATATTCAACAACAGGGGTGCAAGTAGCGGAGCACAGGCTTGTGGTATGGAACCTGTTGTAGTTCCCGCCGCAGCCGCTGTACGAGAACCCTCTGCACCCACGGAACGTCACATCGAAGTAATACCTGAAACATAAAAAATCGGTCAAGTGCGAGTCGGGCTACACGCGCACCGAAGCCGAAGGTTCCGTACCCAACCACCAACATATCAAAGTAAAAAAAATTTTTTTTTACTCCTTGTCTTTTAGCACGAGACTCACTCTTGGCTGGTTTTTATTATTTGTTGTTATACTGTAGAATTTGCTCTACAATCACACCAATTTTGACGCTTGTATGTACCTATTACCATTTTTACCATAGAGCGAGAAGAAAAAACGTTGATAAAAAAAACTAGTTCCTTGTATGAGAGGACCCCCTTAATTTTTAGGGTTCCGTACCCAAAGGGTGAAAACGGGACCCTATTACTAAGCCTACTTTGTCCGTCCGTCCGTCCGTCCGTCCGTCCGTCCGTCCGTCTGTCCGTCTGTCCGTCTGTCCGTCTGTCCGTCTGTCCGTCTGTCCGTCTGTCCGTCCATCCGTCTGTCCTACCTATTTAGGGCTGTAACTTTTGAATCGTAATAGCTAGATTGTTGAAAATTTCTCAGATTATGCGTTATTACGGCGGATTTGTTAACAAATAAAATAAAAATGTCAAAAAGTTAAAAATTAAGGGGGTTCTCAACATGAAACTAGTTTTTATCAACGTTTTTTCTTCACGCTCTATCGTAAAAACGGTAATACGTACAAGCGTCAAACTTAGTGTGATTATAGAGCAAACTCTATAGAATAACAACAAATACTAAAAACCGGCCAAATGTGAGTCGGTCTTGCGCTAAAGGACCAAAAAAGTTTTTTTTCTAAGTTAATAATGTTGTGTTCTGTGGTGGTGTGGTACGGAACCCTCGGTGCGCGAGTAGCCCGACTCGCACTTGACCGGTTTTATTAACTTTTTGACATTTTTATTATTTGTTAACAAATCTGCCGTAATAACGCACATTCTGTGAAAATTCTCTTCGGTTCAAAAGTTACAGTCCTAAATAGGTAGGATAGACGGACGGACGGACGGACGGACGGACAACGTAGGCTTAGTAAGGTCCCGTTTTCACACTTTGGGTACGGAACCGTAATAATGTAACTAGGTCACCTACCAACTACTGGACGTAGGGTCCACGCTCAAAAGTGTCCGAACCAAAAGAGCACCAAATGGTAAAAAGAAAACAATTACGCGACAGTCTTCGTTTGATCGGCCGACTACGCGCACGCGCGCGCGCCTTGCCCCGATGCCGATGGTGGAGTGGAATGGAAAATAATTGTAGTATTTTCAATGTTTTTAGTGGGTTTATATTAGTAGGGCTAGTGCAGTTTAATCTTGGACACTTTTTTCGATTTTGTACTAGACCCGGCGTCCATAGTATTCTATGTCAATGAACTAGGTAAACACTGAAAAAAAAATCAGCTGTACGACAAATGTCTACAAGAACTTATAGTAACAAACTAGTGTATTTATACAACATTTTTCGTTGCCCCTACCATTTAATGATTAACTGTACTTACAGGGTGTAACAAAACACCCTAGTAACCTTACTAGTAGTAGTAAGGGGGTGCTTCAGACCATCAAACTGAACAACTTTCACTATGGGGCCAATATCGAGAAAAAATAAAAAAAATCTGCTGTCCCATACAAAACTGCAGTACAGCCTCGACTAAAATATATGGGACAGCTGATTTTTTTATTTTTTCTCGATGTTGGCCTCATAGTGAAAGTTGTTCAGTTTGATGGTCTGAAGCACCCCCTTAAGTAATACTAGGGTGTTTTGTTACACCCTGTATGTGTGTTGTAGCATTAATGAAGAAATTATAATTACTGATATCTTGTTACGCTGACAGTGTACTTATACCTTACTAATAAAAGCTTTATAAAACTTAAATGTACTTAAATAATTTGTTCTTTATATGATTGTATATACAACCTTATCATAGTAAAATAAATTCTTGATTTAAAACTTACATAGGATAGTATTCATGGCAGTCTCCAAAATCAGGTTGAAGATAGCAGTAGGTACTTGCCGACATATTAAAATTGATGGGATGTGTTCCGTCCTCTGTGCAATTTTATTATATTACTTTAAGGGGTGATTGTACCCATGATACTGAACAACTTTCCCTTAGAAACCTTATAGGAAATCAGTGTTGGCAATGCAAATTTTGAGGCGGCCGTGTACATTAGGTAAAAAAGTCGTGTTTATATGGAAAAACCCCAACGTCGGGCCGTGTCACTGCTTGAAAAAGGAAACACTTTTCAATATTATCCAAATGGCGCTGTTTTAAGGTTTTTAATATTAATTAAACGTATGCAAATTTACTCTATTATTGTTTGGAAAAAAATAACAACAATTTTTAATACATTAAAAATTTAATTAAAACTTATTATTCCCGGTACAAATCTCTAATAAATTTTCTATAAACTCTTCTTCGTTCTTTTTTAGTAAACATGTTTTCTTGTCTTTCATTTTTCGTACATTGAGGTGGTGGTTAGGGTGATGGGTTCAAATTCAGGAACCGGATACAATACAGTACCTACGAGTACCTACATAGTCTAACCATACACTTATAACAGTCGAATATTCTAAAAGTGAATTTGTTATGAATTAATTAATTAACTACCTTAGAATTTGCGAAAAGCCGTAGAATCTGCTACGGCCACTGGGTTACAGCCGTAGGCCGTGGATTTTGTCATTTTTTTGGCCTGAAAGCCGTAGAACACGGTAATTGCCGTAGCATTGGCAAAACTGTAGGAAATTCGCAATAATAAAATTTTACTGCTAAATGCAATCAGTTGATCGAATGTTTGTAGGTATGAAAAGTAGGAAAAAAAGATTGCTAATTTCCTATGGGTTTCTTAGGGAACGTTGTTCAGTATCATGGTTACAATCACCCCTACTGTTTACCCTAACACCCTGTATTATTAATATTAAACCCATTATAAAATATTATTAATTTCTCTAAAACAATTTTATACTGTTGTATTTTGTACTGTTCACATAGCTACAGTGTATACTACAACAATATCATACGATCAGCCGTGCAACTGATCGTAAATTTTTTACAGACCTTTAATCATCAGTAACTCCTAAACCGACTGTAGTTATGCAGGCAGACCTGGTCCATCCCCATCACAGAGAAGCTCTACACCCCATAAACAATGAATCAGCCTTGCTGCTGATGGTTGCAAAAAGTACACTTATCTCTTATACTATAATATGTTTATGATCTATACATAAGATCACAAAACTAACCTCTACAATTATCGCGGCAGTCCCGTCGACTCTTGAACTGATTGTAATTGTGAACACATTTACCAAAAGTGCCCATCTTGCAGTCTTGCAGCTTGGTGTCGTAGTAGTGGCTATAGTTGGTAATATTAACAAGTTTAGCGGTCGCAAAAACATAGGGATACAGGGTGTAAAATAAAATGGGACAGTTACTTAAAGGGGTGCCTCAGACCATCAAACTGAACAACGTTCTCTACGGGACCAATATCGAAATCGCGAAAAAAAAATCCGCTCTCCCATACAAAACTGCAAAAATAACTCGACTGAAATGTATGGGACAGCAGATTTTTTTTTCGCGATTTCGATATTGGTCCCTTAGAGAAAGTTGTTCAGTTTGATGGTCTGAAGCACCCCTTTAAGTAACTGTCCCATTTTATTTTACACCCTGTATAACAAACACGTTTGTAAAAGTCGCAGTCGGCTACAGCTTTAAGTTTACATGCATTCAATACTTACTAGGTTTTATATGGATACAAGCTCCTTCTTAAAATATAGGTACTGACACTTTTTTAAGGGGGCATATAGCTGGACCAGGACAAAGTGTTAATGAATTAACGCAAAACTAGAAAGTAGTTTGTTTAGAATAGGAGAATCGAATAATCATGGTTTCGAAATAGTTTTTTTTTTAAATCTACACTAATATTATAAAGAGGAAAGATTTGTACCTATTTTTGTATGTTTGTATGTTTGTAATGAATAGGCTCAAAAAGTACTGGGCCGATTTAAAAAATTCTTTCACCATTAGAAAGCTGCGTTCACCCTGAGTAGCATAGGCTATATTTATTGCTAGAAAAGATTAGACGTCCACCCGTGCGAAGCCGGGACGGGCCGCTAGTATGAAATAATTTGTTTGTTAAATTTAAAATTTACTGAACCCGATGTCAACCCACCGCACCGCAACGCACCCATCGCAAACTCACCCTATTTACTACCAAAACAAGATTCTTAAAATGTATCTATGAGTACTCTAGGGCTTTCATTAATTGTTGAAATGATAACAAATCGTTTTTGCCTCAAAACTTAAAATGCGAACTTTAAATGTTAACTATCAAAATAATGAAATTATTGTTTCAATCTAATTATTTTGTTAAAAATCAGTTGGGGTGTATGAGGTTTTGCGCTTATTCATTAACACGTTGTATAGACGAGCAGGATAATTCCGTCAGCCGGGTAATTAATTCGGCATATTATTATTTATTAGCAAATCCGCTATATTGATGCGTCATTTCTGTGAAAATTTCAACCGTTTAGCTATTATGGTTCTTAAGAATTTTACCCTTTTTAATAGGTAGGACAGACGGACGGACGGACGGACAGAAAGCTTAGGCTTATGAATAGGGTCCCGTTTTGGCAGCCTTTGGCTACGGAAACCTATAGAATGAAGTTAACAATAAAATTGTAGTGAACCGATTACCTACCCCTTTTGTGTTCCTGTCGATAAACAGTTGTATGCATTCGTTTGCAATTTGCACCACACATCCCAGCCATAGTCGGATATTTTGTATACGGTTTCTATGGTCACAGAAAATTAATAAGAATATCGCTAAAAAAAAAACTAATAATACAAAAGCACCACACATCACATGTCATCCATTCCTTCTGGTCGCTGAACGGTTCCTATGGTCATATTTATAATAAATTATGGATAAATAAATAAAAAACAATCCATAAAATTCAATATGATATTTTGTGAACATGATGTTCAGAGAATATGGTAATATGGTGTTTTGCGAATATGATATGCAGAGATTATTTCATCCCATAGCCTTCTGTTCTCTGTATGGTTTCTTTGGTCACATTTAATTTAAGCACGCATTGAAGTAATAATAAATATGGTTAAATAAAAAAAACTATCAATAAAATTTACCCACACATATTTTTTTTCTTGCCGAACAACCTGATTTTAAAATAATATTTCCATATTTTTTCCATAGTTTCCATTCGTTAATTATTAAACGTGCAACGCCTTATACTACAGTGCAATGGTTTAATACAAAGAAAATGAAATGTGGAAAATTTACTATGGAATTATTGTTTTCAAATCGGGTAAAATAAAAAACAGAATAAAAAAAATAAAAAAATCGGGATGTTCGGACAGAAATTTTTTTTTAAAAATTTTTTTAGAAGAAGAAGTGCCATGTTAGATACCCTTTTGAAGACTTGATTAAACAGTGCTTTTATTGATGTTTTTGTAATATTTTATATAAAAAGGGAAAATCCAATCATTCTCTCGCCTCGTCAAAATGTTTCCAAAATTAGCGTCTACCTAGTATCTAGTAATTATACTTGGTAAACCTACCATTATATATTGTCCTATTCTTTTTTTTGTATTTAAACTTTACAGTTGTAGTCTCCGTTTCATTATCTCCTAAAACTATTATTGTTGTTGTGACGTAATATATTACTATGAAACAACACATTTTTATAAACCAATCCATTGTACTTGAAGCAAAGGAATACTGTTTTATAGCCCTAGAAAAATTCTTCGTCTATGCCCTAGTATAAATATTTCAATAAAACCTTTTTTTTTTATTTTATTTCGACATATTGTATCATAAAATACTAGTTATAGATTATAGAGAACGAACAAAACAATAAATTTATATGAACAGTAGTTACTATTGTTTGGTTTTCAGATAAATCTCCGACGTCAGCTACTTGACTCGACTTGCCGCTTCACCTAAAACCAGGATTGCCGAATCCAGTGCTGTCTTCTCAAACTCCGGAGTTATTGAGTTCATAACTTTGGACAGAATCCACGCAACCATCCACTTTTGATGTACACGAGCCTCGGCATAGTACTTTTTAACATGATAATCCATACGACCTTTAACTGTGTTGTGCATCAACATACATCTTTCCCTGTAGATTGCTTCTAACTGCATTATCACATTTTCTTTCTTGGCCTCTATCAACAAGCTTTGGCCCTCTGCCATCCACTGCGCCAATTTCGCAGATTTTATAAGATCTTCATTAAATTTGATTTCATCTTTCCGATCCTTTTCCATAGATTCTACTACAGCGTCGACTTCCTTATCCAGACTGGCCCCTATTACGGGACCAAGTTTCGTAGTGAGAAGGTACATGATAACAATAATCGACAGCCCACCGTAGTACTCGTGTTCCATTACTAGTATCTCCTTGCTGAGAATATAATTGCCTACGGTTATACCAAAGACATAGGCTCCAGTAACCCCAGTTACGGGTTTGAAAAAAGTAAACCATTCGTCGGGAATGAAACCAAACCTACATTTACCGGATTTCATGGCACGTTTGAATTGAAGACGCTTGGTACCACCTGCACCGCCTTGATTGGGACAGGATGGCTCCGGATTAGCAGGGCAAGAAGATGTGTGTCCATAAATTCTAGACAAAATCGCAGTAGGCCGAAGCTGTAGTACCTTTATCCGGCTACAAAACATTGCTTATATTAGGTACTATTTAAAACTGTTTTAACGTTAATAATTTTCTAAAGTAAAATGGGTATGCAAAGCAAATATGTTAAGCTTCGTTTGACATTATCAAGACATTATGTACTCCAAAGAGAATATAATCACTACGTTTTAATGTACTCTTTGGAACACCTTTAGACCATAGTAAATTAATATTTCTATGCTTTGGACATTATCATTCATAGATATATTGTAGTAACGATCTATTAGTTTATTACATTATTTCTCTAAAAGTATACAATAATTTAATGAGATCTTAAAGATAAAAAAGGTCGTCGGATGCGTCCTCGCGAGACATGGTGCCAAGCATGCTGGCAGCGTTCCCCCTTTGAACAGCCAGGCTGAGTCGTTGGCCAAGGAAGCTGCCAGCTCTACGGTCACCGGTGGTCTCGCGGAGACGCATCGATAACTCTTTTATGAATTTCTTTGCTTCTGGGCCCCAAGGACCCAACGTTTCGAAGCCAATCGGTGCAAACATGAAGCATCCTGAGATTTCGTCATATTTCCGCACCTTGGCAATCTCAGCCCCCATGGCCGCGGCACCCGCACGCGCGCATGTAGCTCGGATATGGGATGGGGCTAGTGTGTCTACGCAGGTCGCGTCCCACACCAGGCACCTGCCCTGTTGCCAGGGGATGAGTGTCACCCCGTCGGGTCTCCTGCCATCAGTGCGAACGATTCCGTTTGGCTCCGATCGTACCGGAACGTTCACTGAGACAAGAGCCCGACGAATGTAGTAACTAGATGAAACAGAGATGAAACCATACCGTGGCCGCTAACACACATGAAACACACGTGGCACATGAAACAGCAATAGTGTGACTTTTGCATACAAAAAGTCGGTTTGTTTGGCAAGATGTCATCAACATTCCATAGGTTTGACAGTGGATTGACATCTTGCCAAACAAAAAAACTGGCCACGGTGACCGAAACAAAAAATAATATTTCTGTCTTTTTTGTTTACATAAGTTTTTATAACTGGCTATCCTGCTCTCTCATTTCTTGGCTCCATCTTTCAGCGTAAGCACAGAATAGGTAATAGTATACAGTAGCGTAAGCGAAAAGTTTTTAATCTAAGTTATCATGGTACCACTAGATGCATAGACGAAGAATTTTTCGCTTACGCTGATTCTACGACTAGATGCATAGACGAAGAATTTTTCGCTTACGCTGATAGACTTAAGGCAACGTGAAGGCAGGGCTAAGCTCCGATAAAGGGGGTGAGGTGCGGGGTCTGAGGGGAGATCGCGAGCAATTCGTTCGAATTTTGAATTTAAATATTAGAGTGTTCAATAATTCTTCAAGATGCCACAGTATACCAACATTTCATATAATTGATACCAGTTGAACAACACCAATAACAAAGTTAAAGTTATTTATAGGTATTATTGTAGGCTATTGGCATAAGTAATTCTTTGATGAAGATCTGATGAATGGCTTTGGAAACAGGTAAATGGAACTCCTCAACAGTTGAAAACAAATCATTGGCAATTGAATAAGTTGTTTGAAATCATCAATTATATGCTATAAGTGAGCCTTGCTAAAACTACACGCTTTAAAAGATGGTTAATAGTTGGGGTTAGGTGACAATTCGCCAGCAAAAAATAAAAAACAAAAAAAATATATATATTAAATAATAAAGTCCCAACGAACTCCTACTAAGATTCGCTACGAGCTCCTTGCCACCTTGCTAGCGACCGGAATCGAACTCGCGCCAACCGCACCAAACCGCCGCTCTGCTCTGGAGGCGAGTACCGAGACCACTCGACCAACTGGTGCTGCGCTGGACTCGGCAAAAAAAGGCATGCCTTGCCACAACTACGCTTTACAGACGCTTAGGATGAGTCATACTGACTCTAAAGTGGACACTTTTCTTCAATCTGACATCGGATTCGTGTTCAGGGTCCACGCGGGCCCTCAGATATTGATTTTGGAAGCAATCGGTTGAGAAACACAAATTGAAAATACCAGTGAGCAGTTTTTGTAACAGTTATTCAGCTCCATCATTAAATAGGTACTTGTTACAAAAGCACTCATCGAGATGATTTTAACGAGCTGAAATTCGATGAGTATACTATTAGCCATCCAAGAGTTCCACTAGCCACCTTCCAGCTCCATCACCAGATCAGCTGGATAATACCATATTATTGTATTGTCATCAGAATCACATGCACCTGCAGAGTCTTTAATGGATATAACGCACCCCCGAACGAATAAAGTTGTAAAGTGCCATAACACGCTTTTCACTTTTATTCCATGTTTGGAATCTACAGCCTTCAATAATACACGTCCTAAATTTTTACTACGCAGCTATGGTGCATATTCATAAAATTATACAGGAAGACATCTTTTTTTTTTTATTAACTATGGGTTTGCTCTTGACCTCAATCCAGTCCTCAGGACGAAGATGGGGTCGTAGATGTAGCGAGCTTACCCAGAAGATGCCTATTCACTCGTACTTTAAAGGAATTCGGGTTGTAAGTACTCGGAAATACTGACGCAGGTAAGGCATTCCACTCCTTGGCTGTGCGCATTATAAAAGATTCAGAAAGGCGCTTGGTGCGGATATGTGGGATGTCAACCAAGAAGGGGTGATATCCCGCGGTGCGTCTGGAAGTCCGATAGTAGAAAGGGGAAGGTGGGATGAGCTCATGCAGCTCAAGGGCACACTCACCGAAGTACAATCTGTAGAAGACCGATAAGCAGGCCACTGCGGCGGTGGGCTAGGCTATGAAGCTTGGCCTCCACCAGCTTACTATCGCCAATGAGCCTCCTGGCTCTGCGTTCAACCGAGTCGAGTGCGGCAAGTTGATACTTGACTGAGCCATCCCACAGGTGGCAGCAGTACTCCATACATGATCGGACCTGAGCTTTATACAATACTAAGAGCTGTCCAGGAGTGAAGTACCGCTTCACCTTGTTTAAGATGCCCAGCTTTTTGGCCGCAGTTTGAGCCTTAGACTCGATGTCAGCGCCGAAGTTGAGTTTCGTGGTCAAGCTTATACCCAGAAGCCCAAGACTGTCGGAAACAGGGACAGATGTACCCCGGAAAGTAGGAGTCAGATTAAACGGACTCCTTTTTGCGGTGAACAGACAAGCCTGTGTTTTGGTGGCGTTGAAGTTGACTAAATTATTGTCACCCCACTGGGAGACAAGACTTAAAGTCAAGTTTGTCCGCTCAACCATGGCCTCCCTCTGCGAGCGTATTTTATACCCGCTGGCCCCTGCGCCAGATACATATCTCTCCATGACAGTACTGTCATCTGCATACCCAACAATACCTGACACAAGGAGGTCATTGATGTGCAGCAGGAAAAGTGTCGCGGAGAGAACAGACCCTTGAGGAACTCCAGCATCAATTGCCATAAGGTCAGAAGAGCAGCTGTCAATGACAACTCTAATCGACCGTTCTCTCAAGAAATTAGATATCCAGCTGCAAAGATCAGCGGGGATGCCATAAGCGGGAAGCTTGTTCAGCAAACTAGCGTGCCATATCCTGTCAAAGGCCTTCGAGATGTCAAGTGATACAGCCAGTGCTTCACCGTGCTTCTCGATGGCCTCGCCCCAGCAGTGCGTGACATACACAAGAAGATCTCCAGTCGATCGCCCCCGGCGGAAGCCATATTGGCGATCACTGAGTAGATCATTGTCTTCTAGGTATGACAGCAACTTACTGTTAAGTACTCTTTCCATGACTTTACAGGGAATGGAAGTAATGGCGATAGGGCGGTAGTTACAGATATGAGTTTACTATGTAATTTATTTGGCCGCAAAACACGACAGATATGGATTTTCATACAACATTGCCGGCCGCTGCACGCATGTATTTGGCCAGTACAGCAATTTCGATTTATCTCGAAGAAGGTTGTCAAAATAATGCTCACATTTCCAAGCATTATTATTATTATTATTATATCAGCCGTCGTTGTCCCATTGTTGGGCAAAGGCCTCCCTCCGTTCTCTCCATGCGTCCCGGTTTTGCGCTTCGATAGGCCAGTTCTTTAAGAAACTATCGATTTCGTCTCGCCATCTTCATCGCCGTCTCGTCATTTCCAAGCATGTTTGAGAAAAATTAATATTTACGTGAGCGCCTTCTAGGGTCAAAAAACGCAGTCACCTTTTCAGTCTAATCACCGGCTATTGAAGCATCAAAACTAATGCAGGGCGCTTTGAAAGGGAGTAGCACTCGCACGAGCGATCAGTGCCGGTTGCGTTCGCTAAAATTAATTTGCGCGGTCATCAGAATTTTTCAAATGTTACTCGCACGATCGATACGTCTAGGGTGTAAAGGGATAGTGATAGATAATGCTCGATGGTTTGCCACGCGAAGTCGGTACGCACCTGTAAATCAACAGTCTTGATTGTTTTGCCATTTGTGGCACCGCCCAAAATTGTTCGCTTTTTTAACCGACGAAAACAAAACAAAAAACGGTGGAGGTTTTCAAGTCGACGCGTATACAGGGTGTAACAAAACACCCTAGTAATACTTAACTGGGTGCTTCAGACCATCAAACTGAACAACGTTCACTATGGGGGCAACATCGAGAAAAAATTAAAAAAATCTGTTATCCCATACAAAAGTGCAGCACCGACTCGACTAAAATGTATGGGACAGCAGATTTTTTTTTTTCTTTATGTTGGCTCCATAGTGAAAGTTGTTCAGTTTGATGGTCTGAAGCACCCCCTTAAGTATTACTAGGGTGTTTTGTTACACCCTGTATATATATATTTTTTTTTATGTATGTACGCATAACTTTTTACGGAGTAGGTAATCTGATTTTGATATTTTTTTTTGTTTAGTAGGTCATACTTCAGAGGTGGTTCCATTTTAATTTGGTGAAGATCTGGTAAAGGGTTTCGGAGATAGACAATAGAACTCCTCAAAGATCTATAGCCTATCATCGACGATTGAAATAAATGATTCGTGTTCAAGTTTTCTTTTAGGTCATACTTCAAAAGTGGTCCCATTTTAATTTGATGAAGATTTGGTAAAGGGCTTCGGAGATAGACAATAGACTCCTCAAAGATCTATAGCATATCATCGACGATTGAAATAAAAGATTCGTGTTCATGTTCCCTTTACATGTCCAACGGATATGTTAACCCAATATAACACCAACGCTGAAAATTTTTATTTTCTTAATTTTTTTTTAAACAAAGTATGAATACCGACTTCAAAACTCAAAAAGTAAAAAATAATAAATATTACAGCCGATGAATTTTACGTTAGCATCTATTAAGAATATCATTTTGTTTTATTGTAGTCGGTGTCAAGCCTAGCCAAAAAATTATTGCAAGCTCAGTCTCGAATCGTACAGGCTTGACAGCGACTTCGATAAAACAAAATGATATTCTTATAGATGCTAACGTAAAATTCATCGGCTGCAATATTTATTATTTTTAGGTACTTTTTGAAATTTGAAGTCGGTTTTAATTTTTTGTTAAAAAATTTTTATTCAGTACAATATCTGTTGGTATATTTTAAATAAAATAGTTTAAATTGTGAATATTAAAGCAATTTTTATTACAGTATTTTTTTTAAATTGTAGTGTACTTTCTTTGTACAGTGGGAAATAAAAGTATAAAATGAGAAAATACCTAAGCTAAACTCGCAAGACGATCCCTTTTCAGAAAATGTAAGTATCCGCTCTTGGATTCAAGGAACCCTACTGTTTTCCACGAAACCCTAAGATACACTTTGGGAACCGCTTACCTCTTAGGATGCTTCGCTATGCGCTACAAAAACAACTTTACCTACATCAGTTTAGCAATTCGTAGCACCACGAGTCATTTTGGTGTTGTCCTACTGAAAGCTATATTCGTGAACTGTGGCACTATGATGGAACTGTCATTTTGCCTACATAATTTACAATTCAAAAAAAAATTTACAAATTAGTTATATCTACAATAATCACAGCTATTATTTACAATTTGAGCAATATTAGAAATATTTATATAGATATTAATACAGAAAAAAGCCGGAAATGTTGTAAAATAAGACGTGAAATTTGAAGAAAAGTTTGACATAGGTCTTACCTCTACAAGCGCTGCCGCGCTTCTAAAATGGCGTATCGCATCGGCAAAATGGCGAGACGCTCGAAATTTCGTAGATATTTTGGAATTGTGTTGAAGTATATAAAGTAAAGTAAACGAAATATACCTAGCTGCCAAGCTTATGTTATGGCCAAGATAATAGTATATTTTATTTGCGTAAATACAGTTTCTTCTAGATATAAAATGATATTAAAAGTAAGAAAGAGGGGTAACTTCGGGATGTTTTTCTATCTAGCCAAATTGTTCCAATCGTGTACTGAATAACCTTCCTGCCTAGGAAATATCCCCAACTATAATATATATTTCATTCAAATCAAAATTATTACATTTTGAATGGAAAAAACGTAATCGAAAAAGCGATTTTTTACGAGTTTATAAACTCATTACGCCTTAACCACAACGTAACCACGTATGAGACAGCGATAATTTCATCCAGTGATACCATAGGAAAACGAACTCCCATGAAAATTGGTAAATCAAATTTAATAAAGGACGTCATCGGATTTGGTCCAAAATGTGAATGTGCCGGCCCGAAAAAAATACAATTTTCTGTTAGGACTTGTAAATAATAAATACCTTGGACAGTGTCACGCAAATTATCTAGTCAAATTTAAAGTACCAGAAACTAGCCTGGACTTGTATTATGATGACTAGACATTGATATACAATACATACATAGATACAAACATCCATGACTCGGGAACAAATACTCATATTCATCATACAAATATTTGCCCCTTACAGGATTTGAACCCACACCAAAGCTGTAGGTTCATTGTCCTTGGTTTTGGTTGGGTTCGTAAACATGCCTTTTCATACACATTTTTGATGAAAATATTAGCTAAGGCTTATATTCCGTTAGAACTAGTCCGTCTGATCCGTCTCAACATTTTTTAGTATGGCACCAAAGCAGTAGGGCCATTTTCCTTGGTTTTATTAAGATTTCAAAAATCTTATTTTCATACATTTTTGATGAAATAAAACTTACAGCTACAGCTTTCGTGCCGTAATAATAAATGCTAAGACGGACAAGTTTTAGCAGAATATAGCATTAGTTTTTGTTGGCCGGCACTTTCACATTTGGACCAAAAATGTATGAAAAGCCGATGATGTCCTTTTGGTTACATAAAGGTGTGTTCATATTCGAAGGGGTGCTTCAAACAAACAAACAGAAAAAATGTCACTATACAAAGTCAACTTCTAAATTGCAAAAAAAAAAATCCATTAATTTGAGTCTGTCGAGAAGTTTATAATTTTTAGTTTATTTAGTAATCAGTAATTGCGCGACGAAATGAGTTGAATAGTTCGGTCTGAGGTTCGGTAGTCACCTATTATGCCTATTCTGTAATAATTACCAACAATTCTTTTTTTTAGTTTGCCGCCTTCAAAAAAACTAAAAAGTTAAAAAATAATATTGCAGCTGATGAATTTTTCATTCGCATCATATGAACATTAATTTCTTTTATAGAAGTCGGTGTCAATCCAAGCCAAAAAACTAAGGCAAGCCCTGTCGCGAATCGTACCGGCTTGAGAGCGACTTCGATAAAACAAATTAATGTTCTTATGATGCAAACGAAAAAGTCATCAGCTACAATATTATTTTTAAAATTTTTGTTTTTTTGAAGGCGGTTTAAAGTTTTTGTAAAAATTTTTTATCACAAGAATGTTTTTATTTTTAAGTGTTAACCATTGATCCGTCTCTCAATGCCTGATAATTAGGCCTGCCACACGCATAAGAAATTTCGGAACGGAATTAGGATCTTGTTTGGATTTGCCCCCTTCAGAATTCCATTCGGAATTATGGAGGCATTAAACCCATACAAATTTAGAATTATGTTAAGGAGTTCCGGATGTATCCGGGCGCCCCTTTCTTGCTAACCCGTGTTATGTAGACCTAGATACTTTTTCTTATATTGTTCCCTTGATATATCGTATTTTCAAGGTGGAAATAGGGTAATTTTTTGTTGACATCTGGTAACCCTTTTTGAGGTTACGAATTACAAAATTTCATTAAAACTTTGAAAAAATGCTCTAATATTCTATTGGATCATTAGCACAAGATATATATCTTATAAATATTTGATAAAAACATTAATTTATGTTAACATACGTGTGAAAAATGACCTTCGATGCAATATTCACTGCGCCTCTTTCTAGACTAGAATACTGTACACAATTGTGTTGGCAACATAGGACACATTATTATGATAAATGCACTCGCAAAGAATTTTAATTTAATCCACGAAATTCTTATAAAATATGAATAAAACCAACACAAAATTTTTCCTTGACATCCACATTGTTTGACTAAGGTGTCAGTCATAGAGGCTAGAAGCAAAAAAGTGGTTACGTCAATAAGGACAGCAATAAGGTAGCGATCTCCTTTTTTAACTAGAGTAAATTTGCATTCTGCATCTCTCATTGAGTGAATAGGACAAAACACGTTCTTCCTTCTATTACTTACTCTTTCTACGACTAGATGTAACCATAACGTGGCCGCACATGAAACAGCAATAGCGTGACTTTTGCATACTATAGATACTAAAAGACTAAAAGACGGTTTGTTTGGCAAGATGTCATCAACATTCCATAGGTTTGACAGTGGTTTGACATCTTGCCAAACAAAAAAACCGGCCACGGTGACAGAAACAAAAAATAATATTCCTGTCTTTTTTGTTTACATAAGTTTTCATAACTGGCTATCTCGCTCTCTCATTTCTTGGTTACATCTATCAGCGTAAGCGAAAATTTTTTAATCTAAGGTGCTTACCTACAAGCGCCTGGTATTCTCTTCCGATCACGTGACTGACACAAGCCTACGTCATCATACCCTTTTAACATGTTTAGCGGCCATTTTTTTGTGACGTAGCTTGTGTCACTCTGAAAATGATGTGTGGAATAGAAGACCTTGTTTTTTTAGACTATGGACATTATCAAGACAGCGAAAAGTTTTTAATCTAATCAAAGTCTAAGATCAAGACATAACATTTTATTTATAATTTCAATGACAGTATTTACTTACAGCCAAGAATCCTAGTTACGGTAGTAACTATTAAATAATCTGTGATCCTAGGCCAAAAAGTTTACATGAAAGTTTTGTTTTCATAATGGTTTTCATTGATGCTGGAGGCGCGGGAGACTTGCGGGAGATATTTAAAAAGAAAAAATAGTTCCAAAGGTCTCGATAGATGACGTTGCGTTTTACGAGAGATAGAGATGGATAAGTTGGATAAGCTGTGGATAAGCAACTTTGCAGATAGTAAAATACTAACAAATAAGGATTAGTCATGGATTAGTGCCAATAAGTATGCAATAAATAGTGCCTAAATAGTGCATACATAGTGCCTGTGTAGGCTGTGTACTTTAAGAGATTTATATTGATCTTTTTACCCTGGTACGCTAGCATAACGTCAAGGTCTACCAGGATTAGCAAAAAACGGCTTATACATTACAACAACGATTTTACACTCAAAAAATAGGCGCGTCTCTGTCCCACAAATCACAGAAGTCTGTCCTCATCATTTCTGTTTTTCATATTTATCATGTCTACTTCTAAACCACGCAACAGATTTTGTTATGGTTTTCCCTGTCATTTAGAAAATTTCTTCCGGATGGTTTACTATCTATCTATAACGTCACGGCTCTTTCCCAGTGGGGTAGGCAGAGACCAGGGCGTTTTGCCTCATGCACATCCATACATCTCTTCATACATGCCCGTCGGTTTTGAGTACTCCGCACCTCCCCTTTTGCTTATGATATCAATTTCTAAGCTCTGTACTTAATTTTCCTTTTATGAATAATACGATTGTATTGTAAAAGGTAACTATTTATTGTTCAAAAATTGCTTATAAACTAGCATTATCTTTGTTTTACAGATCATTGCAGCGTCTTCAACTTTAGATACATTTATGATAAATAATATAATATGAAATCTTCGGTTGTTTCCACCTGGGCAACACCTCAGATAGTAAATAAATTGTTAAATAATGATGTTATTTAAAGACGGTATTTTGCAGCACGCAATATTGGGTACTTGTCTCCGGTGCAAAGGCCACGGAAGTCGTCCATGGAAAGGTCAACTATCGCAACACCACCGAGGTTCTTGGATCTGAAATTAAATGGTTTCATTAGACACGAAATAATGTTAAAAGTCTGATATTTATTTTTCTCAAACATGCTTGGAAATGTGAGCATTATTTTGACAACCTTCTTCGAGATAAATCTAAATTGCTGTACTGGCCGAATACATGCGCGCAGCGGCCGGCAATGTTGTATGAAAATCCATATCTGTCGTGTTTAGCGACCAAATAAATTACATAGTAAACTCATATTTGTCGTGTAATTTAAAAATGGAACGATCTTTTTCTCCGAAATATGGCGACCAAGGAGGTAACTCATCAAAGGTTTTATTTAAATTTCGAACTGAAGTACGAATTTTGAAAATCATACGAGCGACTTGGCAGTAGAAAATGTCAAAATTACTATGGAGATTATGCATCTTTCTACTGCCAATTCACTCTTATGATTTTCAAAAATCGCACTTCTGGCTTGCAAATAGAAAGCTGTTTATTGAAAAAAAAACAAATTTTTGTTCGTTGTTCGTCATTGATTTTGAAAAGAGTTTTAATTTCCGCGCATTATTTGAGAAAATTTACTGTTTTAATTTCCGCGCATTATTTGAGAAAATTTACTGTTTTAATTTCCGCGCATTATTTGAGAAAAGTACTATACAAGCCTTGGCCACAACTAGGCATTGATGGACTTACGTATGTGTGCCTCGGCTTCGCCTCGGCCCACATTTACACGTTCGTCCATCAATGCCTCTGTTGCTGGCCGCGGCAGTAATGTACTATTTCCGACTCCTATATTTTCTTTGATTTAATTCATTGCGGGTTTCAAAACAAAGAGTCTCGGGCTCGTTGGACTTCTAGTGTTGTGAAAGGTCGCCCTTTTAGATCCTGGTTTACGGGAGGTACAGTTGAGGGAATGTATGGTGGGCATAAGCCAAAAAAATTACATTTTTTTTATTACTTGAAAAAAATCAGTTATGACAAGTTTTATCTAAATTATTTTAATTTTTTTTTTACGGACAGTACGTATATTATATTAGGTAGGTATACATAATTTTAAGAAACTGATTTCATTTTTTTGCGATTCATCGAGTTTACCAACAAAAATCTTTATTTCTTTCACCCTGTACAGTTTTTCTAACTTATGTACAGTATTCTCAAACGGTGAAGGAAAACATCGAAAACCTGCATACGCAGAAAATGAAATTACGATGCGTATGTGAAGTCTACCAATCCGCATTGGGCACGCGTGGTGGACTAACGTCCATACACCCTCCCTGAGGGTAGGCCTGTGCCCTGCAGTGGGACGTATATAGGCTGATGATGACACCCTGTATAAGTTCTACATAGTAACTACGAGCGTTTGCCTGCGACATCGTGGATTTTCCTTTTAAGGTTAATTTTCGAAAAATCCTTTCCTTGCATCCTCTGTAGAATATACAGGGTTCAACTTAATATGCTGACGCTTTTTTAAGAGAATGATCAGACCCTCAACCTGAACAACTTTCTTAATGGGACCAACAAACAAATCGTGAAAAAATAGCTGTCTCATACATTTTGGTCGAGTCAGCAGTTTGAACGGAGAAGCAGATTTTTTTTTCGCAGTTTCGTCCTTGGTCCCATAGAGAAAGTTTAGGAGTGTGCTGATCTGATCGTCCCCTTAAAAACCGTCAGCATATTAAAAAAGACTTTTTAATTACTCACAAAATTTTCAAAGTGTATTCAGAGTATTCAGACAGTGAAACTAAACAACTTTCCCTGAGGAACATGGGTCGAAAAAGCGAAAAACGCAATAATTGGTTGGACTTCCCATAGAAAATCGATCGGTTGAACCACACTTTTGTGTGGAAGGTCCAAAAAAATTTTCATTTTTGGTCCCATGTTCCATAGGGATATGTTTAGATTCATGGTCTGAATACTCCCTTAAAATTTTGTTAGTTATTAAAAACTAGTGGTGTACCTACGGTACCTATATTCAAAATTGCATGTTTCTATCATCAGCGGTTTAGGCTGTGCGTTGTCTGTCAGTCAGTCAGTCAGTCAGTCAGTCAGTCATTCGATCAGCCACGGAACTCTTTTATAAGTATAGATAGACTAGTAGGTACTTACTTAGCGAATGAGGCCTTCTGTCCAGCGGTGTCAGGGTCCTCGTAGGATACCCACAGACCTCCCTCACCGTTGCCATCGGGTAGGCGGTAAGCGTAGGTTCCTGTTAACAAATTATTTTATCAACCATATCCTCAAATATCTCATCGAAGAGTGCTAAAAGCTCGTTAAAATGTTTAAAGCTGTGAAATGTTGAATCTCATGATAATGAAACATAAATTAAGACGGCTGATGTAGGTAAGAAACTCATTCTTATATTGGAATTGTACGCTTCGACCTATGCTTCGACTAAAGTAAAATTTGTCGAATAAAAGATTTTTTCTCAAACATGCTTGGAAATGTGAGCATTATTTTGACAACCTTCTTCGAGATAAATCGAAATTGCTGTACTGGCCAACTACATGCGCGCAGCGGCCGGCAATGTTTGTATGAAAATCCATATCTGTCGTGTTTTGCGGCCAAATAAATTACATAGTAAACTCATATCTGTCGTGTAATTTAAAAATGGAACGATCTTTTTCTCCTAAACATGGTGACCAAGGAGGTAACTCAAAAAAGGTTTTATTTAAATTTCGAACTAACTTGCAAATAGAAAGCTGTTTATTGAAAAAAAAAACAAATTGTTGTTCGTTGTTCGTCATTGATTTTGAAAAGAGTTTTAATTTCCGCGAATTATTTGAGAAAATTTACTGGTTTCATTTCCGCGCATTATTTGAGAAAAGTACTATACAAGCCTTGGCCACAACTAGGCATTGATGGACGAACGTGTAAATGTGGGCCGAGGCGAAGCCGAGGCACACATACGTAAGTCTGTTGCTGGCCGCTGCAGTAATGTACTATTTTTGTCGTATAGACCAAAAAAAATCTTTGTGTCGAATATTGAATGTTACTCTAAGATGTTTTTATATGTAGATGCGTTGCCCGCGCTTCAAAATGGCAACAAAAAAGTAAGGTAATTGCCCGGCTTTCTCATAGTCACGCGCGCCGTCTAGTGTACGTAACGGGCTACACGTCACTATATCGCGCCATTTTAAAGTGCAGTAATGTTAGCGTATGACGCGTCTATTTTTAAAACGTCATTGATGTTACTGCGTGAACTTGAACTAAGTAATGTCAAGCCAACAGAACATACAGGGTGTCCCAGAAATGGTGAATCAAACTGCTATGGGAGGCAGCTTGACTAATGTCCTATCCATAAAAAATATTAAAAAAAATAAAACGCACATGACCATAAAAAAAAAAGAATATCCAAAAAAACGGGAAAATCATAAAATTTTTCTAAGTTTCCAGCTCTAATTATCGCGTTTTGGGATAATTTGTAATTTTTTTCTGCCAATATTAATTGTTAGAGGTTGCTTCGACTGATTGTTAACATTTTACAAAAAAAAATGTCTGCACTTCGAGCACAGACCACTTAGTTTAATTGTTTTTTCTGAACCGAAAAATTTTCTTGCTATTTTAACCAGCTGTAGTATAAAAAAAAAGTATGGGACTTGTGCGGCAAACTACTTCAAAAAGTTGCCTATTTAATGACGATTTTAAAATGATACGAATCACTGAATTTACTTTACAAAATTGGGAGATATTAATTTTCTTGTGTGCTAGGGTGAAATTTGTGCAATTTATTCTTTACTTTTTAATTCATTTTCCACTTCTAATCCGTTGCTTCTAAGGTTAGAATTGGCTAAAAAAGTTGTTTCAATACCCGGTAGTAATGGCACGGTTTTTTAGAATCCCGGTTTTTCAAAATCCCGGTGTTTTAAAATCCCGGTTGTTTAAAATCCCGGTTTTTTTAGGAATCCCGGTTTTTTTTAAATTCCCGGTTTTTTGGGAATCCCGGTGTTTTAAAATCCCGGTTTTTTGGGAATCCCGGTTTTTTGGGAATCCTGGTGTTTTAAAATCCCGGTTTTTTAAATTCCCAGTTTTTTGGGAATCCCGGGAATTTAAAAAACCGGGATTCTTAAAAAAACGGGATTTTAAACAACCGGGATTTAAAAAAAATCGGGTTTTTAAAACACCGGGATTTTGAAAAACCGGGATTCTAAAAAACCGTGCCATTACTACCGGGTATTGAAACAACTTTTTTAGCCAATTCTAACCTTAGAAGCAACGGATTAGAAGTGGAAAATGAATTAAAAAGTAAAGAATAAATTGCACAAATTTCACCCTAGCACACAAGAAAATTAATATCTCCCAATTTTGTAAAGTAAATTCAGTGATTCGTATCATTTTAAAATCGTCATTAAATAGGCAACTTTTTGAAGTAGTTTGCCGCACAAGTCCCATACATTTTTTTTATACTACAGCTGGTTAAAATAGCAAGAAAATTTTTCGGTTCAGAAAAAACAATTAAACCAAGTGGTCTGTGCTCTAAGTGCAGACATTTTTTTTTGTAAAATGTTAACAATCAGTCGAAGCAACCTCTAACAATTAATATTGGCAGAAAAAAATTACAAATTATCCCAAAACGCGATAATTAGAGCTGGAAACTTAGAAAAATTTGATGATTTTCCCGTTTTTTTGGATATTCTTTTTTTTTTATGGTCATGTGCGTTTTATTTTTTTTAATATTTTTTATGGATAGGACATTAGTCAAGCTGCCTCCCATAGCATTTTGATTCACCATTTCTGGGACACCCTGTATACAGGGTGTTTGGTGCATCGTTGGCCAAATTGAAATGGTGGATAGGCTATCTTGCCACGTCCCCAAAAAAATTCCCGCATCATAGATTTTTTTTTGTGAATTTTTTAGGGGTTTTCCCAAAAAAGTCCGAAAGTCAGCATTTAAGCTTGAATAACAAAAAAAGTGGTTGGTAAAACCTCCTTTGTTTTTCATTTAAATGTCCAATGTTGTACGGTTCTACTGAAATTAAAATTACATTGATGCGACCTCTATTTTTTTTTATTGACCTTAACTTTTTTGGAAAAGGAAAAGTAAAATTTTAAACTCAGCTTTGAATTACAATAAAAAAAAACTAAAAGCGTTCGAGTTCTTCTGATTTTTTAAAAACTTCTCTAGTCTATCCTCTTTCTAACGATATGCCATATGCCATGAAATGCGTCCTCTAACTTAGTTTATTTAATAATTTTGCGTGTCGGGGCACGTTTTGGCCGATATTCGATATGCAGGATAAAATCTTAAAACACACGCTTAGTAGGTCTGAATTGCATCTCCCTTCTGCGCAGTGAACTCTGATTGTCATCTCTTCCTTACATAGAGTTCTGACGGACCTAGGACTTGAAATAAAAAATCAAATTTTAATAATCACATTTTAATTTAAAAAAAATTAAAGTTATTAATATTGCTTAACATTGCTATTAGGGAGCACATTTCGAGCAAGATTTGTAATTTTTTTTTTTTTTTAAATAAAAATTTGATTATTAAAATTTTATTTTTTGTGTAACCATGTGTTATACACAGTAACCATGTGTTGTAGCGGTTTAAAAACTGCAACGAGATGTAAATAATGGGTAAGTGCATATTAGCAAGCGAGCCTAATCGATGCGGGCATCCAAACCGCTTCTATACAATTTATATGAACTAAGCGGATCGCATTCGGTGTCTGCCTATTACGTCAACTAAAATCCGTCAATACGTTGCTATTCGGCCCGGTCTAGTACGAAGTACGCATATTCCGCTGCGATGTTGCCCGCCTTAATATGCGCTTACCTTAAAGATGTACCTAGTACTTATACTTATTTTTGACACAGTGATGGTTTTATAACATAATTTTCTCAAACATGCTTGGAAATGTGAGCATTATTTTGACAACCTTCTTCGAGATAAATCGAAATTGCTGTACTGGCCAAATACATGCGCGAAAATCCATATCTGTCGTGTTTAGCGGCCAAATAAATTACATAGTAAACTCATATCTGTCGTGTAATTTAAAAATGGAACGATCTTTTTCTCCGAAACATGGCGAACAAGGAGGTAAATCATCAAATTAAAAGAGTTTTAATTTTCGCGAATTATTTGAGAAAATTTACTATTTTTGAAAATCATACGAGCGACTTGGCAGTAGAAAATGTCAAAATTACTATGGAGATTATGCATCTTTCTACTGCCAATTCACTCGTATGATTTTCAAAAATCGCACTTCTGGCTTGCAAATAGAAAGCTGTTTATTGAAAAAAAAACTAATTGTTGTTCGTTGTTCGTCATTGATTTTGAAAAGAGTTTTAATTTCCGCGCATTATTTGAGAAAATTTACTGTTTTAATTTCCGCGCATTATTTGAGAAAAGTACTATACAAGCCTTGGCCACAACTAGGCATTGATGGACTTACGTATGTGTGCCTCGGTTGCTGGCCGCTGCAGTAATGTACTATTCTGGGAAGAGGGCTTTTGCGAATGCAACCAAAGTGCAAAAATAGCAATAAAAACAATCTAGAATACGCAAAATAAATGCAAATAACTCTAAGCGCAATTTTATTAATTATAAGCTCTACCATTAAATACCAACTCGTGTCAGCCCTAAGCAAAAAGCCTGCTATAAACAGGTACCAACCAAATATGAGAGATAAATCTGCATCCTTGGTTAAGCCCTTCTCTGAAAAGTTGAAAGCAGCGACTAGGTCTTAAAAATCAAATTTATAAAAGCAATGACTAGAGGTCTGGAATAAAAAATTAAAAAAATCTTACCGAAACGTTTGCTGGGGTCAGTGACCTTCTTCAGACGGTGGTTGGGGCTGATGAGCTTGGCGCAGACTTCTGGGTAGCTCATGATTCCGTCGACTTTGGTGTAAGGTCCTAAAGAAGTTAAACGATTATTTAAATCGAATAATCCATGATATGATATGGGTACAATAAAATACGAAATTTAGCTACCTACATTGCAGATATTTGCAAGAAAATTCACAATGCAATCAAACTATTTTTCGAATTTTCGTCTGTTTGTTTAACCACGCATCATCACTTAAAAAGTACAGAACAGATTTGGATGGGGTTTTCTCGGAAACATAGCATGCTCGTGCTAGAGATAGCCAATTAAGAGTATTAGGACTGTTTTTCCTACCTATAAAGGACTGCATCTCTTGAATAAAAAAATGTTTTTTTTAATACTGTTCATTTAAAGAATTCCGTTATTTAAAAGAATCATTTTTTTATTGTAACCTATTGTTTTATTGAAATATTAAAAAAATAAAAAAATAAAAAAATGATATAAATATCATTGTTTTTTGGAAGAATACTGTTTTTAAGGAAAACATTTCTTTTGAAAGAATACAGTTTCTTTGAAGGAATACTGTATCATTAAGAATCCTGTTTTTTTATTTTTGGAAAGATAAAGTAAAAAATTGCAGTAGGTAAGTAAGTACTTAATTACAAAAACGTTGAAAAAATACGTTTCTTGTACTTATGAGGTATACATTCAAGATCCGTGTTTTTTCAACGTTTCTGTATTTAGTCTATCGAAGAAACGGTAATGCATACAAGCGTCAGACTTGGTGTGATTATAGAGCCTACTCTGATGTAAAAACCTGTCAAGTGTGTGTCGGGCTTGCGCTATGGATCCCGGAGAAAACACAATTTGTATATTGTATGGGGGTACGGAATCCTCCGTGCACGAGACCGACTCGCACTTTTTTGGATTTATCAATTTGAAGTCTGTTTTTCAAAAAGATATTAATGAAACGAACCAGCTTCTCCGGCATGGTCGGCGTGCAGGGGAGGAACACCAGCTATTTCACTGTCGCCATCAAGCTTCCACGTGCGAGCGAAAGTGGAGATACCCAACACAATTTTGCTCGGCGGTGCACCGGCTTGAAGCCTGAAAGAAAACAAGTGAGATCGGCTCAAAATGGTTCTAGATGATGCACAGCTAAACCAAATTAGGTAAATAAACTGCGTGGGCGCCCAAGCCCGCTGAATCCAAACGTAGTTTCCTCCTGTTTTCAATATTAACCAATTAAAGTCAGGCTAGACGGTTGTCAGGTTTGTTTGCTTTGTTTGTTGTTTTAGTAGTTTTTTAAGTAGTTTTAGGATTCAGTGTACATATTGTTTTATACTCCCGTGGGTGTCGTAAAAGGCGACTAAGGGATCTACCGGAGGATGGGCAGCAGCACCCTCTGAGTATACACATTCAATCTAACTGCGATCGCCAACCCGCCTGCCAAGCGTGGCGATTATGGCAAATCCCCCCATACTGGGGGAGGCCTATGTCCAGCAGTGGACGTCTTTCGGCTGATATGATGATGATGATGATTCTTTTATAAATTAAGATATTAAAGTCAATGATTTATTTTTTAGTTTCAAAGATTTGTATGGAAGTCTTTGAACTATGAATTTAACTATGAAACTACATATACAGGGTGTTAGGATAAACAGTTGCATTACCTTAAGGGTTGAAAAGTTGAAAAAAAAAACTTTTCACACAACAGCTTATTGCATTTAGTATGGAATCTCCAAACATTTTTTACTAGGTTCCTTAGGAAAAGTTTTTCAGTATCATAGGTACAATCACCCCTTAAGGCTACTCCTCCCATCTGCAAGGCTCTCTTTCTTACAAGCAAACTTTTGCAATTAGCCATCCCGCTTCAATTGCGCGGCTCCGGTCAGAATTTTCCGTTTTCTTTGAAAACCTGTAAGATTTTTTATGAATAATCAAAAAATAAGAAAACCACATCATTTTATATTGTATTGTGAAGAATATTGTAAATTTTCATATTCTTCTGATCAACAATGTAAGAGTAAAACGGTTACAACTGGAAAAAAAGAGGTGACTTTGGAGTCGTTTTTCTTCAGTTTTATTAATTAAAATAGATTTCGAGCAAAACCACATCACTTCTCATATCCTGTAGATTGTTCAGTTTTGTTTTCTGCTTAAAAAGTGCCATAGTTAATGTATAAAATGGTTACAAAGTTACCTCAAAACCGGGAGGACGCCCCTTAACGTAATGCAACTGTTTACCCTAACACCCTGTATATTTTAACGGAAACCTGACTAAATACAGACACAGAAATTGTTTCTAGATCGTGTTTAAAAACATTGACTTTAATTGGTTAAAGTTGAAAATAGAACAAAACTTGGTTTTTATGAAACGCGCTGCTAGGACTATCCTCTTAAGTTGGGAATAAAAATTAAGTCTAAGCTCATTTTGGACGGCCCACAATTATTATGACTGAGAAAACATTCGCTAATTAAAACGCCCAAGGTTCTAAATGTAATAACAATTTTAGCATTATAATTATAAACTAGTTTTAAAATAATTTGCTACACGTTAAGACCCATTTATTATTAACGGTGAGCTAAAGGACGAAAATACTTTATCAGGGTCATTAAAATTATTATTAAATAGTTCTCCATTATCTTTTCGGATTAACGGATAATATCTTTGGAGTTTTCGGAGTTTTCTGTAAAACGCATTATCAATACAGGGTGTAAGGGTGTTTTTTTTTTTTTTTTTTTTTTTTTTTTTAAGGGAACCGCTTCCGAAAACTCTAAGGCGGTGTCCTATTGCCATCGCACGCGCGATGGTGCGATGCGATGTGATCGTACTGATGGGTAATTCTCCGAAATTTTACAAATCGTTGAAATTTTTCCATAGAAAAATTTGAAAATTTGAAAAATTTCGGAGAATTACCCATCAGTACGATCACATCGCATCGCACCATCGCGCGTGCGATGGCAATAGGACACCGCCTAAGGGGTGACAGTACCCATCAATAAAAACAACTTTTACGATGGGACAAACTATGAGATCTCAAAAAAAAAAGCTATCTCATACTATAACATTTAATTTCTACCGCGCAAAATGAATGGAGGAGCAGATTTTTTTTTTGAGATCACATAGTTTGTCCCATCGTAAAAGTTGTTCATATTATGGGTACTTTCACCCTTTGAGTTTTCGGAAGCGGTTCGCTTACACCCTGTATAGTTTTTCTCAACTGACTGTTTCACAATGAAGAACTGTCCTGGTGTGCGATTTTTGAAACTTATAATTGAAATCAGCAGTAGAAAAGTATAAGTTTATTATTCTTGCTCATGATTTCGAATTCAAAAATAGCATTTTGTGTCCTATCTTTGTCTGAAGTGCTATTTTAGAATTTGAAATCATGAGCGAGAATAATAAACTTATACTTTTCTACTGCTGATTTCAATTATAAGTTCCATAAATCGCACACCAGGACAGTTCTTCATTGTGAAACAGTCAGTTGAGAAAAACTATACAGGGTGTAAGCGAACCGCTTTCGAAAACTCAAAGGGTGAAAGTACCCATAATATGAACAACTTTTACGATGGGACAAACTATGTGATCTCAAAAAAAAAATCTGCTCCTCCATTCATTTTGCGCGGTAGAAATTAAATGTTATAGTATGAGATAGCTGTTTTTTTTTTTGATACACCAACTTCATACTTTTCTACTGCTGATTTCAACATATGACTATGATTCGCTGAGTTCAGCAGTTGAAAATGTCAAAATTACTGTGAAGATATGCATCTTTCTACTGCTGATTTGACTTTCAAAAATCATACTTCAGGAGTGCGCTCCGCATACAATAAAAAAAATATCTCATTCACGCAATGCCACTCATAGTGCGACTAAGGAAATTAGGCGACGGGGGCTCAATTTATGCAATCCATGCGCTACAGGCTAGTCACCTATCTTTCTATTTTAATTGAATCAAAGTTGTGATACTAACCAGTAATTGACATTAGCGTCAACATTCAGCAGGGGGTTGCGGTTCTGGGGGGTGTAGATGGGGGAAGCGTAGTCGGCCTCGGAGGGGTTGCGCTCTGGAGTCTGGTAGTCGAAGGCGTTCAGGTTCACGAAGTCGACCAGGTTGATGATGGCCGGTACGTCGTAGTAGACTTAACACACACATTTATCAACATTATTTGGGAGGGCTTTGCAAGCATTGGCACAGTAGACAGGGAAACAGTTATGGAATCCTGGAACCTGGCATTAATTTCAATATGGATTCCGTAGTAGGTACTCTGACTTGGCATTAATTTCAATATGGATGCCTGACGGTTTTTGAGAGGATGATCAGACCATCAAATTGAACAACTTTCACTATGGAGCCAACATCGAGAAAATATTAAAAAAATCTGCTGTCCCATACATTTTAGTTAGTTGAGTCGGTACTGCAGTTTTGTATGGGACAGCGGATTTTTGATATTTTTTCCTTTCATTTTGGAGCCACCGAAGTGAAAGTTGTTCTGTTTAATGGTCTGAAGCACCCCGTTATGTATTACTAGGGTGTTTTGTTACACCCTCAAATTGTATTGTTAACAAACAAAAATTTGATCATAATCAGTTCAGTAGTTTTTGCGTGATGAACAAACAAACAAATAAATACACAAACAACCAAGCAGAATTTGGGTATTTGACTACATTCAATATATTTTATTTTTATCTACTCAACAAAAAAAGGGTTAGAAAATAACGCTAAACTCCCATTTTCATTGAGTTTTTAGCTTGAATTGTATTTTTAATAACAAGATAAACTAAAAAAAGTAATGAAAATGTTGATGACGTCACAACTCAATATTTAGTACAAATCTTCATACAAAGCGCATGTTTTGACGTCCGATAAAGAGTAGCTGATTTGACTAGTTGTCAAGTAGCCAATTGTGATTTGGAATCAGAGAGTTTTGTAAATATCTTCAATTATTGCTATTGCAAGCATTGGCACAGTAGACAGGGACAGTAAGATAACTGGGCCGTGTCCTTGAAATTAATGCCAAAAATTGTTGAATCATATCAATTTCACCCTGTAAAAAATGTATGTGACAGACGAGCTACGGTAATTCCATAAGCGTTCCTTTTTCATTTTTGGTAAGGAACCTAAATTTTTTGAAGTCGGTTAATAAAAAACGTATATTCAAATATTCAAATGTATAGTAAGATTGGTATTCCTTATTGTAAGACAAGGCATATAACCAAGGTTATGAGGGAAAATAAGAATAACTATAATAAGGTAATTACAATTCCCATTCTGTATTTATTGCGCCTACCTGTACGAGTACGTGATGAAGTCAGTCATCAATTTAAATAGAAGTCGTATATAAAAGCGACCGACCATATAATGGGTTCATTTTACTCGAATAGGATCAAGGTCAAATCAATTCATATAACCGCCTAACTTGATATAACATTTCGTTTCTTATATTCTGTACTTCTCGTAGGACATAAGAAATAATAAAATCTATTGATGGTTTTTTGGTTGGCGACTAAAACACTAACAATAGATTTTATTATCTAAACTATTATAAAACTGTAACAGAAGTGTGTCTGTAGGTACATTGAAGATATTTACAAAAAAAAGATTATGATATGGTTTTTAGATGTCCCTGATTCCAAATCACCAATTTTTGGATTTTTTGTCTGTCTGTTTGTTTGTTTGTATGTTTGTTTGTTTGTTTGTTTATTTGTTTGTTTGTTTGGGTGCTTGTTTGTTCGAGTATCACGCAAAAACTACTGAACCGATTTTGATGAAACTTTTTTTGTTTGATAGCTTATCATCTGACTTAAAATCTGGTATATAATTTATGCGGACGAAGTCGCGGGTAAAAGCTCGTTTCTTATAAAATCTGCAACCTATCCCATCTTTGCAGGTAAATAACCGACTAGATTATTTCACGTAGGTAAGGTAACCTTATTGGAGATGAGTTTCCCTTTTCGTATGTGGTTATTACGTTTGAGTATTGTATTTTATTCGCTTATTGTACCAATTCAGTAATTGCCATGAGAAAACTCGATATTTTGGTTCGTTAAAATTAGGAGTAAAGCCGATACCGATATATCAGCGTATCGGAGGTATAGCCGATATGTACCTATGCCAATATACAGGGTGTAAAACGGAGTGCTTCAGACCATAACACTGAACAACTTTCACTATGGAGCCAGCCAGAAATCTTGAAATAATAAATATTCTGTTTCATACATTTTGGTCGACTAGTTTTTGACATTTTGTAACAGCGGATTTTTTTTGTCGCGGTTTCGATGTTGGCCAATTTGATGGTAACGCATTTAATGTTACGGCCTGTATAAGCCGATACCTAATGTGGGGGCGACGGATGTTGTGCCGTGGGATGATATAAAAGAGTTCTTGATTTACATATTTATTGATGTGCACTTATTCTGAGTTACATTTGACCTAGCGGATCGGTGGTATGGGAACGACTGGCGAACATTCCAGTCGCTCCGTAGAACTAATGCAAAACTGCATAATTAACAGATTACGAAAAACAATGTGTCCCCTACATTATTTCCCCTTTAACAAAAATTTTTCCCAAAAATTTTCAACAGTAATAAAATAAAACATCATTTAAAAAATCTAAAAACATTACAAACATCATAAGTCATACTTCACATTAAATTCCAGTTGGGTACAATACAATCGCTGCTAACTCAGCATTAGTTGCTTGTTACAATGAAATTGAAACCTGATACAAGTGTTTATCGCAAATGACAGAAGTTACTGTTAGAAAGTATCAATTACAGCGTTAGATAATGAACTCTAATTTTACTTAATACAAAATATGATCAACATAATTCGCTATTTAATAAGCTTAAATACGTCATCATGTACAAAAATTTTACCGACATGGAAAAACGAAAAGGATAACATTTTAAACACACGAAACACTTTAACACACTAAACACGACACATTGAAGATTCAACGCTGTTTCCCTGTATGACCGTAGCGTAGGTACGTAGCGTGAGTCGAAGTCGTCTTCTTGAATGCCCATGATGTGCGTATAGCTTGGTATCCATGCCTTCCAAGGCGTGCACCGCATGTAGGTACCTGGACTGGGCCAACGTCGTAAACTTGATGCGTGCGAGGAAACGTCGAGCAGGAGCAGGCGCCCGTCCCGGAGGAAAACCAGCAAACCTGGAACGGCGACAGCTGCTGTACCGTACTCACGTCGTCATTCGCCACGAGGAGCAAAATCCAATTTCTCTTATCTTGACGTCTCTCTGGGACCCGCAAATCACTTGTATTTCTTGATAGTCACGTGTGCTTCCATGTCGATGTTCTGAGGTCACGTTGAGCTGAGTCGGCACGCCGCTAGGTACATCCTGCCATCCGCTTTGCGCAGGAGAGTCGTTCCGCCGAAATAATCTTGAAGGTTGCGTGTTCTTTGTCGGTGGTCACCACTGTGGGGGCGACGTATGTTGTGCAGTGAGATGATAGAAAAGAGTTCTTGATTTACATATTTATTGAAGTGCACTTATTCTGAGTTACATTTGACCTAGCGGACGGTGGTATGGGAACGACTGGCGAACATTCCAGTCGCTCCGTAGAACTAATGCAAAACTGCATAATTAACAGATTACGAAAAACAATGTGTCCCCTACACCTAATATGGAAGAATCAATTAAGAGTATTTCCAATCTGTGCAAAAATACAGGAAGAAGTCGACAGAGGTTTTAGATCAAAGTCCATGCATTTATTGGCATATTTTACAAGTCGCTCGACTTTGAAGAATTTGAAGATGTTTTCTGCATTAATATTTTAATAAATTTTAATTTTCGTTATTGAGATTCATTTTGCCAAATTGACAATAGCTGTCTTGTATCGGTATATCGAATCCAGTATTTGACCATTTGACCCTGGGGATTTGACCATTGACCTTTTTTTTAAGTCCATGCGGCGATATATTTCCCGTATCGTATCGGCGGATCTACATAATTTTAAAGCTCGACCAGAAAAATAAAAAACCTCACCATGTTAAGGAAAATCATTGATCATCTCAATTAATCGTCATTGGAACAAATTTTTATACTAAGTCAATTGCTGCGCCCCCAAACCAGGTTTTTTATATTTCTGGTCAGGCTTTACATTACAGGCTATAACTTACTGGTAGCGTTAACGTTGGGTAGAACGGTGAGAGAGAGATGCAAGTTGGGCTTGACGTTCAGTGCCTGCCTCATCTCGCGGACGAGGGCCGTGAACCCTTCGCGATGCTCGGCTTCCAGCTCGTCGACCGGGGTCGTCTTGAAGATCTTCTTGACACCGTGCCAGAACGAGCCTAAGGAAACACGTTTAATGTCGATTAGGAAGAAAAGATGCATTTATGTATTGTTAGTTACTTAGTTCCTACGTGACCGACATAGCTCAAAGACTTGCTAAAGTGACAATGGGCAGGGCACATTGCTTGTAGAGCCGATGGGGCGGAAGAGTTCTAGAGTGGTGAGCGCATACCGGAAAGCGCAGCGTGGTTAGGCCCTCCACAACACCTTGTCGTCGGTCCACCGACCGACGACCTGGTGAAGCCAGCCTGCAGCCAACGCTGGGCCAGTCGTTTTAGCGATCCTTGGGGGAGGCCTATGTCCAGCAGTGGACGTCTATCGGCTGATATACAGGGTGTAACAAAACACCCTAGTAATACCTACTTAAGGGGGTGCTTCAGACCATCAAACTGAACAACTTTCACTATGGAGCCAACTTCAAAATCTCGAAATAAAAATCAGCTGTCCCATACAAAACTGCAATCCCGGCCGACTCAAATGTATGGGACAACAGATTTTTTTTATTTTTTCTCGATGTTGGCTCCATAGTGAAAGTTGAAGAATGGTCTGAAGCACCTCCTTAAGTATTACTCGGGTGCTAGGGTATTTTGTTACACCCTGTAATTAGTACATGATTCGTGCGGCTCTGAACCCGCAACGCGCCACCGACGCTCCTTATACAACGTGTTAATGAATTAACGCAAAACTAGAAAGTAGTTTGCTTAGAATCGATAGCAGAATCGAATTATCATGGTTTGAACATAGATAATTTTTTTCAAAATATTAATTTATTTTTTTGTAAAATTTAAAATTTACTGAACCCGATGTCAACCCACCGCACGGGTACACTCACCCTACTTCACTACCAAAACAAGATTCTTAAAATGTATCCTTGAGTACGTTAGCGCTTTTATGCATTGCTGAAATGATAACAAATCATTTTTGCCTCAAAACTTAAAATGCGAATAATTTTAAATTGTTATTATAAAAATAATGAAATTATTGTTTCAATCTATATTATTTTGTTATAAATCAGTTGGGGTGTATGAGGTTTTGCGCTAATTTATTAACACTTTGTATTCGTAATACCGACTGCTCTGATGAATGAAAACATATCGTGAGGATGCTGAAGAAGAAATCCGATGCGTATGATTGTGCAGTCTACCAGTCCGCATTGGGCACGCGTCGTGGGCTGAAGCACGATACACCCTCCCTGATAGGCCTGTGCCTTGCAGTATGAAGTATTTATAGGCTAATGATGATGATATTAGTACCTACGTATTGCCTACGTAGACCTACCTATGCAGTAAAATGTATTGCTACAAGGGCAGAGATTTTTAAAAAATTTTATGGCAAGGAAGGTGGTCATTCCAATTTTGGTAAAAAATTGGCAAAGTTTGTTTAATACACAGCGTTCTTGTATTTTAGCTGACTGGTTATTTATTTATTACACATAAAATATTTTTCAAAATAATGTTACCTTTCGATTTCCCATAACATTTGGGACGAATAGATTTTTAACGGGTTCTTAGGGCTCTTACCGAGTTTTGGTATATTTGAGTTCCCGATATTTCGGCAGTGTTACATTACAACTGCCATGATCACAGTATGACTGAGAAACTGCAGGTAGATTTTTAAGAGCAAACTGTTTACCCTCACTCTTCTTCATTTGCTCTGACTACTATCAGAACTCATTGTAAAGTTATTGTCACTTGGTCCTGCCCGACAATAAGTTATAGTTATTATTAGGATTATATTAAGGGGTTTCCCTGACCGAAAGACCTTGACTCTTTCAGAGCCACCTCACCTCTACTACTACTACTATTTTTGACTAGCTTGTCCTTCATTATGTCACAGTGGAGCCTTCTAATCCAAGGAAATCACATTCTAAAATCATACGACTTCGCCCCAAATTTAACAATTATCTAATTAACTCATTAAATATGGCCATGGGACTTAAAAAAAATTTGCTAAATAGCAATTTTAGATCTTAATATTGTCTACACAAAGGTGTGTGTCTCAAGTAAATGTGACTTCAACTCTAAAAGTAGATGCGCATAATACAGATTTTTTCCAATATTTAGGCTTTCCTTTGAACACAAGTTTCATGTGTATTTTATAGAAAAATAAGAAATATGATCTATAGCAAATAACGCCGAGATGTTGAAAAATATTGCTACACTTTTCAATTATTTGTATGTCTTTCTAATAACGAGAAGATAGCTTCTAAAAACCAGTAAAATATGGCCCGAGCCAGCGTTTACCTGGAGCCTCTTAAGTGTATGGTTTAACCTTACCGAAAGAAGAACGAATCTTCTTAGGCTTGATCCTGGCGAACTGCCATCCAAGGTCGATGCCGTCGAAGCCGTGTTGCTCGGCCAGGAGCACCCCGGAGTTCACGAAGGCTGTGCGCGACTTCTCTGATTCCAACTGTTAGAAATTTCATTCATTTTATTCAACTGTAGGTAGTTCCGTATACCTATGTATAAACGAAGGTACCCATGGAAAACATTCTTAAGGAGTTAGGTAGGGTACCTATTCCTTAAAACTGTTTTCCACCCAACCCAACATTGAATGAAGCCAGATAAATAAATAAAATCGGTCAAGTGCGAGTCGGACTACTCGCGCACCGAGGATTCCGCCCTACATTATTAACTTAGAAAAAAAACTTTTTTTGTCCGGGACCTTTTTAGCGCGAGACCCACTCATACTTGACCAGTTTTTAGTATTTGTTGTTATTCTGTAGAGTTTGCTCTATAATCACACTAAGTTTGACGCTTGTATGTATTACCGTTTTTACGATAGAGCGTGAAGAAAAAACGTTGTTAAAAACTAGTTTCTTGTTGAGAACCCCCCTTAATATTTAATTTTTTGACATTTTTATTACTTGTTAACAAATCCGCCGTAATAACGCATAATCTGAGAAAATTTCAACTATCTAGCTATTACGGTTCAAAAGTTACATCCCTAAATAGGTAGGACAGACGGACGGACGAACGAACGGATGGACGGACAAACGGACGGACGGACGGATGGACGGACAACTTAGGCTTAGGGTGCCGTTTTCACCCTTTGGGTACGGAACTCTAAAAATTCTCCGTCCGTCCGCTATTACTGGATTGGACATGGGTCAAAATATTTGCAAGAATGGTATAATATTAAGTGCTGTTACCCTCGACTTCTTCGTTGACTTGATCGTTGTTGATCGTTGACTTTGAAAAGTATTCTATAATGTATTAATGTTAGTCCAGAATATATTCTACCAAACTAATGTCTTCCATATTTGCGTGATTGACTCACAAATATACTTGAAAAATATTTTCACATTTATAATAATATTAGTAGGGTTGTGATTGTGAGACCACATTTACATCTAATCTAAACTATTATAAAACTGTAACAGAAATGTGTCTGTACATTGAAGATATTTACAAAAAAAAAATTACGGCATGGTTTTTACCTGTCCCTGATTCCAAATCACCAATTTTTTGTCTGTCTGTCTGTTTGTTTGTTTGTTTGTCAGTTTATTTGTTCGAGTATCACGCAAAAACTACTGAACCGATTTTGATGAAACTTTTTTGTTTGATAGCTTATCATCTGACTTAAAATCTGGTATAATAATTTATGCGGACGAAGTCGCGGGTAGAAGCTCGTAAATAATATTAGTAGGGTTGTAAGACTAAATTAGTGCACCTAGACCGAAATGTTCCTTACCAAAACGTTGTACTTGGTAGATTCCTCAATGTCAGCATCACCTCCGACGGACAGCAGCACTTTGAGACCAGGGTACTTGCTCTTGAAGTTGGTGATAGCTCTGTAGTTGGCGTGGGAGCGATCCACATCCAAGTTCTCGTTGAGCGGCACCATCTTGAAGGTGTCAGCTTGGATCCCGGCATATCCATAAACCAAGTGGGTGCAGAACGACAGGGCGGGGTCCAAGTCCAGGGGCAGCATGCGGGCTTGAGCTGGATAAATGCATCCTTCAACTAAATTGTGATGTAGATACAAGAATATTCAACGTGTTAATGAATTAACGCAAAACAAGAAAGTAGTTTAGAATCGAGAGCAGAAACGAATTATCATCGTTTCAACATAATTTGTTTGTAAAATTTAAAATTTACTGAACCCGAAGTCAACCCACCGCACACTCACCCTAGGTACTATCTAGACTATTATAAAACTGTAACAGAAGTGTGTCTGTACATTGAAGATATTTACAAAAAAAAATTACTGCATGGTTTTTACCTGTCCCTTATTCCAAATCATAAATTTTTGGATTTTTTGTTTGTCTGTTTGTTTGTTTGTTTATTTGTTTGTTTATTTGTTTGTTTGTTTGTTTGTTTGTTTGTTTGTTTGTTTGGGTGTTTGTTTGTTCGAGTATCACGCAAAAACTGCTGAACCGATTTTGATGAAACTTTTTTTGTTTGATAGCTTATCATCTGACTTAAAATCTGGTGTATAATTTATGCGGACGAAGTCGCGGGTAAAAGCTCGTTATTAATAAAATGTATCCATGAGTAGGTAGGTACGTTTGCGCTTTCTTTCAGTGCCGAAATGATAACAAATCATTTTTGCCTCAAAACTTAAAATGCGAATAGATTTAAATTTTAATTAACAAAATAATGAAATTATTGTTTCAATTGTTCTTTCAATCCTATTTTGTTATGCATCAGATGGGGTGTATGAGGTTTTCCGCTTATTCATTAACACGTTGTATATATGTATGCAGGTTGCCGTTTTTAAGCGAGATCCTAATTAAAGCACAGTTATGTATTTGTGAGGTAAGTGACCTTTTTTAAACATTATCTTTTTTTTACCGTTAAAGAAATCAGCTGTCTGGTACCTCCTCGGAAACAATTTAATGCAACACTCAATTTTGTATAAACTTATTTAAAAAAGCATTGGCGATTTCTATATATACCGAACGGCAACCTGGTAAATCGAACTTAGGTACCTTCTTAATTTAAATCCCATGCCCTAAAAATCAAGGCTGTTTTCAAATATTTAATGTTGCAAAAAGTTTCTTGTAACGGATTGTACCTTCCTTACCTAGGTAATGTAGGTACCCTACCCTGACCCTAGCCGTCTAATTATAATAGTAATTACAGACTATTCTTTTAATGAATTTCAGACTTAGGTGGTAGGTACTTAGATACGGTAGGTAGTACCTATAATATTATTATGTAGAATCAAATTGTTTATTTAGAATCGATTCATGCATGACGTAAAAATATTGATGTTTAGGTACTTATTTCAAACCACTGATGAAGATAGAAACATGAAATTAGAAATACTTAATTTTTAGGGTTCCGTACCCAAAGGGTGAAAACGGGACCCTATTACTAAGCCTACGTTGTCCGTCCGTCCGTCCGTCCGTCCGTCCGTCTGTCCGTCTGTCCGTCTGTCCGTCTGTCCGTCTGTCCGTCCGTCTGTCCGTCCGTCCGTCCGTCTGTCCTACCTATTTAGGGCTGTAACTTTTGAACCGTAACAGCTAGATAGTTGAAATTTTCTCAGTTTATGCGTTATTACGGCGGATTTGTTAACAAATAATAAAAATGTCAAAACGTTAAAAATTAAGGGAGGTTCTCAAAAAGAAACTAGTTTTTATCAACGTTTTTTCTTCACGCTCTATCGTAAAATCGGTAATACATACAAGCGTCAAACTTAGTGTGATTATAGAGTAAACTCTACAGAATAACAACAAATACTAAAAACCGGCCAAGTGTGAGTCGGTCTTGCGCTAAAGGTCCCGGACAAAAAAAGTTTTTTTTTCTAAGTTGATAATGTTGTGTTCTGTAATGGTGAGGCACGAAACCCTCGGTGCGTGAGTAGCCCGACTCGCACTTGACCGGTTTTATTATATTCTACAGACGATGTAGATGTAGGGGTGCACTAAGAAAGGATTTTTTGAAAATCGACCTCTAAAAGGGTAATCCACGCGAACGAAGTCGCGGGCAAAACCTCGTAAGGTATAAAGGTACAAACGCGACTGGAATTTCTACTATAAAAATATTTCGGTTATAGTACATTACTGCAGCGGCCAGCAACAGAGGCATTGATGGACGAACGTGTAAATGTGGGCCGAGGCGAAGCCGAGGCACACATACGTAAGTCCATCAATGCCTAGTTGTGGCCAAGGCTTGTATAGTACTTTTCTCAAAAAATGCGCGGAAATTAAAACAGTAAATTTTCTCAAATAATTCGCGGAAATTAAAACTCTTTTCGAAATCAATGACGAACATCGAACAACAATTAGTTATTTTTTTTTTCAATAAATAGCTTTCTATTTGCAAGTCAGTTCGAAATTTAAATAAAACCTTTGATAAGTTACCTCCTTGGTCACCATGTTTCGGAGAAAAAGATCGTTCCATTTTTAAATTACACGACAGATATGAGTTTAGTATGTAATTTATTTGGCCGCTAAACACGACAGATATGGATTTTCATACAACATTGCCGGCCGCTGCGCGCATGTATTTGGCCAGTACTGCAATTTCGATTTATCTCGAAGAAGGTTGTCAAAATAATGCCATTTCCAAGCATGTTTGAGAAAAAAAATTATCTTGAAACAGTCATCGGTATGGTTACTATTAGGTTACTATGGTACTTCTCATATCTTTGTTTTATTGCTTACAAGAATTAAAATAATAACCTAAACATAAAGCTTATCATACTTAGGCACTTACAAATATTAAGATCAACCGCTTATACCTATTTAGGTGGAACACGCAACAGACAAAGAATTATATAACTGTGATTGTCATACCTATCAAGGAATATTGTCTGACCTGCATATCTCTCGGCCAACACGGGGCATTCGATAACTCTACAGTAGATAAATAAAACTTTATTCTAGAATTTATCAGAATTAAAAAGTAAACAAATTAATTTAGATGAATAAGCGACGTGCATCCTGCTCCAAAACTAGATTAATATGAATCAAGGAATATAATACTCATATGAAGCAACAATTATAATGAACTAGGTAGGTAACCAACATTATAGAACACTACAGGGTGTAACATAACACCCTAGTAATACTTAAGGGGGTGCTTCAGACCATCAAACTGAACAACTTTCACTATGGTGCCAACATCGAGAAAAAATAAAAATAAAACCGGTCAAGTGCGAGTCGGGCTACTCGCGCACCGAGGGTTCCGTACCACACCACCACAGAACACAACATTATTAACTTAGAAAAAAAACTTTTTTGTCCGGGACCTTTAGCGCGAGACCGACTCACACTTGGCCGGTTTTTAGTATTTGTTGTTATTCTGTAGAGTTTGCTCTATAATCACACTAAGTTTGACGCTTGTATGTATTACCGTTTTTACTATAGAGCGTGAAGAAAAAACGTTGATAAAAACTAGTTTCTTGTTAAAAACCCCCTTAATTTTTAACTTTCTGCCATTTTTATTATTTGTTAACAAATCCGCCGCAATAACGCATAATATGAGAAAATTTCAACTATCTAGCTATTACGGTTCAAAAGTTACAGCCCTAAATAGGTAGGACATACGGTTGGACGGACGGACAGACGGACAGACGGACAGACGGACAGACGGACAGACGGACGGACGGACGGACGGACGGACAACGTAGGCTTAGTAATAGGGTCCCATTTTCACCCTTTGGGTACGGAACCCTAAAAATCAACTGTCCCATACATTTTAGTCGAGTCGGTACTGCAGTTTTGTATGGGACATCAGATTTTTTTTTCTCGATGTTGGCCCCATAGTGAAAGTTGTTCAGTTTGATGGTCTGAAGTACCCCTTAAGTAATACTAGGGTGTTTTGTTACACCCTGTATAATTCGCAGTGCAGCCAATGTAAATTTCTTGATTAAGTAGGCTCAATTCCCCGAATTTCCCCGATTTCCAATCATGCATTCCCCGAAAATTCCCTGGCACTGTAATATTCAAGAAATAAAGCAATTTTTCATGAAAATTTACTTTAATGTTTTACAAAATTAGCTTATAGCTTCTATGTCTTCTAACTTTTATCAAAAAATCAACTTAAATATTTAGAATATTCACAATGAGCTTTATTTATTATTTATATTTCTCCCACACTTTCCATCTAAGGATAGTCCGATTCGGTTCGAATTTTAACAATTCCTCTTCTATAGACATCCTTTGTTCGACATTTATTTTACAAATAGTCGATTCCCCGAAATTCCCCATTCCTATTGAAAAAAGTTATCTTACATAGGTACAGGGTCGAACCATGATAACTAGAGATTCCTTCGTTACCATCGGGACGAATATGGCGTGACGAAAAACATTGTTTTATCCCTTTGGTGTTAATCTACCTAATATTTGCTAGGTATTTCCTGTACCTAATTATATGTACAGCATCTAAGCCGTGTTCTTGTTTCAAATTGGATACGTTGCTTTCAAATTAAATGTTAATCAATTATTATCGCATGTAGTTGTATACGTCTTTTCGGAATTGTGTGTGTATAATGAACAGGAAGTTTGAAAATAGATATTTATATATAGTTATTTATTTATTTATTTATATATATGGTGAATAATAATAATTATTATTACCTAACTATAACTTTTATGTAAGTAGGTACGATTTAACTAAATTAGATCAGGGATTTGATGGAATCTTCTTAGATATCAAATGTAGTAGGTACTCCAATACCTACCTTAGTGATATTGTTAATATCTCCGTGATATACCCGCTTGTATACATCAAGTTTAGTAGGTTGTATAGATACAGGTATTGTATTGTAGGCATTCTAAAGTAAACTTTATGTGATAAACGTTCATTATGCTCTATGAAGCATGCACCAAACGTCTTGTTTACTCTCGTGCAAGAGGAATATGAGTCAATAAGGAAAGTATCGTTTAGTGCAATATTCCAGTCAAGGCAGTGAAGCCAGGCGGCCTCTCGTCCTTTGCGATGGTTACGTCACTTCATCACAATACAACACGTTAAGTGGTTAATATGACGGAACAATGAAACATTTACAATAATAAGAGCGTCTAGATTCTAAAACACCTACGTACCGGGGTACGTATCAGGGTTGCCAACTTTCCAGTTTTTTTCCAGACCGGATGAGTATCCGGAAAAAGTTCACGTTTACAGTACAAAATTGCGGGCTAACATAACCTCAGGGTTCAAAATCCCCATATTAATAAATAAAGAACAAAAATATTGATTTACCTACCTAACGTAGATAAATCTAGATTGACATTGATTGACCTCTTTATCTTTAGTAGCATTTTCTGATATTCCTTTCAATACTTACAATATGTAAAAAATATTAGACCGTTGATGACCGTTCTCGAGCTCTGCATTTCCTCTTGCTGCGATGTGATGTGATGCGATAAGTAGGAATTGAATTCTTGCCGACCTTTGTCGAGCAAAAAAATTATTTCGTGTTTTAAATTGTAAGTATGAACCTTGAGCGAGTCGGCCAAGAGCCAGCGCAATACCAAGCAGCACTTAAGCTCCACAGTAGCTACTCTGCACTGTATACCTACCTACATCTGAATTTATTCTGATATTAGAGTTTGTGAGCTACATAGAATGATATTTCTTTTAGATTAGGTAGGTACCTACCATCTTTTGACCACGATTAAGTAGGTCCCCCGTAGGTCCGATTAGGTAGGTAGGTAGGTAGGTAGTAGGTTACCCTACTTATACGTAGCTCTGCGTAAAACTATAAGGGAGGCTTTATGAGAATTTGAGCTCCAAATATCATAAGGCCGGCTGAGACTTGGTCTTTTTCATACATATAATAATTGGGTCATTATTTTATTCAGGGTACCATAATCCGGTTCCCTTCAAAGGAAACGGTACAAAGGCGATTTTGTTAGTAAAATTGGCAAATTCCAAAATAAAACTGTTATCGGTAGCTACCGAATAAGAAACCAGTCTTGTAGTCAGAAAAACGTAGGAATAAAAGTAAAATATAAATGCAACGAAATATAATTTTGAGGGACGGTAACGCAGTAGTTATTTTGCTGAAAAAACATCAATAAGTGTAAGAAGTAGCAAGAGAACATCACTGCAAATATGTTAAATGATTACTATAAAAAATGATAAACAAAAATAGGCATAAAACGGAAAAAAAAGACATAGAATTTATGCAATAAAAGAAAATAAAATTTTATCCAAGTTGTACCATGAATAAAATAATGGCCCAATTATACCTTTTGAAACAATGGTTTTACTTTTATCATTGCGAGAGCTTGCTGTCTTCTTCTTCTTATCGTGTGGGCAGAGCCCTGGTGTCAGAGTTTTTTCAGACCGCCTTTCGGCCTCTGACGTGGTTTTTATGTAACGACTACTACCATCAGAGATAGTAGCCGGGACCAACGGCTTAACGTGCCATCCGAAGCACGGAATCATTTTTCTTTTCAGACAATCAGGTGATTCAGCCTGCAATGTCCTAACCAACTGGGGAAAAACGCACAAAGTGACATATCACTAGGTGTCCCCCGTGGGAATCGAACCCACGACCTCCGTATCGAGAGCCAATGCTCTTAACCATTAGACCACGGAGGCATTAAATAAATAAAATAAATAATTGTTATTATTAACTATACAGGGCTTTCATGCCACTTCAATACTATTTATGTGATCAAAAATAGGAATAACCAGGCATACAGGGTTTAGTTAGGGCCTAGGTTCGATCTAGATCGAACATGTCAAAACGGTAAGGTTAAACTGATAGGTTGCTATTTTGGCAACCCTGACGGGAATCAGTAATAGTGTCCCTATGGGAATAGGGTTAAATTCATAATGCCAGTAACGTACCTACCTAGTTCCATTCAATCAAGTCCTTATGATCTGAAGTGGTACATCATACGACCAGTAGTTGTAAACTCTTATACAACGTTTTAATGAATTAACGCAAAACCTCATACACCCCAACTGATTTATAACAAAATAGGTAATTAGATTGAAACAATAATTTCATTATTTTGATAGTTAAAATTAAAAGTTATTCGGATTTTAAGTTTTGAGGCAAAAATGATTTGTTATCATTTCAGCAATGAATGAAAGCGCTAACGTACTCATGGATACATTTTAATAATCTTATTTTGGTAGTAAGTCGGGTGAGTGTGACTGTGTGGAGGATTGACGTTGGGTTCAGTCAATTTTAAATTTTAGACACAAATTAATTAATATTTTGAAAAAAATTACCTATGTTGAAACCATGATAATTCGATTCTGCTCTCGATTCTAAACAAACTACTTTCTAGTTTTGAGTTAATTCATTAACACGTTGTATATTCCGTACCAGTAGGTAGGATGACTGACGGGAATCGGCAACCAGTAGGTTACTGATTCCCGTCAGGGTTGCCAAAAAACTTGTCTTAAAAACTGAACTCAAAATAAACTCCTTTCGAAAATCACCTAGACCTAGATGACCTAGATGTCCAAAACTGATCGGTATAATTTAGGACATAGGGTGTCGTTTAAGATTTTATGAACATTTGTGTTTGGTTTGTCAAGAAATTGAATTTTTGTTTACATAGGATAATACCAATACCTCCTCCACTGATAACTTAAGAACGTAAGGATAAGGATAAATTGAGAACCTTGAGTTCAGATCTTTATTAGTAGATACTTAACTATACTATAACGGGTGAAATTGATATCATTAGCATCCTTTTAAACTAAGAGTCTACCTGACAAACTGAACAACTTTCACTAGAGCAAACCGATAGAGGAGCAAAAATAAATCAGCTGTTGCATACAGTCGGCCGCAATAAGTTGTATACACTTTTGTTCTTTGTCGTAGTACTAAAGTCTCTATAACTTATTGCGGCCGACTGTACATTTGAGTCGAGTAGGCATTGCAGTTTAGTATGGAACCTGATTATTTTTGTGCTTTGATCGATTTGCTCCCATAGGTAAAGTTGTTCAGTTTGATGGGTAGACTCTTAGTTTAAAAGGATGCTAATGATAACAATTTCACCATGAATATTGAAGCATGACATAGGTACTATATTATACCTACTTGAGCCTGGTTATACACATAATATGAATAATTTTCGAGTCTAAAACCGAGCTGAAATATGAATTTATTGGCACTTTTAAAATTGGCAATTTCTAAAACTAGTTTTCCAACAGTAAATGCCGTCCGACCATTCTAAATGCTTAACCTTCAATGTGTTTTGGGTTTTATAATGTAGTAGGTAGGCACAGGCAATAGTCTGCTTATATGTTGATAGGTACTTAGTTATTGGCTTATTTTTGATTCAAATATTAGTCATTGAAAATAGCACACTTTATTTCAGGAGTAGAGCTGTTCAACTATTATAATAATTATAAGTATTAGAGATATTTTTGTAAGTGGATCAAAGTAATGAGCGTTTTTCTTTTGGTTTTCTAGTGGATCGATAGATGGCGTTACGGTCTGTGCGAATAAAAGTCAAAATATCAAAATGTGTTTCTTTAAAATAATAAAGAGGGAGAAGATGATCAAAAAGATGCCAACTCATCTTTTGATTTAATATTTTATTATTTACGAATCATTTTAATCGAAAATATAAAACTTTTTACTTCTGACATTGTTGTATGGGCTTGATCCCTTGGCCTTTAAAAAAAAGTCAGGCACAGTCTTGACATGATTTTGACAGGATCAGGCCTACGTCTCTATGGAGCGATAATCATGTCATCTGTCGAGTTTTTTAGGAACTAAAATTAAAAAAGAAAAGAAAAACGCTCATTGAACTTAAAATTGAACAGGTAGGTATTGCACACCGTTTTGTAAAAAGTTTTTCCCATGGTACAATAATATACTGCGCCTGGTATTCTCTTCCGATCACGTGACTGACCACGTGACTGATACAAGCCTACGTCATCATACCCTTTTACCATGTTTAGCGGCCATTTTTTTGTGACGTAGGCTTGTGTCACTCTGGGAATAGAAGACCTTGTTTTTTTTAGACCATGGTTTCTCCGGTCTTCTGACATTAGGATGTTAGGTACTTATTTATGTATTAGTACTATATTAGAGGTACCTACTTCATATTTTTTGATTAAAATATCAAATTGTTACCAATGTTTCTGATAATTGAATAGAACAAATAGGTATAGGTACCTACTTATATCTTCGTAGCCCGCATAACGAGCGTTTCAAATTTGTTTACTTGGCTGTATGACCTTTTAATCAAATGAGATAACGAAGACCTTATAATTGTTAGGTACCTAAGCACTCACTTTTATTTAGGTATTTACTTGCATTGTATGAAAGCTTATTGCATAAAAGTCTTGTCCCTATTTAAAATTACCTATTGTAAAGTTGCATGAATATCGGTAAGCAATATTAATTACGAGCATTTACCCGCCCGCGACTTCGTCCGCATAAATTATATACCAGATTTTAAGTCAGATCATAAGCTATCAAATAAAAAAAGTTTCATCAAAATCGGTTCAGTAATTTTTGCGTGATGCTCGATCAAACAAACAAACAAACACACAAACAAACAAACAGACGGACAAAAAAATCCAAAAATTGGTCATTTGTAATCAGTGACACCTAAAAACCATATCGTAATCTGTTTTTGTAATGTACCTACAGACACGCTTCTGTTACAATTTTAATTAGATGTAATGAGTAAGTAGCTTTCTGTTTCAAAGAACAAACTATCAAAACATCTTCAAAACATATACTTTTAAAATTGCAATAAACTTGTATTTTCGAAACAAAAATAATACTATTTTTTTATATAAAAACTTCATATTCGTTTATCTTCTTTTTAGGAATACCTACCTGAAAAAAACTTTATTTATAGGTACACAAAAATACTCCTTTTTCAAATTGCCGCGCCGTCTAACTAAAGTATGATACCTACTTAGTTTTGCAGGCCAGTGCAGGTAGTCTTTACTTTATCAATATCTATAAAATATAGGGAAATACGTTACATAGGTACAGTCGGCCGCAATAAGTTGTATACACTTTTGTTCTACGTCGTAGTACTAAAGTGTATATAACTTACTAGCTGTTGCCCGCGACTTCGTCTGCGTGGACATGTGATTTTGTCTCATATCTCGTCTAAGGGTCATGAAGGTCATGGTCAGAACCAAGTCTAGAAACCCTGGCATGTAACATTAAAATGGCAATTAAGGAATGGGCTGATAAAATATACATGCTAGAATGCTCTGGCTTCTCGGGTCTGCAACATTGCAGAAAATTCATCAGCAATATAACACCACGAATCCCACAGCTCATACTGAACAACAGCTGGAGCAAAGCTCGTGCTATCGTCGGAGCCCTCACCGGGTACTACGCAACAAATCTCGTAAGTCTACTAAAGAAAATAGTTGCCACAGATACGATATAGAAACTTTAGGTACCTACTTAAAAAAATTGTTGTTGTAACTAAGTATATTTTAGTTATATCGACAAGAATTGACAACATTTCATTTTTTTAACCACCTATTTTTAATGAAAAATATAAAAATAGGTTAAAAATAAGAGATACGTATTTTTTCGATTTAATTTTTGACCGATATTTCTATTTTTAATTTACTTTTTAATTTTCTGAAAAACATTGGCTATAAGTAATACCTTGGCCTCTAGCTTGGCTTCAATAAAATTAAAAATAAAAACTGTCAAATACAATAGAAAAGCCAAGCAGGCAAAGGAATAAGATCCCATTCAACCAATATTTTAATTTTCAGTATTTTTCAAATAACTCGAGCATTAATGAATAGAAAAATCTGATAATTTTGATATAAGCTTTGAATCCCATAATCTCCAAATGGTTTTCTAATTTTGGTACCTTTATTAAAATGAAATGTTGTCAATTATAGCTACAGCAACAAATTTTGTAAGCAAAGTCAACAAAATAAGAGAGTCGTTACATACATTTTTTTTCGTGTAGAATGTTTTAGTTTAGAAATAGAAAGGGACATAAATTGTTAAATTTCACAAACCCTCCTTCTGGAGTGCGATTTTTGAAACTCATTCGTTGAACTCAGCAGTTGAAAATGTATGGAGATACGCATCTTTCTTCTACTGATTTGACTTTCAAAAATCGCACTCCTGAAGTATGATTTGAAAGATGCATATCTCCACAGTAATTTTGACATTTTCAACTGCTGAGCTCAGCGAATGAGTTTCACAAATCGCACTCCAAAAATCATTCTTCAGGGGTGCGATTTTTGAAAGTCAAATCAGCAGTAGAAAGATGCGTATCTCCATACTAATTTTGACATTTACAACTGCTGAACTCAGCGAATAAGATTCAAAAATCGCACTCCTGACCTTGGCTTTGATTTTAGTAGGAAACTAAAACAGCGGATTATAAGAACCGATAGGTACACTAGCTAAATGCGAAAGTTTGGATGTTTAGGGAAGCATGATCAATAATTTTTAACATCATTGGATTTGATATGACGGACGTCTGTTCAGTCCCAAACTTGAAGACGCAAGAGCAAATCACAGTAAAACATAATCGGCTGTCTGGTGCTTAGTTCTTCAAGACCATGGCCATTCGTACTAATATTTTAAAACTAGACTGTCAAGGTACATTTAGTATGGTTAGGTGAACACAGCGAGGTCAAACAGACGGCCTAAGTCAAGAACAAGTTCAGTAACAGGTAGGTAGGCAATTTAACTATACCTACCTAACTACCAACGCATGTTTAACTTTTGCTAAGTGTTTGTACGATGTCGGTTATTCGTAACGAGTTGGACTTAGTTTGTTTATAGTTACACCGGCGAACTATGCTTCGCTTAAATGCGTTGAATTGAAGTTTGAAGATGGAAGTTTATAAAAACTTAAAACTGGCGATTTGTTATCATATTTAAGTAGGTAATAGATACCTAGGTGACTACCTGGGACACACCACCAATTATTCCGACTACACTATCAATTGTTAATAAAACCAGAATTCGTAGATATATGTAGTTAAAAGGTACCTACAAAAACTTACTTAGGTAGGTACTAGCCCAGTCATTTTACGGTTTGAGCCGGGACTAATTAATAATTGAATTTTTTATCGCTATAATATTGAAGAGCCAATTTGAGCTTCCAAATGTACAGAAATAAATAAAAAATCACGTCAGCAACAGTTCCAATTTTAAAATTTTGGATATTAACTCGTTCTAAAAAACATTATGGTAATTTTTTTTGCACATATTTAAGGCATTATACATACATTATACATACTTCAAACATGGTGTAAATATTTTTGTCTACTCAGGTTTTGAAAAATACATTCAACACACACACACACATACATCATACATACATACATACATTCTTTGGGATCATTACAATGTATGTGCCTGTGAGCGTTATTTATTTATTTATTTTTATTTTTATTCGTATTTTCTAATAAATACTTAAATGCCTATTTTATTGCTCAAAAATAATGTATATTGTTAAATCTAATTCAAATGAGTGCATTGGTATTAATATTATTAATTTAAAAGCCTTCTGGGACACACAATTTTGATATCTATGTTGCGTAGCAATATTTTTTTTAATTTGGCTTAGGATAGTATTTTTGTCACTAAATGGTGCCGGTTACAGTTTAAAAGTCCAATTAATAATTACTCTCTACCCCGCCTAACAAAACTTCGTAAAATGACTGGCCTAATTATAGTTTTTAAGATCTACTTACTACCTACTTACTCAATAGCCTCAGTGCATCATTATCGAATAGATAATGTATTAAAGTATTAGGTAAGTAATCAATAAGTAAATAGTAAGTAATGAAGGTAAAATATTTTGACATTGTAGTAGCGATTCCTAAAACTTGAGTCTCCAATCGATCTTTCAACAGTCATTGCCTCCGATCTATTTACTTTATACTACCTATAATTATAAAAGCAAAATGCCTCTCACTGCATGACTTTATCACGAAATCTCCAGACCTAAAAAGCCTGTGAAAAAACCTCAGGAAAAAACATGATCTGTTCTTGGTTGAGATTCTTTTTCAAATCAAATTTAAAAAAATGTGGAAATGGGTTTATAATGTTATAGGTATTTTGAATTTATTGTTTCTGATTATTTTTCTCCACACCTCTCTACCTAATAGTACTTAATTCGAAACATTTTAATCAAAAAGGTATGAAGTTACCTATAACTATAACTAAAGGTGTGTACAATTAAAATTTTCCGTAATAGATCGATAAGAGAGTGGGTTTTCGTTAAACATTATTGATAATCTCACAGTCGATTATGTCAATGAATAAGTATGTGATAAATAAGTGTAAGGTGTGCGAGGTAGGTAATTCCCGTTACCTTTAGGTAGGTATATGTCCAGTCTCAACTGTGCCGTAGGTACCCACAATCTGCAATCGTCCTAACAAAACACAAAAATACGATTTACGACCGTTTATTCGAGAATATCCCCGAATAATTCGTCAAAATCGCTCTCAACTATCCTAAAATCGCTACCGAACTTCATACATTATTTAACATTTCAAAATATAAGGAGAATTGCGAGACCGGTTTGAAACGCAAACAGAGAAATTAGAAAAATTTACCAAATTGTCCGTCTAAAAGAAGCGCACAGCATAATAAAAAAAGTACTTACATTCCCTCACATAGCTCTTGCTGTCGTAATAACAGACGACTTTAGGGGTGGACACGGGGGGGTTGGCAGCTCCCAGGGCCAGGAACCCAACGAGGGCGATTATGATCTTCATGTCTGCGCCAACTGTTCTCAACGGAGCGTGTGTGCCGAATGAGACTTAAAAATCTCGCGGCAACAAGCTCGCACCGTGAGGTCAAAGAGTAGGATAACGTGATCACGTCATCCTAAGATAGGTACCTACCTACCTAAAGTGGTAAACATTTTGTTTGAAGAAAATTATAACTGCAATCATTTGAACTGTGGTGTCAATGCCGCTTCAATATTATTTGTTTTCGTTATCTCTATTCCGTCCGTCCCGGATTTTAGCTTAGTTCCATAGTTTAGGTACCTATTCGTATGATTCTATACTTTTTCTTATTATTTTGATAAGTATTTCTACGAATTACTGCTTTAGTAAAACAGGATGTATTTCATCCAAAATTTTTGTCCTCCCAAGTTTTATCATAAATTATTTTATTCCATGTGTAAAGGTAATTATGTAGGTAGGTATTCACCTTGATTTGTTGGTGATTCATTTTTGTTCTTGAAAACTGCCTGCATTATAATTTTATAATACTCTCATATACAACACGGGCGAATTAACTTGGCACCTGGCTTGCACGTGGCTCGGAATAAAAAACTCGGAGCTCGGAAAGAATAACTCGAAAATGCTATAGAAAATACGAGCAACATTAACTGAAATGCTATGCTACGGCCTCGCACGGCGACGGCGGGGTCCCGCGTGGGGGTAGCAGGAGGGGTGTCGAATTCCGAGCCACGTGCGAGCCAGGTGCCTAGTTAATTCGCACGGGTTGTAAGTACCTAATTATGTTAATCGCAGTCCGATAAATTCGTTGATGACAAACCAAAAAGTAATAATGATGTCACCTATGTCACCCTCTCACTACAACAAGGAAGATATTTTTTGATGAAGGCTTTATAGTAAGTTTATTCAATTTTGTTTCATATCACTAGTGTTAAATCGGCTAGGAATAGCATCATCATCACGGTCCCAAATTGCGTAGTTCAATGACAAAACCAGCTCGGCTAGTATGGCCGCGTGATACAGCGACATCGCGCCTTCACTCTCTTTCTATTTGCGCGCGAACGAACGATATAAAAGGCGTGATAAAGCCTTATCACGCGTATATCACGCTGCCATACTTACAAACGGCTAGAGTAGGTACTGATACTAACAATGGTGTCACTTCTTTGACTCCTTTTTCAGTGATTGATCAGAGATAGATTTATCTACTTATATCCGAATGTTATTTAGGTACTTAAGTCGTACATAATGTCCATAAGACGGTGCGTGTACCGACATCTTGATTCTGTAGTAGTAGGTAGGTACTGTTCACGCATGGTGAGTTTTTGTATGGAGTGCCCGGAGTGCTCGTCGTAATAAGCAGTAGGTGCTCCCTGAGCTATACTGTAATCGTTCATATAAATCGTTTACAAAAATTAACCTCGTTTGTAATTATACAGGGTGTACAATAAAATGGGACAGTTTCTTAAAGGGGTGCTTCAGACCATCAAACTGAACAACTTTCTCTATGGGACTAATATCGAAATCGAGAAAAAAATTCCGCTCTCCCATACAAAACTGCAAAAATAACTCGACTGAAATGTATAGGACAGCAGATTTTTTTTCGCGTTTTCGATATTGGCCCCATAGAGATTTTGTTCAGTTTGATGGTCTGAAGCACCCCTTTAACTGTCCCATTTTATTTTACACCCTGTATAGGGTGAAATTGATACCGTTAGCATCCTTCTAAACTAAGAGTCCCATCAAATTGCATAACTTTTACTATGGGAGCTAACCGGATGACCAAAAAATCAGCCATACAAAGACTCAAATGTATGCAAAAGCTGTTTTTTTTTTGCTTCGATCGGTTTGCTCCGTTTGCTCCCATAGTAAAAGTTGTTCAGTTTTTTGGGTAGACTCTTAGTTAAAAAGTGATATCACGATATCAATTTCACCCTGTATATGTAGCCTACCTTTATTATGTTACCTACAATAACACTTTACATTACCATTTAGTAGGCACCTATATCACAGTACTCACAGTGAATCACTCTTAAAACAGTCCTGCATTTAATACCTTATTACCATACGCATAACAACTTTTGAATACAAAGACATTCAGTAATTTACAGCATTCGGTGTGACTCAAGGCGGTGATGCAAGAAATTATTGGCTGATTTCTTTAAACATTTCATTGTGTTAGGGAAATCATACTACGGACCTACTAAAACAAGGAAAACTATAACTACCTACCGAAAGAAAAACGAACAAACGCGTTTTGTTTGTTGACAACACGTTGACAGTAATAATAAAGTCATTCATTATTGGTATTCGATAAGGAAGCTATCATTAATTTTGTACTTTCCCGTACATACACAACTCTGGATGGAATATTCCAACGAAAAATTAACTAATTATCGTTTATAAATGTTAATAAAAGTAGGTATATACTTTTTAAGACAATGATGGTGATAAAATATAACTATTAAATAAAATAGGAACTAAGATTTGCATAATTTTATTTATGTAATTAGTAATCTCAATCGTAGATGGTCTAAGTAGAACAGTTAATATTTTCAATACAGACAGAAATGTGAGACTAAATAATTTGGCACCACAGTAATTAATGTAAACAGATAGAAATTACACAGAAAAAGTCAATCTAAAGATTTAATTAAGTATAATTACGTTGTCAAATACTATTCTTTATACAGGTGTAACAAAACACCCTAGTAATACCATAAAGGTATTATTATATACTACGTAAGAGAGACGGTGACAGCTGGGAGAGCGAGATGTACCTAGCGGCATGCCTGTATAATAGAAAGAGATACGTGACGCGAGGCAATAGAACCGTTTTTGGGGATTTGGAGTCCTGGTAAAAATTCAGTTTCTGTCAATAATCGTGAACCTAAAGTGAAAACGTAGATAATTTTGTAAAATATACTAACACTGTTTCATTAAATTATTCAGCATTTCACGTTAGATTGAGAATTAATACACAGAAATCGAATTTTTACCCTGCCGAGGACTCCAAAAAACGTCCAAAAACGGTTTCATTTGACAACTCATGTCACTTACTCTATTCCGTAAGGTATAATATCTTTATGAGTAATACTTAAGGGTGCTTCAGACCATTAAACTGAACCACTTTCATTTTGGAGCCAACATCTTCGCCAAAAAGTGTGATGTAGGTACATTTGAGTCGAGTCGGTGCTGCAGTGTTGTATGAAACAGCATAATTGGGTCCTTAGTGAAAGTTGTTCAGTTTGATGGTCTGAATCACCACCATATGTATTACTAGGGTGTTTTGTTACATCCTGTATATGAATTTATGTATCCAATTACACACTAGAACTTAGTGCTTGTCTCCTGCAGGGGGTTGGTTTTGATTTTGAACGGGAGGCGCTTGACCTTGTTGGGTCTGAACCTGACCTTGGGTTTGCTGCGGTTGCGCTTGACCCTGGCTTGGAGCTTGTGGCGGTTGACCTTGGGCTTGGGCTGGCGGAGCTTGGGCTTGAATTGTTTGTGGTTGCGCTGGAGCTGGAGGTGCTGGTGGAGCTTGGGCTTGATTTACATTTTGAGGCGGTTGAGCTTGGAATTGACCTTGTGGTGGCTGTTGCTGTTGCTGCTGGAATTGACCTTGCGGTGGCTGTTGTTGTTGCTGCTGGAATTGACCTTGAGGCGGTTGACCTTGGAATTGACCTTGAGGTGGTGCTTGGTACTGGCCTTGTGGAGGAGCCTGGTATTGTCCTTGACCCTGCTGATATCCCTGTTGATAGCCTTGTGGCGGCAGACCTTGTGGGTGGCCTGGGGCAACTTGACCTTGAGGATAGTACTGTTGCTGACCCTGGTACTGTGGCACTTGCTGGTGGAATGCCTGCTGTTGAGCATAAGCTTGGTTTATCTGATGTTGCGCGCCTGGAATCGGTCGACCGTGTGCATCAACCTGGGGAAAGATATCAAAGTTGTATCCACAGAACACTATAAGAGGGGTTAGAAGTGCAAAGTAGGCGTGGAACGTGTCGCCCCAGGTTATGCAATGATTTTTGCATAACAACATAAGGCACGCGGCGTGGTGCGAGCGAGTGGGCATGAATAATTGTAGCAGCGTGAGCGGGAAGACAAGTGGTGACAGCCGTCTCCGAAGCAAAAGCGCTACTTTGCATTTCTAACCCCTCTTAAAATATTCTGTGGTTGTATCAGACATAAAAAAGTTCTTTATAATTATTCGCAATCGCAATAAGAATAGTAAATGTTCCTAAAATGTGTAATGATATTTATGAACAAATATAAAAACAATAACATCTTGTTCAAGTCTAAACTATTATAAAACTGTAACAGATGTGTGTCTGTACATTGAAGATATTTACAAAAAAAAAGTTACGATATGGTTTTTAGGTGTCCCTGATTCCATATCACCAATTTTTGGATTTTTTGTCTGTCTGTTAGTTTGTTTGTTTGTTTGTTTGTTCGTTTGTTTGTTTGTTTGTTTGGGTGTTTGTTTGAAAGAGCATCACGCAAAAACTACTGAACCGATTTTGATGAAACTTTTTTTGTTTGATAGCTTATGATCTGACTTAAAATCTGGTATATAATTTATGCGGACGAAGTCGCGGGTAAAAGCTCGTTATTAATATTTTAGGAAAACGTACCAAACCGCGCTGCTGTAGGTAACGGATTTCCTCATGTCTTCGCCTTTCGAATTCTTCATATTCGGCCTGAGTGTAAATCTGGTTCTCGTCCAGAGATTTCCAGCCTAGAAAGCAATACAAAATTAATTAGAATTAGAACTATGATTAGAGACGAAGAATGACTATAAAAGGCATTAAAATAATAATAGTCGCGAAAACAAGACAGGCTTATACGTCAATCACATTGAAACATTATAAAAACCTACTAAAAAAGGAAAGGACTGATTATTGTGTGAATATGATAAATAAGAGCCAGAACACAGTCAAGACGTTGTGGCAGATTGTCAACATCGAAACATGTAAAAGTAAGACCACTGCAATTGACTATACAGATGTTATAAAGACTAGCGACGGTCAAGATTTTACCTCGAAGCAAGAGCTGGTTAACAGCCTTAACAAACAGTTCGTGAGTGCAGCAGTGCAGTGTGGAGCCCCCCAGGCCTCGCTCGAATCTGCGCGTACCTCTCTCGTACAATCTAGAGAACCTAACAACCGTTCTATTCTGTTTAAATATTTCACTCCGATAGAGGTTTATTCCATCATAACAAAGAAAGTCGCGAAAAAACCTACCAAAGATATTTACGGTATCTCCATAGAAATATTAATTGCTATAGCTAAAACTATCTCATTTCCACTGGCTGTACTATTTAACCTTTGTTTACAGGAAGGTGTCTATCCGAGACCACTTAAAAAGGTAAAAGTGTCTCCTTTATACAAAGGAAAAGGTAAAAAAGCAGATCCAAACTGTTACCGACCGATATCAATAATACCGGCCGTTGCTAAAATATTGGAAAATGGACTCACATCGCGACTTACAACTTTCCTCGCCTCATCCGAAAGTTTATCGGAACGTCAATACGCGTACCGCGCGGAGCACTCCACTACAATGCTGACCCGCGAGGTCTTGCGCTGCATACTAGACGCAAGAGAGAACAAGCAGGAAGTCGCGGTTTTATGTTGCGACTTATCAAAAGCTTTTGATGTTGCTGATCATAGTATTTTAGCCATGAAATTGAGTCACTATGGTATTAAAAACCGCGCGCTAAATCTGATGATCGACTTCATGAGTGACAGAGTTCAACATGTAGTAGGAAAAGGCGGAGAAATCAGATCCACGGGGCTCACGGCAGAGAAGGGCGTCCCACAAGGATCGTCCCTATCGAACTTAGCTTTCTCTTTGCTGCTAAACGATTTGCCAAACGCAATAACTGATGGCCAAATTTTTATGTACGCAGATGACGTTGCTGCAGTTATTACTGCGCAGTCTCTAGACATCCTTGAGCACCGATTGAATTCTGTCGCTCATCAGTTGATGGTGTGGTTTCGTCAAAATGGGTTGATCCTGAACCTCGCTAAAACCTCATATATGCAGTTCAACCTCTCGGGTCATGCACGTAGACCGTTGCTTGTTAATATTGACGGAGTTGTAATTGAGCAGGTAAAGTCTGCATCCTTCCTGGGGTTCCAACTTGACCAGGCAGTGACATGGTGCGATCATGTTGACAAACTGTGCCAAAAGTTGGGCAGAGCCTGTTTCGCACTGGGCCGTTTGGCCTCTACCCTGTCTGTGGATGCAGTACGTACTTGCTATTTTGCAAGTGTACAGTCTCTCCTACAATATGGTCTCGAGTTTTGGGGACGGGCGGCCGACTGGGAGAGAATATTCCGTATGCAAAAACGTGCCATTCGAATTATTGCACGCGTGCCTTCAGACGTATCTGCACGCCCATTTTTTGTGTCATTCGAAATAATGACACTGCCGTGTCTGCTAATATATCAGGTTGCCACGTATGTAAGAGCGAACCTCGACAAGTACCAGAAGCTAGGGGAACGTCACACGTACAATACGAGAAGTAGAAAACTGCTTAGTTCAATCCCACATTCATTGGAGAAAGCAACCAGAACGATACATGCGATGGGTCCCCCTGTGTACAACAGGCTGCCTGTTGAAATACGGGATGCCCCGAGCTTTGTTAATTTTAAATACAAGCTGCGTAAATGGCTTGTCGAGCAGTCCTTCTACAGTCATAATGAATATATGTTACTTAAAGTAACCACAAATTGATTATTTTTATATTTGACATTATTACTATTGACATTTATAATTATAACTTTGTTAATTGTATTATTATTATTTTTCTGTGACATGTAATGAATATTACGAATAAATTATGATTATGATTATGATTATGATTATGATTTGAGTGAGCAAGAGAAAATTTGTGTCGTTCGTCCCTTTCTGCGTATGCAGTATTTTTGGTGACTAAGTTGAAATTGCTTACAAAATCTTGCAACTTAGGCAAAGGTACTATTTTTGTCATAATATCTCTATCCCTTTAATCACTTTAATTTTAATCCCTTTAGGCCTTTGCCCAGCAGTGGGATGAAATAGGCTAGAAAAAAAAATATCTCTATCCCTATCCAGTATACGCGGTCAGCGAATCTATAAAATACTCAATCAACGCCTACAGACAACATATTTGAAGTGATCAGTCTATCACCACGAAATTCAAAGTTTGATTTGACGATTGTGAATTAATGGCATCACATACGTTTGTCTTTAAAATGTCCCTTGTACGTATTATTATCGTACACACATTAAATGTAACATCCACATATTTCTCGTAAGCATATAATATCATGAATTCATGACAGTACATTTTCATAAAATTTTTACTAAATGCCTGACCATAAAAATGAAAACCTGTGGACCCTGCAATCAACTTAACTTTCAATGGCAATATTACAAGTTCATACAACATTTTATTCCAATGATTTTCCGCAAGAGTGGAAAGGCGGCGTCAAATCAAATAATTTATTTATAGTTTTATTTCCACAAAACGGCATATTGTTTATTATGTGAACACTACATTGAAGCGTTGCGTCTTCCTTTATTTTCTGTATGTGAGGATTATTATAGTAGTTTAGAGTTTTGCCCCATAAACAGTAGGAAAATATCCTACTTTTCATTGCTATTATGAAAATGAATTTAACAAACCTTCATCCTTATTAAAGTTCGCCTTCTGGGTCTCCAGCATAAATTCGTGGAAGTCAATCAAGCCATCTCGGTTCCTATCGTTTTCTTTGAACACATGTTCGCGCATGCGTTCCATTTCTTCAGCTCGCTCGTGCAGATCCTTGTTGGGACCCCCTGGCCCATACAGCTTGTCCAACTCCTTGATGAATAACGCTTTCACTTCGTCAGCGTCCCAGACACCGTTACCGTCAACATCTGCTCAAAGTAATTCAGTTACTGTTTACAGCGGTAATGAACTTTATTGTTGTTTTAATAGAAATTGATTCTAAGTGTTTGAAATAAGAAGTGATCTACGCTTAGCTTAGGCATGTGTTTGTAAACTCAAATCAGGGGAAAACAATAAAATTTACTACAGAACAATAAAATTCTAAAAGTAGAACAAATATTTCCATGCATCAATTTTGCAGTCGAGTCAGAAATAAGTTTCAACAAATATTTCCCTTTAAGTGCAAAATTGTTAATAATGAAAACAAAAAATGTCAATACCTACTGTTTTATGTTATACATAAAACAGTAGGTATTTAGACACATGCAAAACGCATAAAAAATCTGACAAATACAAATACAGTCGAAATCGGTTATATTATAACGAGATTGCTTTATACAACGTATTGGTTTTAATATCTCAAAATAAAATAAAGGTCCCGACTGAATCCCATATAATACATGTCTAATATACTGTTTATAACGATATTGCTTACAGCAAAATATCGTTATAAACAGTATATTCGCATTGAACGACTTTCTGTTTAAAATATTAGCGGAGAATTTTACGGTTTATCGACGGACCGCCTTTTGTCAGTAGGTAGGTAGTATCTTTCAATACACAATCCACATCTGGCGCAATAATAACTGCGTGTATAGAAAAAAATAAGAAAACAGTTAACTCTTTTCTTAAAATTGTGATTCTAAGAAAAAAGTTTAGTATGGTCAGCCAAAATAGTTGAAGATATACTTTCTCTAACTTGAGTCAGTTTGTTGCTTGCTGTACCACTACCTACACGCATCAGTATATTTTGAGGTGTTATTGTGAAACAATTATTAATTATATTATCAAAAAAAGAAAACTTTTTAACAGTTATTGTAGAAAAATAACATATCATCAAACTCGAATTTTACGAATTTTGGCTTATACGACCAAATATTATGACTTGTCCCCTCGATGTCGTTATAACCGATTTCAACTGTAAGTGCTAAACGTACTATTACATAAATATTAGCAAACAAACATTAATGTAAAATCCAAAATAGCGTGCGAGCAACCTATTCACTAATATGATTCAAATAAACTTCTAAGACATATACTGAACTACCTACGAAAGTCTTGCACGCTATGGATCTTACCATGCATCATGAAAAACACCTTTGGGTTGAAATCTTTCGTTTCCATTTTGTCAGCGTTTTTCCATATCTCTAACAACTGTTCTCTCGTCACGGGGTGATGTAACTGTTACAGATAATCGATAATTAATGTAACTATTGCCGGTGTCACTCACCATGCATCATGAAGAAAGCTTTAGGGTCAAATGGTTGTTGGTCCATGTGGTCTTGTTTCTCCCACACTTCTTCTAGTTGCGGTTTTGAACCGGGATGGTGAAGCTGTTTTGTCAAAATTACATATATAATGTGCATTTTCTAAAATCTAATATTTTTTTTTGTATTAGTACAGTATAACTAGATTTTGCCTTCGTTCGCACCGGCTCACTTTATCATAGCTAGATAATATATGGACCAATTTTAAAGTGAATACATGAGTAAATTCAAAAAGTATCATCAAAATCGGTCCAGTAGTTTTTGCCTGTTGCTCGACCAAACAATCAAACAAACACAAATAATTCAAAAATCTGTCATTTGGAATCACAAACACCAATGATCATATTTGTCTTGTAAATATCTTCAGTGTACGCACGGCGACACATTAAGTTATACAAAACCAATATAAGCTGGTCGCGTGACGTTATACTTTACTCGTCCTACGCGCGGCCAGCTTATTTTGGTTTTGTAGAGCTTGACGTGTCACCGTGTGTACAGTCACAGCCCACACTACATTACAGTATAGATAAAATAAATCGATACTTAATGTGTTCTCATTTAGAATAGATTTATTTTATCTACACACTAATCATGTTCTTCTTCCCTTCCAAACCCATACTACTGTACATTACTGAACGAATTAATAAAAATCGCAAAACGCAGACAATTTCACAAATAGAATAAGTGATCGATCAAACTAGGAGTGGGAATAAGAACCTTTATGGTCTGATAATCGAATTACGAGACTTCTTGTGATCCCACCAAAAACTGTAATCGAACTAGTGGGGAAAATCCTCGTCAGCTGATAGATACAGACCACGAGGCCTAATCAACTCGTATTCTGTCAAGATTTTCAAAAGCATGCATATGCTCACGCCTATATTCCCTGAGGGGGTAGTCAGAGATATTCTGAAACTTCAGAACATCCACGTTTCAATAGTTACTACTATAAACTATGCTATGAACTACCGAAACTGTCTAGAGCGTGATGAGAAGTGAGCCGGTCGCCACTTATAATGGAAATTGGAATGTGGGTACATGCCTCGAATTGAAACATGCAGGTTTCCTCACGATGTTTTCCTTCACCGAAAAACCAGTGGTGTTACAAATAAATACTACATAAATTGCGAAAAAAACTCATTGGAACGAGTCGGCCTGGAGGGGATCGAATCATCGCCTCCTACACGGCAGGCAAGGTTACTCGCCACTGGACCACCACGGCTATAGATTTTCAAAAGACCACTGAGAAACCTTGGAAACATCGAAGTAAATACATTCCATAACATCGTTAAATATACAACTGTATAATTTTATTTTGGTTATTTAATATATACTATCTAAAAACCTTTTTATATAAAAAAATTGTTGGTCATGAGGTCACACTTACGATCAGCAGTTGAAAATGTATAGAGATACGCATCTTTCTTCTGCTGATTTGACTTCCAAAAATCGAACTCCTGGAGTATGATTTTTTAATGTCAAATCAGCAGTAGAAAGATGCGTATTTCCATACATTTTCAACGCAATTGTACCGCACGTCTCCATAGTAATATTGACATTTTCAACTGCTGAGTTCAAAGAACGAACTTCAAAAATCGCACTCCTTGTCGTGACCATAATGTGACCTCATACACAATCTTTCTTCATACACGATGAACAGTAGTTTCTTCTAAACAATACAATAGGCTCAAATAAAAAACAATAAAACAAAGAACAAAGTCTGTTTACAAAAGCATGCAAGACAATAGACGTTTCATTGCATGAAAGGTCTATCCGAAAACCATTTGGAGATTATGATTCAAAGCTTAACAGGGTGAGATTGATTTTTTGTTGCTCCGATCGGTTTGCTCCCATAGTTTAAGTTGTTCAGTTTGATGGGTAGACTCCTAGTTTAAAAGGGTGCTAATGATATCAATTTCTATCCATTATTTCTCGAGGTGTTTGAAAAATACAGAAAAATTCAAAGTTACCTGGCTGCCATTTCTATTGACTTTGTCAGTTTTTGTTGCAAAGAGATGGAAAGGCCTATGATGATGATGATGACAATTTTTTTTTTAATTTCTTCAGACACAGAGACGTAAATCCTAAACTTTTCCGAAAATTCAAAATTAAGCAGAAATATCGATCGAAAATGAGACCTGAAAAATACGTCTCTTATTTTTTAACCTATTTCTATATTTTTCAACAAAAACCGGTGGTTAAAAAATTTTAATGTTGCCCATTAGCTATCAATACTACCATTCAAACTTCTATGACTCAAACACATAGAAAAGTAACCTTTCAGAAATATTGAATAAAAGCTGAAAATAGTCATAAAGAGAACCGTTATCATACCGGCGCAGCGCCACATTTCAAATGGTTTCATCACCAAGTAAACACTCGGTTTCTATAGAATATTATACTCTTTGCCATATTTTTCAGCTAAACTAATCTCCATAATAACTGTTAAATATGAAAACGCGTTGGAAATAGCGGCCAAAAAATAAAATTGAGAATGAAGTGGAGTATTATGGTCTCCTATATGCGATAACGGCGCGGCGTGAATCAAAAACACCGAAGAGACGAAGATTCCATACTTTTTTACTCATTTATTTCTAGGCCAGGCAGTAGCGTAACTACACCTTGTGGGAAAATGGCAAAATCGTATAGTAGGCCCTCGGCCTCATCTCATATGTGAGGGTTCATATGACTTAAGACGCTCGCTCCCCCTTTGTAAACGCTGGGCTGGGACATATATTGCTGGTTATAGAAGCTATCTTTTCCTTATTTGAAAGACATACAAATTAATGAACAATATAGCAATGATCTTCAAAATGTCGGCTTTATCTGCTATGAAGTATTACTAGGGTTTCCGAATTTGATTTCCTTGGATTAGAAGGCACCACAGTGACATAATGAAGGACAAGCCAGTCAAAAATAGGTATACCTACTAAAATTATGTAGTTTAGTAGAGGTGAGGCGGCTCTGAAAGGGTCAAGGTCGTTCGGTCGGTGATAGGGCTCCCACACATAACTGCGAATTCGCATCGCATCGCAAATATCTTCGAGCGCTCGATTCTTATTACGATGACTTATGTATGATTCTTATTACGATGACTTATGTATGATTCTTATTACGATGACTTATGTATGATTCTTATTACGATGACTTATGTATGATTTTCAATCGTAGCGCTCGCAGATACTTGCGATGCGATGCGAATTCGCAGTTATGTGTTCCGGAGCACATACGTTTTAAGGCTTAAGTCATATGATCGATCATAACTTAAGTTTTAAGCACTTATCCAGTAAGTATAAATGAGATCGACCGAGCGATTGACGGCCTGACCTCACTGGCGATAAACTATATTGTTATCAAGTCAGAACGCGACTCCAGTCTACTTTGGTTCCTACGTAAAAAGTTTCAAATAGAAAGGAATTACCGGTTTATGATGTTTCTTAGCATTTTCCTCTTCCTTAAGTTTGTCCATGTATTCCTTTTTCTTGGCTTCCTCCATGGCTTCGAGTTGTTGCTGTTTTTCAAATTCCTTCTGCATTTCGTATTCCTGAAATTAATATTTAAGATTTACAACATTATTTCGCAATTTCGATAATAGTTTCATAGATAAAGGTCTTATCTATCACCTAAAACACCGTCAACGTAGGTAAAGCTTGCAGGGTATCACTTGACGTTACATATTTTATGGGGTGCTTTAAAGCACTACACCATCAAACTGAACAACTTAAGAGAAAAGGCTGTCTACACGAAAGGAGAGTAGGTTTTTAGCAGATCTATTGCCGTCGCGCAGTACCCGAGCAACCAAGCTACCAGTGCGAATATGACAACTGTAGCTTGGTTTGATTTTACCAACATAAAATAAACGAAATCACAATCTCGTATTCCCGTTTCCTCCTCCAAAATGATATATTTTATAAAGTTATACGAGACATTTACTAAAAAATTTTTACTTTTCACACTTACTTGGTTTTATCGTTCATTTGTCATGATTGTGATATAGGCGCATTGTATCCGTGTATAATTTCATTTTTTTCCGATAAGCTAATGCGAAAAATGGACCGTGCAACCAACATGCGAATAGTACATAATTTAATACGCTATTTGAGTCATGGTTTTATCAAATTTTTCCTGTTCGTATCATAAATACATGACTTATGTTTCTCGCAGACTATACAGGTGTAAGGAAAAGTATCATTAACTTTTAAAACACATACTCTACCCATCAAACTGAACAACCTTTACTATTTTTTCTATTCTTAAAATAGTCAATAGACTATTTTTAACTTTAAGGTTATATTGTTTTGACATTATTTTATTTGACATTACTATTTTATTTTAATTTTATTATACAATATACAATATGACGATCATATTATGAATGGACATTTTATGTAAGTAAAATATTTATGTAAGACTGTGACATGTTATAATATGAAATAAATGAATCTAATCTAATCTAATCTATGGGAGCAAAATCCTTACACCCTGTAATCCTGTATACAATTATTACAAGTTTTAATTACTTATTAATTATAAATAAATTATACATATACAGGGTGTAAGTGACAGCCTAGCAAATACTGTAACTGTGAACTCAGACCATCAAACTGAATAACTTTCATTATGGAGCCTACTTCAGGAAACGCGAAAAAAAATCAGCTGTCCTATACAAAACTACTGTACCTGTACCTACCCGACTATAATTTTTTTTTTCGCGTTTCTTGAGGTAGGCTCCATAATGAAAGTTGTTCAGTTTGATGGTCTGAGTTCACCGTTTCAGTATTTGCTAGGCTGTCACTTACACCCTGTATAACCTTCACAGCCACATACATTGTAATGATACCTAAAGTAACCAACTATGTTTTTTATTGGAAGCCATACAACAACGGCACGAACATATAACATCCATGACCGAACCGGGATTCGAACCCAGGAAGTCATGTTTGGCAGTACGGCATGATAACCATTACCGACACCAACCGAGTCGTCAATTAGATTCAATTCAACTGGAAAACTATACAAACCAATGATAAACTCGAAAAGTGCGCTAGTCAAACCTTTATACAACCCGGGTTAACCGGGCGAATTAACTTGACACCTGGCTCGCACGTGGCTCGGAATTTGACACCCCTCTTGTTACCCACCGCGGGACCCCGCCGTCGCCGTGCGAAGCCGTAGCATAGCATTTCAGTTACCGTTGCACGTGTCCCTGCGCTTTAGCATTTTCAAGTTATTCTTTCCGAGTTTTTTTATTTCGAGGCACGTGCGAGCCCGGTGCCAATTCGCCCGGGTTGTACAGTATTCTTAATTATAACTTATTTGATTTTATAATCTCTCAATATTAAACAGAATTAAATTAGTACCGCACGTATTGACGTTGTTGCAATGTTTCTGACCAGAGCACAATATTTTATGAGAGCCAAAAATCGGACGCCCCTTATCTAAACTATTATAAAAGTGTAAAAGAAGTATCTCTGTCCGTCTGTACATTAAAGATATTTACAAGAAAATGATTACGATATGGTTTTTAGGTGTCCCTTACTCCCAATAACCAATTTTTGGATTTTTTGTCTGTATGTTTGTTTCTTTGTTTGTTTGTTCGGGCATCACGCAAAAATTACTGAACCGATTTTGATGAAACTTTTTTTAAAGCTTATGATTCGACTTAAAATCGTTTGTGTAGACGAAGTCGCGGGTAATACCTCGTTGGTAATATCAAAAAAGACGCCCGATCTTTTGCTCTTATAACACAGAGCAGACCTTGAAAGAGATGACTGGTCCTTTATATCTGCGAAACACGTTTTGGCTTCGATAATATGTAGCAGTTTTTAGGGTTCCGTACCTCAAAAGGAAAAACGGAACCCTTGTTGTCCAGTCAGGCCGTTTGTCTGTCTATCAACACTCTTTTTTCAGGAACTGGTAGAGCTATGAGCTATCAAAGGATTGGAGTGTCAGGGTGCAAAGCATTGGAGATGAAAAAAGTCAAGCTTCTATGTCAAAATAATCAGAAGATACGGCCATTTATGTCACATATTTTAGTATGTACTCGCAAATTCAATCATCAAAACTTATGGGGTTCTAGTACTTTACTTTGACCTATACAACGTGTTAATGAATTAGCGCAAAACCTCATACACCCCAACTGATTTATAACAAAATAATTAGATTGAAACAATAATTTCATTATTTAGATAGTTAAAATTTAAAGTTATTCGCATTTTAAGTTTTGAGACAAAAATGATTTGTTATCATTTCAGCAATGAATGAAAGCGCTAACGTACTCATGGATACATTTTTTAAATATTGTTTTGGTAGTAAGTAGGGTGAGTGTGCCCGTGCAGTGGGTTGACATTGGGTTCAGTAAATTTTAAATTTTGTAAAAAAATATTTAATATTTTGAAAAAAATTACTTATGTTGAAACCTTGATAATTAGATTCTGCTCTCGATTCTAAACAAACTACTTTCTAGTTTTGCGTTAATTCATTAACACGTTGTATAGAAAACATAAAATTTTACAAGTGAAAGTTAAAGAATAAATTCGAAAATCTATAGGTAATTTGTAGTTATATCATATCACACAAACTTGCAATGGCAGTTGGTATCTACATACATAATCAAGTTTGCAGGAAACCCTCACGGCTATGTGTCCTATTACACTTTTCCGGTTCTTTAGTGAAAACAATAACCGCGTAACTCAAGACTAAAGTAGAATGTTCGTTTGCTAAAAAGTGGATTGTATTTTACAAACCTTGAACTGTTTCTTTCGTTGCTTATCGGCAGCTTCCAGATCAGCGGTTGTTTTTTGAATGAGCTTCTTCAGATCTTCGATCTCGAAGGTATGAGGGTTACCGTGGTCCAAGTGCTCATTGGTGGGTACTTTGCCAACATCAGTGTCCAAATTGTTAGTCAGTTCATATTGCTGGGAATTTAAAATAGTTTTTTAAAGACATTTTTATTTTAATACCTAATATACATACATACAAAGAATGAAGTAAATCAATTTAATCAAATATATTAACATACTGTGCAATTAAAAAAACGAGCAAGGGGTTTCGTCTTCGCTTCCTAAATAGTTTTTTAATTCTAAAAATCTTTAGGACAGATAATAAAGAAGAACGATAAAGAAACGAAGCTCTTATTCAGTCCTGAAGTCACAGTAAAAGATTTCAATTAAACTTAGCTAGATAGTGGAATTTCGCCTATGGTTTAAGCTATCACTATCAAATGTCATCACATCACAATCGATTTGGCCGTGAAAATATAACAGACCGACACAATATCGCATTTGTATTATTAGTTAATATTATTTAGGGTACACAAAGTCTCAGGCATTAAGTTAGTAAATAATAAATTAGACAAATTCAAATTATTACCTTACTCGCCAAATGACGAAGGCGTTCCATTTCGCGGCGTTTTATTTCATCCAGCTTTGTCCTCACATTGTGATTCACAAAATCTAATTGCTCTGCTATTTTCCCTGACTGTAAGTAAAATATGTTTTGGTAAGTACTCCCGAACTGGGTACCTGGCGAGGTGGACCGACGACCTGGTGAAGGCGGCGGGAACCCGTTGGATGAGGGCAGCGCAGGACCAGTCGTTGTGGCGATCCTGGGGGAGGCCTATGTCCAGCAGTGGGCGTCCATCGGCTGAGATGATGAAGTACTCCGAAGACGCTTGTTGGCGTTGCAGAGCTCCGGTGTTGGAAAACAATCACCGAAGTTAAGCAACGTCAGCTCCGGTCAGCCTTTGGATGGGTGACCGTTTAGTGGTATTTTATATCGAGCGTCTCCGTGCTTCGGAAGGAACGCTAAGCAGAAAGCAGTTGGTCCTGGATATTTCTGTCAGATGGTGTAATCGATTCGTTAAGTCAGGTCACAGGTCTATTAAGACAGCTTGAAAATTCTATTCTATTTATTACGAATGCAATAAATTTACAAGGTGCGATACGGAGCGAGTGGGAGTGACACAGGAATATGCTATTGGAAGGAAGCGTGGCGGAGAATGTAGGCACCCCCACTTGGGGGTGAGTTTAAAATTGGTAGAGGGCATCCGTGGGGGAGGGTGTCCGTACTTCGTACAGTATGTAGTACTAGATATACTTGCGTGGCATGGCTATGTTTTAGATTGGCAACATTTCTGGCTGCTCCCAAAATTGCCTTTAGCTGGGAACAATATTTTTGTTTAACTTACTTGGACATCTTTTTCGTCAGCCTTTTCTAAACGTTCTCGGAAGTCAGGGTCACTCTCCAAAGCTTGGACCACCTCCTTCAAATATCTATGATACTCCATATTCATCATATATTCATCCTTAAACAAATAAATAAATTAGTAGGTATTCTAATTTAAATTATTTACTACCTGATTAGTTAGATTAGTGATTTTAATTACTGACATAATATATAGATACTATAGGGAACTAGCATTAAACCTATTTTATTTCTTATTTTGACAATATTGCAAGTTCCCTATTATTCCAATATCTTGTTTAACATTTCAAACAACAAAAAGGTTAACAAAAAAAAAATTTAGAGATTTATTAACAAAAAAGGACAGATTAATAACTTTCCTTTAAACGACAGTGTCAAACAGGGAAACATACATGTACAATACGGGCGAATTAGCTTGGCACCTGGCTCGGAATAAAAAAACTCGGAAAACTCGGAAAGAATAACTCGAAAATGCTAAAGCGCAGGGACACGTGCAACGGTAACAGAAATGCTATGCTACTGGCCTCGCCCAGCGACGGTGGGGTCCCTCGGGGGGTAGCAGAAGGGGTGTCGAATTCTGAGCCACGTGCGAGCCAGGTGCCAAGTTTATTCGCCCGGGTTGTTGGATATTTTTTATGCTCCACTTTCATAATTATTTTGCCGGGGCATACAGGGTGATTTTTAATAGGTCTGTATGGCTCAAAGGGGAAAGAGTACAGCCCATTAGAAGTCTAAAACTGTATGGAACCCCTGGTCGAAAACCTGAAAAATAACTTTAAAATTTGAAGTAACTTATGAGATTTTTTGTTTTTAGTTTATGAATAATTTATCCAGTAAACAGAAAACGTAAAAAAAATGCATGCAATAAGTATTTATTTTTATTTTTATGCTTTTACCTTAAATTTTGGTAATTTTCGAAAAAAAGTTAAAGAGTCCATTATTTCCGAAACCAGTGATTTTCGACCAGGGGTTCCATACAGTTTTAGACTTCTAATGGGCTGTACTCTTTCCCCTTTAAGCCATACAGACCTATTAAAAATCACCCTATATAGTAGTCCACCCCAAACACAATTCAACATTTCCAATAATGTATAAGGGTGAAATGCAGAACGGATGTACATAGATACAATTTAAGTTGTCTCGTAAGTTTAAAACAAGATACCGTCTTTTCTCTTTCCTTGATTAACATTATTTCCATAATTCTGAGCAGTGTATTTATTTCCCAATTGAGCCCATTTTTTATTTTTTTGATGCGCGCAATGAGGCACGAATTATTATATTTTTAAAATTTAATACTAATATAACTTTCATACAAATTTTATATGTCTCTACACCACCTTGTCAATTTTGAATATTAGGAAATAATTTTTTCTTAGTTTAATTTAGCTTTTTTTTGGTTAAAATGACCACTTATTATATAAATTGTCAGATTGAAATAGGCTGGAATTAAAAGGAAACGATTTAGTCATAAGATTAGCGTATTAAATGTTTGTCTCCATTTTTGTTAATTTCGTAACTCAGGGTTAGTAACGACATTTTGGGCACAATTACAACAACAATTCTACCATTCGATTGTATTTTTATAAAATGGCAACATTTTCTCAAGTTACGTCAAAATATTGACATTAAGATGGCCGTATTTTGCTTCGCAGTTCGAGGTTGGTGTATGACACGCATTTTGTTAAATATCAATATCAGGGTTAATAACGCGATTTTCCTATTTCCGGTAAGTGTAATTTGTCAGTTATTTGCTGATTTTTCTTGCGTTAGAGATATAATTACCGCTGGGATATAAGTTATTGTCAAACCAATAGCGATTTGGGTAGCAAATATTTTTGAGGTTAAAATTTCTCAGTTTATTTTATCAGTTTCGTAACGTTTCGTTACGTTTCGTAACGCAACGAAACTGAGCTCTCAGTTTCGTTACACTAAGGTCTCGTTCATATGAGTTTGTGACATAATACTGTTTTTTTTTAACATTAGACATCAAGTAATATCCCAAATAGTAAATAATATGTATTAATTAATTTAATACTATAAACTAAAAAATATATTTTAATGTTCTATGAAAATAATTTTATAAAATATAATGAGATTATTAAACATAACAAAAACTAAATAAACTATTAAAGCATTGCAATATATATATATATATACATTTAAATAATTTCAGGTATGGCACCGATGACTAATGCAGAGAGGCAAAAAAAGTATAGACGAAAATTGCAGATAAGATTGATTTTTGACAAGGTTTTTGCAATTAGTAGAAAAATATAGATGTAGTTAATTAATAAAGTTGATTTATGCCATAAATATTTTATTTATTTTAATGCTTATGTGATCTCACCCTTACCTTATCAGTTTCGTAACAATTTATCAGTTTCATTACAATCTCAGTTTAATAACGATTTCGTTACGGTACATCTATTCTGCATTTCACCCATAAACTAGTTTTGGTTACACAATTATGTTAGTAAATTAATTAACACAATACCTGAAAACCTACAGAAGAGAACCGAACACACACAGAACAGAACAGAAGTACAGAACAGAACAGAAGTACAGAACAGAATCAAAGAATCAGAAATCAGAATCATCAGTTTAGTACAGAATCAATTACCTTTTGAAATAGGTATGCATACTTATCATTTTGGCTGACTGACCCCCAAAACTCAGTGTAAGTACGAGTATATCAGTATTTCTTTATATTCATACTGTAATTTTTTTTTAATACTTATTTATATCTTATAACTCGCAAATCGAAACTGTCAGTTTGTATGGATTATGTATTGTGTCTGGTACCTGATGGCTTGATGACTTAAGAAAGACCGATAATTACCGAAAGATTAAGCTAATGTTATTTCTAGCAAAAAGTTATCACGCAGGTAAGTGTGAAAAGTTTTGCTGTGAGAAACAATTTATAGCACTCCAACCTTGTTACTTGCTACTTACTTCATCTTGTCCTTTGGGTTCCTAAATTTTAAAGCATAAGAAATGAATTTATTTGAGACATTAGACAGAAAATTATATTGACTAAGGTTAACCTATGATATGAATCGATCTATATTTTGATAAGGGTTGAGACACATATTTTGCCGATGGGGGGCCCATACAAAAGTGACATTTAGTAGGGGAAGCTGTCACAGCCATCGTCACCGCATCGACGGCGGACGGCTTCCCATACTAAATGAATTTTTTGTGTGGACCAGCCGCCGGTTGCCGTCGGTAAACGTGTCTGAACCCTACAGCTAATTATTTGCTTAGTTTCCTGCAACCAAAAATGAAGTCCTATGACACAAAGAAACTGAAAGAATTTTATTTTCGATGAATCCACATTAATAAAATTCATAGGTATTATATGGTTTTTATGGGTTGCAAGGAAAGGGCCTCCTCCCCCTGTGAGGAAACCTAGGATTGTGTGGGGCACCCTGGGCAGTAGGGGCTCTTACAGACCAGCGACAGTACTCTGCGACAGCTCGCGACAGGGTCGCGCGACAGTCGCGCGACGGTCGCGCGACAGTTGAAGACCGTGACGTAGTGTTGTATAGTCTGAGAGATAGACCTCGATATCCAATAGTATTAAAAAACAGTTGTCCCATACGTTTGGCTCCGAGTAGGTTTGCAGTTTTGTATGGAAGTGATAATTTTTTTTCGCGATTTCGATGTTGGTCCCATAGAGGAAGTTGTTCAGTTTGACGGTCTGATCATCCCCTTAAAAAAGTGTCAGGCGCTGTCCTATTGCCATCGCTCGCGCGATCATGCGTTCGTCCGACGAAAATCATTGTGCCACTGTGCGTTTAAACATACTTATATCTGAATAAAAATAGAACAATTCGATCGCATCTCATGATAGCACGACCTTCTATAGGATATTCCGCAGAAATAAGTATGTTTAAACGCACAGTGGCACAATGATTTTCGTCGGACGAGCGCATGATCGCGCGAGCGATGGCAATAGGACAGCGCCTCAGCATATTAAGAAGGACCCTATACAGGATGTAACAAAACACCCTAGTAATACTTAAGGGGGTGCTTCAGACCATCAATCTGAACAACTTTCACTATGGAGCCAATGTCGAGAAAAAATAAAAAAAATCTGCCGTCCCATACATTTGAGTCGAGACGGTACTGCTGCAGTTTTCTGCGTGTTGGCTCCATAGTGAAAGTTGTTCAGTCTGATGGTCTGAAGCACCCCCTTAAGTATTACTAGGGTGCTTTGTTACACCCTGTATACGTATTTATAAATATTTTATGTGTATAATATTATGTGTTATAATTATTAGTGTTGTGTTAAGTACTATTATTATAACTATTATAATTGCCCTATTTTCACCAGTCTGTAATATTTTATGGACTTGATGATGAAGATAATCAATTCTGGATTATCTATTATCTAAAGAAACCAAAATCTACGAAAAACTTCTAAAAACTACCAGAAATATCAACCATGTTATTTTTAAGCCTCCGTTTTCTTCAAACTGAAATCTCTCAAGAACAAGACTTATGCTCTCAGACTATGCCTACGTCACGGTCGCGCGACAGTCGCGCGACGGTCGCGCGACCCTGTCGCGAGCTGTCGCAGACAACTGTCGCTCGTCTGTTAGAGCCCTAAGCCTCGATAAAACCATTGCCGACTGGCTAACCTTTTCAGTACAGCAGTAATTGTCATGTAATATGGCACATGCTCACATGAAAGAAGATTAATTTAATTTAATTTATCTTTATTGGTTATCATTTATCAAACAGCAAATTTCTTAATTAAGAAGATAGGATTCTGGATTAGATAAGATTTTTTTTAAATTATTTAGTGTAAGTAATACAACTTTGTCTACTAGGTATTTAGAAGCGAAGGTAATAAATAAGATTTTCATTAAATAATAAAAGGGAACATGCTGTTACATGCTAGATTTAAAAAAATCATTCTCCAGATTTATTATTCCTATAGCAAATAATAAATACTTTAGAGCAGTGATTCCCAACCTCTTTTTGACCAAGGCAAGAACTACTTTAATTGTTTTGTTTTGTACCAGGGACCACAAAGTTAAAGAAATTCCGCTGACCACCGTTTAGGAACCACTGCTTTAGAGCTTGAAAATTGAATGTGAAGTTTCTTACCAGATCATCCTTGACTTCACTGTCCTGATCTTTGTCATGAGATACCGGAGGAGCATAAGCGCAGTGCAGCAGCGCGCCAATCAGGACAACAAAAAGTAACCTCATTTTTGATCACTCTCTATGAACAAAAACACAACATTATTAAGAGGATAGGCGGGTACCGTTTTTTCCACACAAACATATTCCCCTATTTCCTTCTGGGATAATGACACAAGAGAAAACATTTTTTTTACCATACAATCTATGTTACCTCTGTTATATATGTCCCTATGTTTTTCTTTTTTACAAGGGACCTTCGAAAATGACAAATTTTACCACCCGTTTTCAGACATCCAGCAATCAAAAGACATTGCCCATGTGACGAAATGTATTAATTTCAAATCATTTCACAACTAACGAATGAATATGATCAAAGAACACTACAAATAGTATGATAGCTAAAATTATACACAAAATAGGAGGAATATCATACTTCACAAGTAAATGGAAATTATCCTATTCTATTGTAGCATTTTTAATAAAATTTGGTCAGAGTGTCATCTTAGGGACAGTTTTCAAATTCAAAGGTCACTGGGCACCTTAGTATGAAAACTATACCCACGACCTACAGAAACAAAATAGTATAGGATGTTTAGATAATTGTATATATACTGCATGAATATATATGTCGCATTAATGTAGACCATGGGGTTCAGGCCAAAAACTAACAAAGAAAAATTTAATATTTTGGAAAAATAATTACATTTCGTACATTTAACACATTTTTTTTTACATTTTGTACATTTTAGTACATTTTGTTAATTTTGTAAATTTTTGGACACTTTGTACATTTTAGTATTATAGTACATTTAGTACATTTCCCCATGGTTTAAAAAATAAATAACTACATAAAATTGAATGTGGGTTAATACTAAACATTTTAAAACCTATTTGGTTTTTGTAGGAAAAATTTTGTTAGCTGGGTCAGATTTCGTCCAATGACCTTTACCAGTTTTGCAGGCGAAACGGGACTGGGCATTTTCCTTTGATGAATATAAACAAAAAAGTAAAACATGAAGATATAGCCAAAGTCTTTCTCATATTATTCTTGTAAGAATTATTAAAATCAGTTTAGTTTTGGAGAATAATGAAATACATGAATACCTCGAAATCCCAACTAACAAGGAGGGGTCAAAAAATTATGTATGTACAAGAAAAGGCTCAAGGGACACACTAATAGATTGGCCAGAAGTCTGTGCAATCATAATCAAAAGACATGGCCTAACACATTAACTGCTGACGACGTACGTGGTAGGTCAGCGACATATGGGCCGCAGTGCGCACGACTCAAACCTTGAGTCAGAATTGTATAGCATTCCACAGTGTTAGCACTGCGCCAATGTCATTGTTTTGAGCTTAGCAGCGAAAGTGTTAAGAGGTGGCATATCCTAGATCTCGGATCGAGATAGTTATAAAATGGGCATGAGGCTTGATTAAGAATCTCCCATAGAAGAAACTCACAAGCAAAAACAGAGAGATCTGATTATGGCCACCGCTTGCCGATTGCAGATGAAAATAGTGAAACAAAAAAAGTTTTGGAGGAGTAAACAGGGGAATAAGAAATTATGATTTTGTCGATTTTATGTAGATAAAATGCTGCTGCAGTTGTCTCTTTCGCACTCTAGTCGGAGGGGTGTATGGGTGGCGCAGATCGGATAAATACGTATACAGTTGGAAAAGTGACCTATTCTCCAAAAGATGTCACTCTGACCCAAATTTCCATTTCATCCCACCAATCCTCTTAACATCATAGGAATGTACAACTTTTATCTGAACATTTAATAGCGAAGAAAATGCTGATGAAATCTGCCAACTTCATAGTTCGGACCTGAGATAATATAAACATTAACATACGTGTCCTTTTCCACCTTGCGTCATAGAAAAACATAATTAGGTAGTTCACATTTCGCAATATCAAAAGGTTATTTCTTAGCCTGAATAAAGCTAAAAAACACTTTCGGTCAGAGTGTCATCTTAGGCTCAACACAACTTCATAATTCTAAAAAGTTGCAGCGAACACAAAACAAAATGGGTAAAAAACCGATGCAAATCTGAAACATAAATCTAAAAACTCGAAATCGAATCGCATTATCAATATTCTGCAATGTAAATCACTCACATGTTAACAATCTTTTGTTACTTTTGATAGTTTTGATGAATTTGTGTCTCACATTCGTTGAATTTAATTGACTTTAATTCTCTCTGAGCACAAAATGAAAAATTTTATGATAGTTTGTGAACAGAGAGTAGTTATATTCCTTGTTGTGAACAAATTGATTTACGATTTTGACAATTCTGATTTGACATGACATGGATGATGGAGGGGAGGCGAGGCGAGGCGAAGCGAACCAGAAGTGCGATTTTAGAAAATCATAAGAGCGAATTGGCAGTAGAAAGATGCATAATCTCCATAGTAATTTTGACATTTTCTACTGCCAAGTCGCTCGTATGATTTTCAAAAATCGCACTTCTGAGAGGATCAGGGTTGCCAGATCAGATGTAGATCGCTAATCCCCCCTTTAAAGTTTTACTGAATATATTCCCATATATTTGGCTAGAGTAGGTTTATTTTTGTATGGAACAGCAGATTTTTTTCGCATTTTCGTTGTTGGTCTCATACTTCAGTTTGACGTTCTGAAAAAGTGTCAGCATATTAAGATGAACCCTATTCACCCTATAAGTAGACATTAAAAATTATTCTGTGCGTCGAATCGATCGAGTCATTATAGCTTGAATCAACCTATAACAGAACACCTACCTATATAATAAATTAAAAAAGAATTATTATGAAAAACAAAAAACCCGACTGCATAAAAAACTATTAGAACTGAAAAAAGAAAAACAAGCTCTATAATCACTAATCAGCTATAACAACACGAAGCAAATATAATTTGAATGTTATTAGCAAAGAGTAATATAAGTATATTAGAAAAGAGAACCCACTCGTGGCAACATTATGCATCCACCTTATGTCAAATTGAAGGCTAGCTAGCGCCATCTGTGTTTCTCTGAAAATAATTCTACCTATACTATACATACCTACTTATATATATACTTATATACTCATACCGTTGTTTGAATGCTAGTTTTCGTTCAATCCCGCACCGATCGAGTGAAATTCCAGTATCCTTACTATTCCTATAATCTGTACATTGGTAAGAGAACAACTGAAACTCCAGAACATCACTAAATCGGCACAAAATTGAACAAAAACTACAAACAACACGCACATTATGCAAGGTGGGTCGCCATTTTGTAAATTTGTCAATTTGACATTGACATAGACAATATAATCTTTATTTTTTTCATAGTAAAAGATATATTTAACAGATGGCAGCACATTCTATGCAAACTGAATCGGAAAAACCACCAAAAGGCAAATGTCCTCCGCCTGGTTATTAGGTAGGTATTGCAGGCGGGGACAAACCAAAGGAAAGTATGTTTTATAATTCTTTTTTGTCCCCGTTTGCGATACCTACCTAATAACATTCAAATTATATTTGCTTCGTGTTGTTATAGCTGATTAGTGATTATAGAGCTTGTTTTACTTTTTTCAGTTTTAATAGTTTTTATGCAGTAGTTGTTTTTCGTAATAATTTAGTTTATTTCATACTTTTTAGTCTTGTGTCGAAATGGTAGCATAAAAGTACTACAATATATATATATTTGGAATCGTCTGTTTACTAGCTTTCATTTGATACCCAAATTGTAATTTTTAACAAAACAAATTCTTATACCCCTCACTTTTTTTTATTACGCCATAATAAAATAATATGGCCTATGTCACTCTCACAATTTTTACAAATCTAACGACACCTAACACGTCAAAATCCATTAAGCCGTTTAGGCTGTAGGGCGTGCCAAAGAAATAGACATACAAACATACATACATACTTATATACATACATACATATATGCATACGCTCGAACAACATAACCCTCCTTCTGGCGCAGTCGGGTAAAAACACCTACCTATGTCAAGCCTTTTTTGACTGAATCGAAAACCATTTCGAGATAACTGTCTGAAAAGCAATATTTTCTACATAAGACGTTTTAAAATGAAAATATTACAGGAAGGTGAGATTTGGCGATTTTGGCGCACCGAAATCTCTACTTTGATAATTTTTTTCTCCAACGATATAATTTCCCCATCATTCCCCAAAGACCACAATTTTCCCCTAATCGCGGCAAAAAGGTGCAATTTGGCAACCCTTCAGGGCATAGACAATTCCAATTTTTTTAAATACTCAATATCTTTACCGGCTTTGGATACTGGTCTTATTGAGCTTTGTTATTTTTTTCTTTATATTAAACACTACCTACGCATATGTCGGTCTGTCTGTCTGTCTGTCTGTCTGTGGCATCATCGTAGCTCCCAAACGGGTGGACCAACTTCGATGCGGTTCTATTTAATAGAAAGCTCAATTTTGCGAGTTGTTGTTTCATGAAAATCGGTTCAGCAGTTTTCATGTACACACGGCAACACATCAAGTTACCCAAAACCACAAAAATTAAATCTCACTTCACAAACTCGTAGTATGGTGATTTTGGCGGCAACGCGCGTGCTACAATGATTGACCACAGGTTCGATTTTTACTGAAGTCAACGGCTGTAAGGGCCAGATCCCATCGCCTTTCTGAAAGGAAAAATCTGAAGTGCGATTTTTGAAAATCATACGAGCGACTTGGCAGTAGAAAGTGTCAAAATTACTATGGAGATTATGCATCTTTCTACTGCCAAGTCGCTCGTATGATTTTCAGAAATCGCACTGCTGGGGAAAATAATTTCAAAAAATCATCACAATCACATCAACCTGCATGACCTGCATCAATCATCAACATCAACATTTGTTTTAGATCCAGAAGTGCGATTTTTGAAAATCATACGAGCGACTTGGCAGTAGAAAGATGCATAATCACCATAGTAATTTTGACATTTTCTACTGCCAAGTCGCTCGAATGATTTTCAAAAATCGCACTTCTGATCCAGTTAGATCTTTATATTTTCTTTGGTTTGATCAAGGTTTGATCCTCTCGGGTAGAGAGTAGTACTTCTAGTACTACCCGTTTGTTTGGAGTTGGCCGTCGATGACCGTTACGAAATTTCGTCACAGGCACATTAACTGGTCCCGTCGACAAAAAATAATATAACAAGCAAATAAAAATTTAAAATTAAAAGCGATATTAGTGATCGGGACGGACGTGCCGTACGTGGTTGCGTTGCTAAAGGTTATAAAATTGCGTTTAATAGGGTCTCTTAGGGGTGCGGTACGGTGAAGCGGGAAGGGAGGGAACGGCCAACTCGAAGCAAATGACTAGTACATTCCTTGGTTTGATCCAGTGTTGCCACTTTAGCCACTTCTTAGCTAGATCTAGCAACTTTTTTGAACGTATCAGCTACTAAAAAAATATTCGGTGGCTAAATGTTTTAGCCACTTATCCTAGCCACTTTTTTGTTTATTTATTTATTAACAAATACCTATTTTAAAGGGTTCTTAGAGCGTTTTTTACTGTTTTTGAGTTCCGATTACCTAAACGTAGAAGTCAAAAGGCTATTTTCTACGATGAGCTTTGTAAAACATCAACATAGTAATAGAATGGTTTACAATAACTCACTCAAAATTCAATATTTCTATTCAAAAAATTATAAAAGAGCATAATTTCATAGAATAAATGATTTTAAATCAGCATTATTGATCCAATTAAACTGCGTCTTAGCATATTTTTTTGTTTTTTATACTTTTCTTTGTTCGGCCACTTTTAGCCACATTAGCAATAGTGAAATTTCCAGATCTAGCCTCTTTTTGGGTATGGTTTAGCTATATTACTCTTTGGGTTTAGCTACTTGGTCTGGAGGGTAGGTGGCAACACTGGTTTGATCAAAGACTACAGGTTCAAATTAGTTTGTGGACTTCAGTTTTAATATATACGGAAATTAAACTCGACTTTCGTCAATTAGAATCCAATTTACAATACAATAACACTACATTATTTTAAATGTTAACTAGATTAATCACTACTTTTAACAAGTAGTGATTCCATTCTCTTTGCATTGCACTACTTTTTAGTTAGTCAATCTGTGTTAAGTGTTGTTGGTGTTGTTTTGTGTGCAGTCTGTGTTCGCGGTGCAGTGCACTCTGTGCACACTGTGCACCACTGCACTTCTGTGCACCCAGAACCAGATTACGGGACATTTTTAAACAAAAAGAAATCGACACCTTCAGTCCGGGAAAAGGAGGTCAGAGAAGAAAAGTTACTTAAATTATTTACGTTGAAACCTTAAAGAGAAAGTAGATTAGTATTTTTTGAGTAAACATAATTCCTTTTTATCTAGTAACAATGAATAGAGACAGAGATAAAAGGGAACCTGAATACCCAACCGAGCTGGAGTCGCAATTCATATTGAGGTTACCCGAAGAACCTGCAAAACTTCTGCGAGAAGTCCTGCAGACTGGTGAACACCTAAAGAACCGCCTCACTATACAAATAGAGAACGACATGAGACATGGGCAAGTGCGTTTCGATCATTGGCTGATGCACTCCAAAATCGTTGATCTACCCACCATCATAGAGTCGCTCAAAACAATAGATAACAAAAGTTTCTATAAAACAGCAGATGTTTCACAAATGATGATTTGTAAAAATGAGCCTGATCAACCGGCTGCCGAGGAAGAAACACCAACAAAGACTAAGAAAAAGGACCCTTATAAAGTTGATAAAAAGTTTCTATGGCCTCACGGTATCACACCTCCGACTAAGAACGTTCGGAAACGACGATTCCGTAAAACCTTGAAGAAGAAATGTGTAGAGGCACCTGAAATAGAGAAAGAAGTAAAGAGACTGTTGCGTGCCGACAATGAAGCGGTCAGCATTTCATGGGAAGTAGTACAGGAAGAGGATGACCTTCCAATCACTGATAAGCCTGAACCACGAGCTACTGCTAGTGTCAAATCTGAAAAGAAACAAAAAGCGGAGCGTGCCAATACAAAATGGGAACCACCGGCTGATACCGCTAACATGTCGGAGACTTCAAACTTAGTTGACATTTTCGGAGGAGCTGTGAGTGACAGCGATGAGGATGTCAACAAAAATGTTGATATGGATGACATCCACTTCTCAGCCTATGACACTCGATTGTCTGACACAAACTCTATGCAAGGCATGGGCAGTATGAAAAATAAAGGTGCCAGTTTGCCCATTGAGTTCGAACCACAAATGTTTCAATCTCACGGACAAACTTCAAAATCAACCAAACTCGCCAAGCCATCCTCCACTGTATCCAGTGCTCCTAAAAGTGGAGGAATGTCTTCTGAAGACGATAGTGATTATAAATCACGAGATATGTCTAAGGAAAATATGATATTCCGAATTGAAAACCTAAAGGCAGAAATAGATGAGTTGAAACAACGCAGGCAGAGAACTCAACATGAAATTGCTGGAATGGAAAATGTGGCATTGAAACAACGATTCCAGGACATCCTACACACATTGAATCAGGACATCATGTACAAGGATATGGAATATCAAGGCTTACTTGTTCTCCAGAATTCTGAAGACATCTAACTGTTTCATTTTGATTCCATTACTTTAGAGTGTAGATATAAGATTGTATTGTTATCTATTTACACACTTTACTTATTCATTTATTATGTTTGTTTGTATGTAAGGTCTTTAGACACAACTGTTGTAGATTAAGATCTCATGAATGCCAGACCTTCATTATTTTATAAAAGCTAAAAAGTTTTCAGCGCATGCTCCCAGCACAGGTAGATGGGCAACTATGAAGTTTTGAGTCATTGTGGTTTTGGCAGGTAACAGGTTAATATTGTCTGGCCGTGGCTTTAGCATGTAATAGGTTAAATGGTCTGGTGAGGGGTTGGAAGTATCAAAACTCTCAGGCTACTAAGGAAACATCTTATAGTTACCCAAGTAAACTGTATAAAATTCAGCTTTTGTACTCTAATGTAAGTATATTTATAATTTATTATAGTAATAGATACTCTTTCTTATACTGTGGTTTCAGGACGTCTAGCATAGTGACTATACTTCCGTTAGAGTATGAAAGCTGAATTTTATACATGTTACTTAAGTAACTATTAAAAGATGGTTCCTCAGTAGCCCAACAGTTTTGATACTTCCAACCCCTGGGCCCTGGCCAGACAATTTTAACCTGCTAAAACAACCATGACTCAAACTTCATACTAGCCCATCATTCCTACCTGTGTTGGGAGCATGTACTGAGAAACTTTAAGCTTTTTTAAAATAACGAAGGTCTGATGTTCAAGAGAGCTTGGACTATTGTATGTTCTTAAATCTTTATCTAGATGATTGTTATTGAATATAGTAACTTTGTGTACTTTGTAAAGAAGGCATGTTATGCAATAGGTACCTATATTCCATTTAGAGTTCAGATATAAGAATAATTAATAATATAATGTCAGTATTATCTTATGGTTCAGATCTCCTCATTTATTCAAACAATGGCTCAAAAAAACATGATGTTTTTAAACCATACCATTTTGATAATTGTTTTATAATTTTAAGGTTTAGTTTTGAATTTAAAACTTAATTATTATTACCAATTGTTAAAATAATCATGAAAAACTTTCACATTTGTAATATTAGGTGTAGGTAGAAAAAAACATTGAGAGAAATTGGAAAAAGACTTAAAAATTATTATAAGTTTTTGAAGTTTATATTTTTATAATATGCATTTAATAAGTATTATAAACACAGGCATATCAAAAGTTTTTATTTAAAAATAAATGGATCTGTTGTACTTTTATAAAATACGAGCTTTTACCCGCGACTTCGTCCGCATAAATTATATACCAGATTTTAAGTCAGATGATAAGCTATCAAACAAAAAAAGTTTCATCAAAATCGGTTCAGTAGTTTTTGCGTGATACTCGAACAAACAAACACCCAAACAAACATACAAACAAACAGACAGACAAAAAATCCAAAAATTTGTGATTTGGAATCAGGGACAGGTAAAAACCATGTCGTAATTTTTTTTTTGAAAAATATTCTCAATGTACAGACACACTTCTGTTACAGTTTTATAATAGTTTAGATGGTTCGGTACATTGAAGAAGTTATAAAAATGAATGGAGACATGGCTATCTGCTATCTATGATAAACATCAATGTTCTTGTGAAATCTTATTGTCAACTATTATTGGCGCTGGGATGAGCATCTTGAAGAAGTCTCAAAACACTGGCCTTTTATAAATATTTTTGTTACCTATTGTTATAATTTTTAATATTTATTTTGATAGGCTAGGATAAAGACAACCCTTTCCAACTTAGTATGATTTTTTTTCATATAGGGACTGATTATGATGATTCAACAGAAAGTAAGGCATGTTAAAGTAGGTATATGCTGTGCTAGTTCCACTCTATACTTGAGTAGGTAAGCAGACTTTCATTTCATCTTCCCTATATAAGATCTATAACTTTCGCGCGAGGCAGGCCGAGACCGATGTATTATGCAATTTATTCATAATAAACTGTCGAACACCTTATTAATATTACTGTTTGTAAATCGGATGCTGATTGGCCACTGCTTACTCAAACTCAATTGGTAGGTAGGTACGGTACATTTTAATTAGATTTTAATTTGTTTTTTACGACATCTTTTTAAGGGGACATGATTCGCAGAATGCTCCATACAAAAACGAAGGCTGGTTATATTTTAAATACTAACCAATTAAAGTCAGTGACATTTTTCAGAAACAATCTAGAAACTAATCTCTATCACAGACCGTAATTTCTATTGCTTGTATTGTGTCAGATTTTCGTTAAAATCATAGTTTTCAAGTTAGTGCCTCAAAGATTTCTGTACAAAACTTAAATTAATCCTAGTAGATATTATAAAACTGTATTTTAACGAAAATCTGACAAAATACAAGCATAGAGATTAGTTTCTAGATTGTTTCTGGAAAATTTCATTGAAAATATGAATGAAAAATAAAATAAAAATAAAAAAAATATAAATATAACCAGACTTCGTTTGTAAGGAGCGCGCTCTGAATTAATATAGGTAGGTACATAAAATATATCAATGAGACATTAGGTAGGTGGTGGCATATCTAATTCTATTATACCACAATAATTAAAAGACGACCCGGTTGGTGTAATGGTTACCACGCCGGACTGCCAAACCAGGGTCCTGGGTTCGAATCCCGGTTCGGTCATGGATGTTTACATGTTTGTGCCGTTGTTGTATGGTTTCCATAATAAACGGCCTATTAATAGTGCTTTCTTGGGATCATTACAATGTATGTGCCTGTGAGCGTTATTTATTTATTATTTTTTATTTATTTATAATGACCCTGCATTTATTTTTTAATGACCTAGCAAAACTGTTACGTATTTAATTACTATACTACCTACCTACCTGTCCTAGTTTATTAGTTTTATTACCTATGCTAAAACCCTCGTCTTTTATAATTTTCTATTACTTCGTTTTAGGATGATTAAGATAGGTATTCCTACCTACCTACTTAGATAAAAGTAAACCTACCTAGGTACTCTGTTTAATAAAACTTAAAATTTTGTAAATCCTTTTGTTTTTTTCGCTACTTACCAGTTTTTTAGGGTTCCGTACTCAAAGGGTACCAACGACAACGAGGATTTTCCTAAGCTTTACGCTGTTTGTCCGTCCGTCTGTCCTACATAGTCCTACCCTTCTTATACTCTTTACTCTTTGGTCCTACCTATAGAGGGCAGTAGTATCTTTTGAACCATTATAGCTAGAAGGTTAAAATTTACACAGAATACTTAACCCAGTAAAATTAAGCTGAAATATACCAATCAGGAGAAGTCATTTCCGGAGTTTTAAAACTTTTTTAAACGTTCCTTTGGTACGTAATATTGAAGAAAAAAAAAAGTCCTGGTGAGGGGGGGTGAGCTCGAGGAAGGGGGGGGGCTCTAAAGGTGACATTTTTCAGTTTTTCGCTTATTTCTCGAAATCTGCAAGTCGTATCGAAATGTTTTGTATGGAAAAATTAAACCTGACAAAATTTCCTACAAAACAAGTAGTATGCATTTTTGCCATAAGACTTACCCTTTGAGGGCTACGGGGCCGAGAAAGTAACAGCATTTCAAAAATTATGAAATTTGTATGGCGACCCTCATGAAAGTTGAAGATAAAAACAAAATGAATTCATATTCTTAATCAGCAACCCCGAAAACCCCCAGATACAAATTTTCTGTCGGTTCGGACAACCCTTAAGAGCTGCATTGGCTTTTGAAATTTCCATGGCAGCCATCTTGGATATCGCAATTTTGGATTTTTTTCACCGCCAACCAAATCTGACCAAGGTCCTCTATGACAATTGTTCAAGGTCCATAACCCTATCTGTCATAGTTTCCGCGGGCCGTTGACCTCATCCGTCAGGAGTCGACCTTCTGAGGAAGTCGAAATATTATTTTTATCGCCAGGGCATCTTTATGATGATCCCTAAAATCATTTTACTATACGTTGAATGGGGGAAACCCGGTGAACAGTTATACGGGTATTTATCTAATATCTATGTGGGGGGGAGGGGGGGGGGGGGTCAACCAGATACCTCCAATTTATCTCCGGGTTCCTCTTACGGTACAAGGATGACATTTGGGGATCATCATATGGATGCCTTTTTGATACAGGGAAAACTTTGACTTCCTCGGAAGGTCGACTCCTGACGGATGAGGTCAACGGCCCGCGGAAACTATGACAGATAGGGTTATGGACCTTGAACAAATTTCATAGAAGACCCTGGTCAGATTTGGTTGGCGGTGAAAAAATTCCAAAATTGCGATTCCAAGATGGCTACCATGGAAATTTCAAACGCCAATGCAGCTTTTAATGGTTCCCCGAACGGACTGAAAATTTGTATCTGGGGGTTTTTGGGGCTACTGATTAAGAATATGAAATCATTTTGTTTTTATCTTCAACTTTCATGAGGGTCGCCATACAAATTTCATAATTTTTGAAATGCCGTTACTTTCTCGACCCCGTAGCCCTCAAAGGTTAAGTCCTATGACAAAAATGCATACTACTTGTTTTTTAGGAAATTTTGTTAGGTATAATTTGTCCATACAAAGTATTTCGATACGGCTTTGAGATTTCAAGAAATAAGCGAAAAACTGAAAAAAGTCACCTTTAGAGCCCCCCCCCCCCCTTCCTCGAGCTCACCCCCCCCCCCCCCCCCCCCCCTTCACCAGGACTTTTTTTTTTCTTCAATATTGCGTACCAAAGGAACGTTTAAAAAAAGTTTCAAAACTCCGGAAATTATTTCTTCTGATTTATCTAATTTTACTGGGTTAACTTATGCATTATCATGACGGATTTGCTAACCAATAATAAAAAAAAAAACAAAGTTAAACTTACAAGAAACGCTTATTTAAACGTGTTTTTACCCGACTGCGACAGGAGCGTTATGTTTTTCGAGTGTATGTATTATGTTTGATGTTTTTGCTCTATTGTAAAAATGGGTTGGGCCACCAGATCCCATAGCCCGATCCCCCAGGAGATACTGGTGAAGTGGTCAGTTCACCAGAAATGTTAAGTATTGGGTACATACAAAACAAGCGTGAAACTTGTGTGATTAATTGATTAAATACACGATTTTGAATCTCATGATTCAAGAATAGCAGCACTTCATATTATTGCTACAGTCGGAGTTGAAGTGGTAGAGTGTGCTCGAAATTTCACGACGAGATAAGAGTAGGTTGTAAAAAGCTTTACCGTTTTGTATAACAAAATCAATAAGCAGGAGCGAGTGAAGCAAGCTCGAAATTTCCCAGCCTTACCTACGACGTGCGTGATTGCGGCTAGAGTAACGTAAATTTTTTAAAGGGAATTTGCCCCACTTGCCCATATTAAAACTAAAAATAAAGACTATTAAAATGGTTGGGTAATTTTTAAGGTAGGGCATTGGAATTTTAAGGTACTTTTTTTATTAAGGTAATTTTAAGGTAATTTTCCATTACGCGATTCCGCATGTATGTGGTAAGCCTTAACCGCCGAAACTTTTGCATTAATCGTGCCCCTAGCTCCGAGAAATATAAAAACAATAGATATTAGTCTTATTATAGTCTTATTATGAGGCTAGAGAAGTGTGTCAGAGTCGTAGCGTGTGGCGATCTGTGGTCTCTGCCTACCCCCTTGGGACAATGGCGTGAGCTTATGTATGTATGTATGTTAGTCTTATTTATGAGACGGCGGCGTTGTGAGCTTGATGTGGTAAGTATGTCTTATATTTCGAACCATGGTATGTTAATGAATATTAACATATTAGCCATAGACTAGACAAACTGCATCTATATCGATAAACTGGGAAACTGGACCTCAACACTAGACCAATTTTATGTAGTCTTAGCTAGGTCTTAGCAATGCACGCCCAAATGTCATTGTGCGGTTTCTATTTAGCAGCTATTTTGATTCTTCTTCTTAGGAATATACAGAGCTAATTATAGTCTCTGGGAATAATACAGGGAATATAATACTCCATAGATGTGCCATAGATTGCTTTTAGATTGTGATACGTCTTGCTATCAGGGTGCGTCCACATCTGACGAACGCGCCGCGTTTGCACGGCTCGCGAGCTGCTTGCGTGCCGCTCGCGAGCAGCTTGCGAACGGCGCGCGAGCTGCTCGCGAGGTGCGCATTCGCGGCGCGTTCGTCAGATGTGGACGCACCCTTATAAGTACAATACAGTCCGTCTCAATATTTCATGCTGATTACTGATTAGTATACTAAGAGCAAGAATTCATTCTTGCTCTTAGTTAGTATACCAAACAGTTGCGTAAATCGATCAACATATATTTTACTAGCGGCCCGTCCCGGCTTCGCACGGGTGGACGTCTAATCTTTTCTAGCAATAAATATAGCCTATGTTACTCAAGGTGAAGGCAGCTTTCTAATGGTGAAAGAATTTTTTAAATCGGCCCAGTACTTTTTGAGTCTATTCATTACAAACATACAAACATACAAAAATAGGTACAAATCTTTCCTCTTTATAATATTAGTGTAGATGAAGACAACGTCTGTAACGGCTATATATAATCCCCGCAAGTTGATATTGCGACTGGCGGCCATCTTGGTGACGTAATTTTGACGTAGTCGACTGTGCACCATCCTACCGTTCGCAAGGTTAGCCCGTGCTTGATGACGTCACTCAGCGGTTATTGTGACAAGGTTCCATCGCAATATCAACTTGCGGGGATTATACCATTGCCTTTCCGAAAGAATGAAGAAATTAAAAAAAAAGAAAACACAAAACACTGTTAAAAGCCGTGTGACCATTTGTGACAGATTTCTTCAATATTGGCAGATTTGGTTATCGAATTTTCACTTTGGCAGATGTTGACGAATTACAAATATGGCAGGACAAAAAATGAGGGCGCTGCCTCCACGCAAGAACGTCAAAATCAAGCATAAAATGGCAACACCACCATACTAAAATGAAAATGATTAGTTCCTCAAACACTCATGTCACGACGTTATAGACAGACCAAGACAGACTGTACCTTATTCTTTATACAGGATGGCCGGGGAGTTGACGTTCAAACGTAAAATTTAGGTCCGGTATGTCGTGGGGTATCCGAATCACCGCCATGTATATTCCGCGATTTTTTATAGTTTTCGAGTTATGATGATTTTTCAGATTTTTTGAGGAAACTCGACATGACCGGCTTAAACAACTTCTAAAAAAAAAAGTGTAAGACTTTTTAGAGATTCTGTTTTTGAAACTTAATCTTCATAAATTGTGCTTTTATTCATAACATCATCAGCATCGTAACTTTGATAAAAGTTATGAAAATATTGGTCTAAAGTTAAAAATTTGCGATCCGTGAATTATGACTAAATTTTCAACTTTAAATTAAAACTCTAAACAGTAGGCCTAGCATGCCACCCCCGAGAAAACGACAAAAATCGAGATGTGCCTCCATCCTTATTATTTTACGTATGCCAAAAAGAGCGCGCACGACGGTTTTCTCGTTTAAACGCTTTGTCGTGGGTGGCATGCTAGCCGTGCTGGTGACCTTATGATTTTTTAGCCAATCCCAAAAATGCGCCCAACTCTCAGCTTTCATAATCATAAATAAAAAGTAGTACTTAAGAGGGCTAATTTGGCTAGAATTGATTTTCAAAGACAACAAGGCGGAAAATTCTTAAAAATGTATTTTTTTTTTTGCCATAATTACCACGCTTAAGGCTAAATAATGATTAAAGAATGCTGGAAACCGGAACGGCGACGGGTTATGCCGGACTCTTACCGGCTAAAACCGCACCGTGTTCCACCTCATCGCATATTGCCGTAGAGCCTGAGGGCCCGTGAGGAATCTTCCACACTCTACGGCGCAGCGACCGACCTTACCAGGTCTCATCTCTGTTGGCCTTGTCAAGCCTACAGGCCTTTAGGTGGTGCGTGGGAACACGCACTCAACCACCTCGAGTCCCTATGATCGGACGCCGGACCCCCCAGCCCGACGCCCAGAGACTCAAAAATTACGGGGGAGGCAGACCGCGAGCAAACGCAGCCCGACTGCGCCCCGTGCGTCTTTGGCGGATCGGGAGTTCAGAAGTCGATTCCCTCTCCCTCTCCGCCGTCTCCTTCTGGAGCATTACTGCCTCACAGAAGGAGAGAACCGCGCGCCAAGACGCCTCACTGTCGCTCATAGCGCGAACCATGGCCGGCAGCGAGAGGTCTGAAACTACCTGGGAGAGCTCACTGCGCTCTCCCGCCCAGGGCACTCCTGCAGCACGTGCTGCGCCGTCTCGTCGAGACAGCCGTCGCAGTGGTGGCATCCGGCTGTCGGCTCCCTCCTCCTAGGTTAGGTTAGTTCATGTTAGGTTAGGTTATCTACTTTTTACTTAAAACTTTCCTTATTCCACCAACACGATAGGTTTCCAGCATTCTTTAATCACTATTTAGCCTTAGGCGTGGTAGTTATGGCAAAAAAAAATATTTTAAAATTTAAGAATTTTTCGCCTTGTTGTCTTTGAAGATCAATTCTAGCCAAATTAGCCCTTTTAAGTACTACTTTTTATTTATGATTATTAGAGCTGAGAGTTGGGCACATTTTTAGGATTGGCTAAAAAATCATAAGATCACCTGTTTAGAGTTTTAATTTAAAGTAGAAAATTAAGTCATAATTCACGGATCGCAAATTTTTAACTTTAGACCAATATTTTCATAACTTTTATCAAAGTTACGATGCTGATGATGTTATGAATAAAGGCACAATTCATGAAGATTAAGTTGCAAAAAAAGAATCTCTAAAAAGTCTTACACTTTTTTTTTTAGAAGTTGTTTAAGCCGGTCATGTCGAGTTTCCTCAAAAAATCGGAAAAATCATCATAACTCGAAAACTATAAAAAATCGTGGAACATACATGGGGGTGATTCGGATACCCCACGATATACCGGACCAAAATTTTACGTTTGAACGTCAACTCCCCGGCCACCCTGTATTTTTTGGCTTTTTAAACACAAATTACCGAGATGAAAATCACATCACCGAGCTAAAAAGCGATTTCTTCCAGACAACCTTACTGCAATCTAAGCTCCTTTATGCAATCTAAGGCGCAAATTATACAGAAATGGCATAAAAGTGAAGGTACGACACAGGCGCGGCGCATACATGTTGCTTCAAAACTTTTTCATACAAAAGGTATGAAAGTGGTTAGATTGCAGTTAGGGATTGCAATCCAGCAGCATTTTCAATCCAGCTGGATTTTTGCTGGATCGACATAAATCCAGCTGGATCCAGCGCGGATCCAGCACTTTATAGATTTTTTAAAGAAATGAATGATTTTTTTTGTAAATACTAAAGAATCTTTTACTTTTTCTACTGGTCACTACTTAGTAAAACTTATTACACATTTATTTAACTTTCGTTCGGTTTAACACTAGTGATAGTGGCGATACAAGAATAATCTGCAAAGATGGGACATATTGCCGACTGAAGGGTCTATGGAGTGTGGGTGTGGTTGGTTACAAACGTTACAAACCACCCGACATCTATCGCAGTATAGAATGTGCCCTGTGTCTGTGTCAAGGACCTAATAGAGGCTTCCCCTCGAGGTGGCAAAGTATTGGAACGACAAAGTGTGATCGCGTTCATACGAGAAAGAAGAAGATATTGTAATCTATCAATATCAAGTTCTTCAACGATGCCATGTTGTCTACCGAAGTGCTGAAATCGTCCTAGGCTGAAATGCTTGTACGAAAACGCCATTATGTCAGTCCAACTTCAAGACCAGAGCTCGAAACCTATCCTACTAACGGGGTGTGAGTCCAGAGAGACGTTATTTCTCCAAGACTGATCACAGCTGCACTGAAAGATATTTTTAAAGTTCTGTACTGGCAGTGCCGGATTAAGCCTGCGCGAGGCCCGTAGCAAAAGCGTACAAGAGGCCCTTGGGTCGGTCTCTTTACTAAGGACTTCCCTCTTTCATACTCAGGCCTGAAATTCAGTTCTAGGCCCTGTACTCAGGTGCAGGGTCTAGAACTAAATTTTAGGTAGGGCATGGGAAGATCAAGGTAGGGCGGATTTAAGGAAAAGGCTTTAGCTCATAAGCAATACAATTTTGTAAATTCGTATTTCTAAGTATTAGAAGGGCAAAAATTTGGGGGCCGTTTTGGAAAGTACTACATACTTGCTGCTACAATAAAAAGAATGAGCGAGCGAAGCGAGCGCGAAATTTTTTGCACCATTATTCAAAAAGGCACGGCGGCTGAGTTAAATTTGTATGTGTATAATTTACTTAAAACACCATTCAAAAACTGGAGCGAGTGAAACGATCTCGAAATTTTACTTTGTACAAAAATACCCCATGTACGTTCCGCGATTTTTTGTAGTTTAGAAGGTAAACTGTCATAAATTTTTTTCATAGTAAGAAATTTTTGAATTTTGTTTTTGCTACTTAATTTTCTAAAAACACTCTTCCATACTTAAAATAATCAGCAACTCAACATCCATACAAGTTGCCGAAAAAAGCGTTGAAAGTGAAAATTTTTCGTTTGTGTTGGATGGAGTAATATTTTCAAAATTTTCTTAATAATACAAAAAGGAAGTTCCATAGGTTGAAACTAATTTTAAAATCTTCAGTGATTACTCAACTTACCAAATAAGAAACAATAAAAGATTATTAATAAACCGTTTTACGCTGGAATTGGCTTCCAAAGTTAGTTAGGTGAAAAATCCGCTAAGAAAAAACGTTTTTCGAAAAAATTGTATTTGCTATACTTTTTATTCTTATTGCAAACATTACAAATATCATCAAAAATGTTTTAATAAACTGAGTTCCGATGCTATTAAGATATTTTTAAAATTTTCGGTCTGGAACCAAAATAAAATTTAATGTACCGCAAATACTCCATTCTAGTCAGTAAAAGCTGATGAATAAATGATTAGGTACCTACTTATTTTGACAATAAAATGCTTATCTAAATACAAATTATCTCGGAAATCAAAAGGTGTGGTAATGATATATTTTTTTTAATTCTTTCGTAATACCTGTAATGCTCGAAAAAATGTAAGGCACTTCTCGTACAAATTACGGGTATTACTTTCTTGTTTCATAAGTTTTCTGAAAAGGTATAATAAATGTTATCAACTTTAGTAAAGGGTTGTGGAGAAGATACTCAATTTTACTATCAACAGAAATATTTGAGACGGAAATACTTGTACAAGTCAGTTTTCTGACTAAAAAAATTAGAGCAGTTTTTGTTTGCAACGCCGAAAGAGAAGATACTTATCTTCTCTTTCGGCGTTGCTTTCACTAGGTATTATATCCATGATTTTAGTATTTTTTAAGCAAAGGCCACATACACCTACTTAACACAACTCCTACACATATACAGGGTGAAATTGATGTAATGACATCAATTTCACCCTGTATAGCATTAGCATCCTTTTAAACTTAGAGTTTACCCATCAAACTGGACAACTTTTAGTATGGAAGCAAACGGATCGGAGCAAAAAAAAAATCAGCTGTTGCATACATTTGAGTCGAGTACGCATTGCAGTTTAGTATGGGCCAGCCGATTTTTTAGTTGCTCCGATCGGTTTGCTCCCATACTAAAAGTTGTTCAGTCAGTTTGATGGGAAGACTCTTAGTTTAAAAGGATGCTGAAAATATCAATTTCACCCTGTATAAAAACTTGGATAACTAAACAGACCAAAATCGAAAGTTACATCAAACTGAATGCATAACGTAAGTACTTAATGAATCTCAGTTAAAAACCCTGGATGACCCGAAAGGGACGGTGCGGGGGCTGCGCGATGCGCGCAAAACAAAAGAGTTTACCTTTTTGAACCCGAAACCTGGTAAAAAAATAACTTGTCAACAGACTCGTCTACAATTTCCTTGTCTACAATCATTGTTTGTGTTTGGTGAGAGTTTGATCATTGTTTATAGTTTGCTTTGACGTGCGAAGCAACTTGAACATATTTTATATTTATGTTCTGAAGGTGGGAGATATTTTCGCGAGGACTGTTCGAGGTTTGCGGGCCAGGGGCCTCCTGAGTTCGGGGGCCCCGGTGCTCGGCGCCTCCATAAGTAGCTACGCCCCACTGTCTTACTCACGTCTTACTCGATAGACTTATTTTAAGCACAGGCGCGAGGCCCTCCTAGGCGCGAGGCCCGTAGCATTTGCTGACTACTGCTACGTGGCTAATCCGGCACTGTGTACTGGTAAGAGCTAGTCATCAACATAAACGATGAGTACATCAGTCGGTTTGCCAATGATATAATCATCATGGTGGAGACCATGGAGGACCTCAGTAGAATGCTCGATGACCTTAGCAGAACTTTCGATCCGAACGACTAACTCGTTTGAAAATAAACATGGACAAGACGAATATCATGTTTATGTTCTACACATTCCTGTGAAAATCTGAGACTTTGCGCTCGAAGTTGTTGACGATTATGTTCACCTGGGACAAATTGTCCAAATAGAATCCAACTTCGAGAAAGAGGTCAACCGTCGAATCTAACTCGGCTGGGCAGCGTTCGGGAAGCTACGTAGCATCTTCTCGTTCCAAATACCGCAGTATCACAAAACTAAAGTCTGACCAGAGTGTAGTGCCAGTGATGACATAAATACTGAACTGAGACGTGGTCGCTTCTTCAAGACTTCATAAAAAGCTGAAAGTCACCCAAAGGTCCAATGGAGAGGGCTATCGTCGGAGTTTCCCTTGCGAGATCCAAATCAGAAATGGAGAGATTCACAGAATTAGCCGATAGCTTTTTAGCAATAAGCCCACCTGTTTTTGTACCATTTGTATTTCCTGTTTGTTTGTTCTCTGTATAGGCACTGTGTTTTTTTGGTGTAAATTAAATTATAATTGATTGATGATTGATTGAAGGAGCAGGTAAAAACTTTACTAGGCTGGCTGGAATTACCCGTTATTTTTAATTATTTCCTGGTAGATGTACCACGCTTATCGTAGTTTTCTAAGAATTTTCGGAATATTACCGAGGATCATTGTACCTTGTTAGATAGCTAAGAAAACGTAAATGTTTTATAAAGTATCTGCAGATCTGTTTTCATAGAGTTTTTCTTAAATATCGCTCATAAGACATAATAATTTTGCTTAGATTTTTTTTTAAATAATTTCGTTTCTTTGAATTTTTTGTGAGAATAATGTTTTTCAATGACGATAAAATATGAATTAACTTTCCCACTACACAAAAACGGAGCAAGTGGATGAACCTAAGAATAAAAATTAAATCATTGCATTAGGGTCTTATTTTCAAAAACAATTTAACAGTCGATTATCTCAAAAGGTGTTCATTTTTGGATAGGACATCCTGTAGTCAAATCTGTTTGTATTGACCTCAACTACAAGCTGTTTACGGATCTAGGTCTATTTTCCCTGTAACCCTGTATGTTGCACATTTTCGGCATTTTTCTTTAGGGTGTTTGGCAGATTTTGGCAGATTTATAGCTAGTGTGTCAAGTATGTGGCAGATTGTATATTTTTCAGATGGTCACACTGGTCAAAAGGAAATGTCAATGTCGAGGATTTTTTGGCGGGATTTGAACAGATACGTTTGGAGTCCTCATATTTCATCGAATTTTTATTGTTTATAGTGAGTTTTGGTTCGTAAAATCGGTGTTGTTTTGCGTAACAAAGTGTCGTGCAAGTGAACAATATACAGTTCAGTGAAATATGATGGTGTGGGTCGTGAACAGGAAAAGTGTTCCGTTCTTTTGTAGCGCGGCAAGCGGTCGGTTCACCTCTTTCCTGTGGACTTCTCTGCGTTTCCTGCGTTTCTCGATTGCCTCCAAAAACTCCAAAGAAGCATTGAAACGTCGAACACCAACGTTTTATTTGCTATAAATGAGAGTATTTATTCCTGACATCGGTTGTATGCGATACTAAAATTGCTTTACCTTGAACTGAACCAAAAAAAAAAAAAAATGTCAATGTCAAGCGAGAGTAAAGTAATTTTTAAACGCCTACTACTGTATTTTAAACCACTCCTCGAATTAAGGATAAACCGGATAAAACTGTCTTTATTTGTGCCCACAACAATAGTGAACTAATTTTAAGACAACAGTTATCGATAAAAACTTAGTTTAGATACCTACACATATTCCATTCGTTGTACCTACACAATATAAACAAGGCTCCTTTTTTATCAAATTACTCTTGTAGGGAATATCGAACGCTTTTCAGCAGATTTGCAGCAGATAGGAATCACAAATATTGTCGTTCTGATATTTGAATTTCGAAGCAGCACCGTCCTCAAACAGTTTATTTCCCTGCGAAGTATATTTTACTTCAAGGTCGTGGATCTCGTGGAAATGGATTTCAAAATGCACGAATATACGCATGCGATTGTTGGTAAATTAATGCCCGCGCTTCGGATCACGGAGAAGGCTGATTTCAACGATTCAAGGCGGCAGCTCGATTGCTACCAGCGATTGCTTAGTGAACTGAATGTAGATGTGATAGAAGTTGGTCTCGGTGGTACCTTTCCTCAAAACGTGTTGCTGGAAGATGTAGCTATTATATGCCATGGGATCGCGCTCCTGCCAAAGCCTTCTAGTGCTGAAGAGAGCAAAGTAAGTAAAAGTTTGTGAAACTCTTTGTATATTATCATACTTACTGCACTCTTGCTTAACATTTGTACCTCTTGCCGCCCCTAAGGGTCAATTCACACGTACCACAACCACACCACATCGCAGCGACAAAATATGGTCAAGCTGTGGTTACGTGTGAATAGTGTCGCAGCGGCTTTTTGCAGTTGCGTTGTGGTACCGACAAAATGTCGATGTGGTAGCGTTGTCGCTGTTGTTGCGATGTGGTAACCACGTATTCATGTGCAGACTCCGGCTTTCGTTGAGGAAACACGGCTTGACGGCATGTCGTGGCGATGTGGCCGCGGTGCCGCCGCCGGTGGTGGCGTTGCCGTCGCGATGTGGTTGCGATGTGGTCGTATTACACAGGTGGTCGATAACAACGGCAAAATGTGGTACGTCTAAATTGTAATATTCATTTTCAATACAAAATATATGACCGACCACATGGCGTCGTTGTGGTGTGGTTGTGGCTGTGGTGTGGTTGTGGTACGTGTGAATTGACACTAAGATGACACTCTGACCTAGGGATCAAAGTTTCATTCAGAGGTCGGAATCTGCCGGTCATTCCAGGTTTGTATTTAAGGTGCTGTTTATACAGAAGATTAATCATATGCAATAAATGTAATGTTATTAATTTATTATTTCTATTGTTTTGTTAGTATAATAAAATGTTGTTTTTGTCATAAAACAGAATCGCGCCCGCTCCTCCAGGTGACGTCGCTTGGAGGCACGGGCGTAATTCTCCAAATGATGGAAATGCTCTAATGAATTAATGATATATTGATAATATAAGTTTGCAAAGGTGAATTATTTTCAAGCAGCATCAGAGCCTGGTGATGCCAGGAATTTATGTTCTATGTTGAATAATATGCTTTAGCGAAGTTTTCAATTCAATTCAATTCAATTCATTTATTGCTTTCATGTACAGTATTAAAGGTCTTATAATGTGATTAGGTATGAGTACATGAACCCTGTAGAATAGGGCATTGCAAATTGTAGGCATGCAAGTTATACAACAATATCAACAATTAACATAAAACAAATAATTACATAGAAACATTGAAATTATAAAATTTGGTATAAATTTAAAATAGAAAATAAAAAATTAATGAATATTAATTACATTACATTAAATTTGAGACTAGCACGTTAATAACAATTGTAAAACAAATAATTATACAAAAAACATTTAAAATTATAGAATTTTGTATACGTTTAAAATAGAAAATAAAAAATGAAAATTAACAACATCACATAAAATTTCAGACTAGCACGCTATAATTTTTCACACATAAACTCATCTATCGTATAGTAGCATTTGTTGACTAATAGGTTCTTAAGTTGTCTGTAAAAAGGTTTGTCTCCGGTTTCTGTTTTCATATATTTTGGAATTTTGTTATATATTTTAACCGCCATATAATGGGGGCCTTTTTTAAACAACTGCATATTTCCTTATTTCTTTACGTTCTAAACTCGATTAATATACATGCTTTCGTAAAGCTTTCTTAATACCAATGAATTTGCTTCGCTACATCATCAAGTTTTGCGACGAGTAGCGAATGTGTTAACAGATGTTAACTTTGTGTCAAATGTTTGGGGCATTTTAATATTAAAATAGCTATCAGGAATTTTAATACTAAAGTCTTTGATGCGACACCTCAATACTACATTATTATGTGATCTTTGTTTTAAATGTGTGACATTGCTTAAATTGTTTAATGGATCATACTAATATAATCAATTAAAAATAATAACGTATTTGCAGAAATTATACTATTAGTGACCTCTGCTATCATATTTGTAAAAATGTGTGTCTTATGGAGATTGTAAAATTTTGATCCTGTACAGTAACTATTCAGATCTAGGCCTACAAATTATGCAGGTCTGGAATATTCTGTAAGGTAGTTATAGAATAGTAGTATGGCTTGGAAGTTGCCAAATTGATCTTTATTCTTATAGACTAACACTCAGTTGCAGTAACGCTCATTAGAATTAATCCTCCATTAAATCTCTTGCTAGCTTTTACTATGACAACATGAAAAAAGTGATAGCATGAGATTTAATGGAGGATTGAATTTTAATGAGCGCTTCTGCAACTAAGCGTAAGGTTGCAAATAAGTAAACATGTAATTAGTTTCAAGTTGGAGTGGCAGAATGTTTAATTGAGCAAATACCTTATTTTGACCTAATATAACTAGTGTTAAAGACCTTGATCTTTAATTTATCGGATCAAGTGGACTAATTGCAGTTAAAATGTTAGAATAGGTAGAGGTTGGCTTACATCTGTTATTTTATTTATTACCATTGTTTCTGCCAATATCAAGTGGGTTTTGGCAGTTTTGTAATTTCAAGGAGTGTTTTTATTGGACCAAAAACATATTTAAGCAATACAAAATGGTGGAACCACGCTTGTGGCAAACCTGAATGCGAACCAAAACAATCGCTCATGGTGCAACTTGCAATGCGACTTATAAATGGTTAATAGTTTTAGAAATATGTTGTAATAATTTAGTGTACCTTTAGTGCTCAACTCACTAAAAATTATAATATTTACATGAACATATTTTTTTTAATTCTAATTTTTTTAAAGGGAATTTTTTTACAAAAATGTTATGTACATGTCAGTCCCATTGTACCTTATGTCTAAATTTTACCTACTCTAACTTAGTTATTCTAATTTACTTAACGAGACACTGATGAGTTTGCAAATACTTTTCTAGCAGCATCAGAACTTGGTGATGCTAGGATGTCATGAAACATGCCCACATCAAGCCTATTCACTCCAAGCTCCCTCATCAGTGTCATTCGAGCCTGCTCGTAACGAACACACTCCACTAACAGGTGATGAATGGCCTCGACCACTCCAACCTTCTCACAATTAGGTGAACTACACTTTTTCATTATGAAGCCGAATTTATTTAGTGGAATGTGTCCACTACGAAGCCTATGTGCCATAACAACAAATTTTCTACTGGCTTTAATTTGGGTAAACCAAGGTATGTGAGGAGGCTGACTTTGTATTGTTTTATACCAAATTCCTTTTTCTTTGGATATCACATCAAAATATTCTTTCCACATCTTAAAACCCATATTTTTAAATTTGGGTAGTACTAAAACACAGCCTTCTAATATCGCTCGCTTTGCTAACAAGTCAGCCTTCTCATTACCCTTTAAACCGATGTGTGACGGAATCCATTGCAGTACATGAACATATCTATTTAATTATTTATACAATTTTACAAATTATTCATTCGAGCCATTTGCTAATAAGGCATTTTGTAATAAGGATGCCATCCTCACATGTTGATTATGCGATTTGATAGGTAGGTAATCATGCTGATCGATCTTTATGATTAAAACTAGCGGCCCGTCCCGGCTTCGCACGGGTGGACGTCTAATCTTTTCTAGCAATAAATATAGCCTATGTTACTCAGGGTGAATGCAGCTTTCTAATGGTGAAAGAATTTTTTAAATCGGCCCAGTACTTTTTGAGCCTATTCATTACAAACATACAAACATACAAAAATAGGTACAAATCTTTCCTCTTTATAATATTAGTGTAGATGTAGATAAGCAAGCAAAAATGTACCTTTTAAGCATTTCTTTTACTAACTTTGGTCCTGCACATTGTGGTTTGCTACAAGGTAACAGAAGATTAAATATTTTCGAATACTTTGTAGGTATCTATAGTAGCATGGTTTTTGTTTAAGTTAAAGTGAAGCATTGCGAATATTATACTGCGTATAGTGATTATGTTATGTTATTAAAAATGCGAAACTGTGTCTGTTTGTTAAATTGTCTCGGGTATATCGCTGAACTGGTTTTGTTGAAAGCTATAGATATAGCTTGAACTCTGTGGCATAAAAATCGGCATAGATGAAGCCATCGGTTTCTCGATTTTCTATTGCAGTTTAAAAAAAAGAATTTGAAACATTTTCCATTTTTAATTTTCTGTGAAATGCCTGTAGGTAATAATAATAATGTGTACGTCCTACAGTTTAAGATATTGAATATAATCTGTTATTTATTGTTAAAAAAATTAATTCCTTGTTACAGGTTAAAGTAATAAAAGAAGTATTGAAAAAAGATCTTGGTCAAACAGTGATTGAGGTGACGGATTTTGATGCCAAGATTCTTGGTTCTGATGTTCTCTTTACAGGTACGATAGCAGTTTCTTAAGAGGGTTACGAGCCTAATGTGCTGCCCTCAATCGTATTTTTTTATTTCTAAACAATTAAACAACATTTCCAACAAAAAACAAGAATGCCATTCATGAAATTTTCACATGATGAAATTTTCTGGGATAAATTATATTCCGTACCTATTTTATACTTACAACCAGAAAGACGAAACAATGATATTAGGGACTCGCGGGTCAGAACTGGATGCAGAGGCTGAGGGACAGAACATCATGGATAAATATGGAGGAGGCCTATGTCTGAAGACGGACTGATCAATTGATGTGATTTATAGATGGACTAGCGGCCCGTCCCGGCTTCGCACGGGTGGACGTCTAATATGTTCTAGCAATAAATATAGCCTATGCTACTCAGGGTGAATGTAGCTTTCTAATGGTGAAAGAATTATTGAAATCTGTGCAGTAGTTTTTGAGTTTATTCATTACAAAAATACAAAAAAACGAATCTTTCCTCTTTATAGTTTTTGAGTTTATTCATTACAAACATACACACACACACAAATATACAAATCTTTCCTTTATAATATTAGTATAGTATAGATTCATTAGTCAATTAAAAATGATAATTAAAATAACCTACTATTTTGCATTGAATAGGTTCTGTTAATAATAAATTGTTGAAAAAACTGTTCCATTTCCAACTCTTAAAATAATACAAAGTTATGTATATTAATTTTGTACATGATATGATATATCATATCTTATTTTCAAAATCCTAAAGGCATATAGTAGTAGGTACAGTCACCAGCAGATATATCGTAGCAAACAAGGTGGTCAAATATTTCTAAGCAGTTCTAATTTTCAATAATTTCTTTACTCATAGTCAATCAAAAATATAGGAACGCCTAGAACATCAAATATATCTAAGCAGTCAGGGTGGTCATAAACATCTGAACAGTTTCGGATAAAAAACCTTACTCCGTTGTTTTACATGTTAATTTTAAATAACATTGTAAAGAAATTATTGAAAATTCGCTGTTCACATATTGACAAAGTACACGTTTAGATATAATTGGTAACATTTACTGTAAATAATTTATTAGCACTGCTCAGAAATATTTGGACACCTTGTATGCTACGATATATCTGATGGCGACTGTACCATATTAACTGCTATCATTATCTCAACATATCCCTAGATTAATGGTTATCAGTATTCTGCGTAAAATTAACGTGCTGTTAATGCATTCCAGGGCGAGAATTCTTCGTTGGAATCTCAGAAACCAGCAACGAGGCTGGTGCCAGCGCTGTGGCTGAAGCTTTTCCAGAATTCCCCTGCACACCTATTAAGGTATGAAAGTTAATTACTACTGTCTGTCATACTAACCGAATGTTGGCTTTATTTGAGGTAAACTCAAAAACTACTGAACGGATTTCCATGTTTCAAAATATTTCACGTACACTTGTGAAAAAAATTCAAAAGGCAAAAATGGCAAAAGTACTATTATGAAACTTTTTATCTAGTCAATGTGTTAATGACTCATATCATATAATAATTAATTTAATGCAATTATACTTAATTGCACACCAAAACAGGACCTAGACTCGATAACAATGAAAACGGGTCACCAGCATACCTTAATATCTCGGAAACTAAGAATGATAGCTTATTCAAATAAAAAGTATTTTATAGATTATTTAATACTTCTTAAATTAATTGATAAAATTTTTGGTTTTTATTTGTTTGACTTAATTAAAATGCATATACATATACAAATGCGTCAATTCTATCGCTGACCATAAATTGAAAATAACAATTTTTTGTCACAGATATAACATTTCCCCATATTTTAGTGCATGTTAGTGATAAAATTACCACATAATAATAAATGTTGAATACAAAAAAATATATTGACAAAAAATCATGTTTTTAGGTTTTAGCCTGTTTTATTGGCATTACTTTATAGCAACCAGAAATTTTATTAATTTAAGTAGTAGTATTAAATTTTCTATAAAATATTTTTTATTTGAATAAGCTATCATTCTTAGTTTCCGAGATATTAAGGTTGTTGTTGGTGACTCGTGGTGACCCGTTTTCATTGTTGTCGAGTGTACATTTGTATATAGATAAAGAATTACAAGTAGGTATAAATAAGCTTGTTTTAGTAAGAAAATCTTCGTCAGATCATAATTAATGGTGTTGATGTTGAATGACACGATGAGAGAAAGGGATTTAACTAATTTTATAGTAGGTACCTGTATCTAACAGTAACATAGCTTTACAAAACTCTGTTATATATTATACACCGACCGACTGACCTATCACGTAATTTTCAAAACTATAGAACATACAAACTTGAAAGACATACAATCTGTGTTTCTCTTGGCTAAGAAAGGATTCTTCGAAATTTAACACCTAAGACCTATTCCACACTGGTGTTTTGATCGACCGTTTCTCAGCGGTCTCATTCAGATTGCATGCCCGTGGTCTCGCTCCGCCAAGAAATCGTTGATCAAGAGGCCATCAGTGTCGAAGGGTGTGAAGACCCACATTTTCGCACCCTTCCACACTCCACGCTCCCCATCCTTTAGTATCATGTATAGTATAGCTTGTATTTAAATACACCCACCCTTGAGGGTTAGGCTTGTGCCACTTCAATGGGGCCAATAGAGGCTTTATGCTGAGGATAATTACTTTTACTTACTTTATTTACTCATGATCATGATTATAGTTATTATAGAGTAAACAAATAGTGATTCAGTTTAATACAAATCAAATTACTGGAATAAAATGCAATAAATAAATCGTCGGTGGCGCGTTGCGGAGAGGTATGGACAATCAATGATGATGGTCCGTGTTCGAATCCGCTCGGACGACATGCCATGTAGTCATGTACCAATGTAGTACTGGCTGCTCTCAAACGGTGAAGGAAAACATCCTGAGGAAACCTGCGTACGCTGAAGAAGAAATACTGATGCGTAGATATAGTCGACCAATCCGCATTGGGCACGCGTCGTGGACATCCTGAGGGTAGGCCTGTGCCCTGCAGTGAGACGTATACAGGGTCCTTCTTAATATGCTGACACTTTTTTAAGGGGATGATCAGACCATCAAACTGAACAACTTTGTCCATGGGATCAACATCAAAATAGCATTAAAAAAATCTTCTGTACCATACATTTGCCTCAAGTAAGTTTGCAGTTTTGTATGGAACAACTGATTTTTTTCGCGATTTCGATGTTGGTGCCATAGAGAAAGTGGTTCAGTTTGATGGTGTGACGTACCCCCTTAAGCATCACTAGGATGTTCTGTTACAGCCTGTATAGGCTGATAACATAAATATTATTTATTTACTTATACATAAATAATAATAATTACTTTTACATAAATTCTAGGTAGCAAAAGGGACCCACCTCAAAAGACACATTACTATGGCTGGGTCAGACATCCTCTGTGTTGGTGCCAGCAAAGAGGCGAAGGAACTCCTCAAGAGGATCGAGAGGGAAGCTTCGTTCTCCTATCAGACCCTGACGGTGCCAGAGGATGAGGCTGCCAACTGCCTTTATGTCAACGGAACCCTAATTCATAGGGCCATTGAGGAAATACCGGAATCATTCAAGGTAGGTTATGGCATAACATGACATAAGGTGTGTTACACGGGTTGGAATTTAAAGCTTCCATTTTTTAAGTTTACCAATAAATAAATATCTTGGACATTGCCACACTATATCTAGTCCCACATAAAGTACCAGAATCTAGCTTGGACATGTATTATGATGACTGAATGATATATAATCTAAACTATTATAAAACTGTAACAGAAGTGTGTCTGTACATTGAAGATATTTACAAAAAAAGATTACGATATGGTTTTTAGATGTCCCTGATTCCAAATCACAAAGAAGAACGACCACTTCCCATACATTCGCTTACCTGTAAAACATTTTTTATTTAGCTGGAGTTGTATAATACTCAAAGGTTGAAGTATACAGTTAATATTGATATAGGAAATTTATGGGAAAACTATAGGTTGATTCCATTTACATCGGTAATAATTTATTCTAATTTGATAATGAGTACACGTTAATAGTTGTTAAATTATTTGACAGGTAAAAAGTGGACATCCTTCTTTCTGGACTTTTTGTCTGTTTGCCTGGCCCTTTTTAAGCACGTCGCCAATTTGGTACGTCGTAGTTTGGACGTGCTTAAAAAGGACCAGGTCAGATATACCTGAAACCGACGAGCATGCATGAAAGGACTAATGAATGTGGAGGAAGCTAGAGAGGTTTGTCAGGATCGTTGCAGGTCGCGTTCCGCTTTCTCTGCTTACCCCAGTGGGGACAGGCGTGAGAATACGTATGTATGTATTTGCGTTGTGTTTGCGAGTTTGCATAGCGATCCGAACGAATTATTATTATTACGATTTAACTTTGTTATTTTATAAGTGGTTTGGGCCAGCAAGCAGAATTGCATCGCTCTATCTATGACTATAGTCCATCTACACAAAAACACAATATTTTAAAGTGATGAGCATGATCTGCCATCTTTTTGCGTAATTTAGATGTTGGTCGTATAGAGAAAGTTGTTTAGATTGATGGTCTGAAAATCTTGTTATGCTATATGCATGTATGGTATTCCTGTATACTATACAGGGTCCAAAATGTAATGCTATTAACTATAACTGCCATTTTGTAGTTCAAGAAAATTCACCACAATATCAATAAATGTTAACGACATTTTAATTATCTGTTTCAGGTGTTCTGCGAAAAGATTGACTTCGCAAGAAGATCCATTTGTTTCTCTGAAGTATCGAAAATTTCGAATGGCTTGAGTTCGTGCTGTTTGCTGGTAAGAAAATTTTAAATGAGACAGCAGGAATGTCAGTACGTAATTATTAATTAATATTTATTTAAAAATACCCTCTTATATGTATATGTTAATAACATTCGGTTAGCGCAGCAATCACATAGTAAGGTCTGAGTCAAAAAAGCGCGATATGTGACAAGTTTTTGAAAATTACAAAAATACAAAAATAAACATTTAAGGGAGGTTTAGACCATCAAACTGAACAACTTCCACTACGGGACCAATATAGAAATCTCGAAAAAGAAGGATGTTCCATACTAAACTACAATAATCTACTCGAGCTAAATGTATGGGACAGCTGTTTTTTTTGCGATTTTGCTGTTGGTCCAATAGTGAAAGTCGATCAGTTTTATGGTCTAAAGTTTAGACCAAGTTTAAACCTTTTAAGGGGGTTGTTTAGACTCTAAACAACCCCCTTAAAAGGTTTAAATGTTGATTTTTATTTTTGTACCACCTTGTATTTCAGGAACGTTTTTTAAGATGACCAACTCAAAGACCAAGTTACAAACGATGGAGATCTGAAAATTATTGAAATAATACAATTTGTATTACTAAAACTAAGTTGTCGCGTTGATTGCGCCCACGCCTTGCCGTTCCACGTTTTTACCTTGGCGCTTGGTTGATAATTTTTGTAATACAACAATTATTGAAACTCGAATTTAATCACCTATCATAAAAACTTATTGTAGTGTTTGTACTGTATTCAATGTATTTTACAGAGATGCATAAGTAACCAGCCAATGTGTTCATGGAATGTTTCAAATATATCAAAAATATTACATGCATAATAAATTAATAACATTCATCATGAAAGTTTTGTCAGAAAAACGAAATGTACCTAATTAAAATTACATTAAATTGTATTATGGCATAGTAATCCTTTAATATTAAACTACGTCCACGGTTTTGCACGCATTGGCTTTATGATTACACGTTTAAAATGAAATGTTTTAAAACATTCATTTAAAAAACGCAACGCATTTCTCTTTATATCGTCAACCCATCTGAGATGAGATGTGAGATGCTCAGGACAGAGTAGGGTGACATAAACAAATGGAGGCCTGTGTCACAGTATAAGACAGTAATCTATATTCATACAATGGTACCAAACGCGGCTTGTATGTGTGCTCGCCAGTACGTACGCCTCGTAGCACGCACACACTGAAAATATGTCAGACTGACAAGAATGCGTCAGACGGGGCTACCTACGCGGAGATCTTCTTATCGTGTGGGCAGAGCCCTGGTGTCAGAGTTTTTTCAGACCGCCTTTCGGCCTCTGACGTGGTTTTTATGTAACGACTACTACCACCAGAGATAGTAGCCGGGACCAACGGCTTAACGTGCCATCCGAAGCACGGAATCATTTTTCTTTTTCAGACAATCAGGTGATTCAGCCTGCAATGTCCTAACCAACTGGGGAAAAACGCACAAAGTGACATATCACTAGGTGTCCCCCGTGGGAATCGAACCCACGACCTCCGTGTCGAGAGCCAATGCTCTTAACCATTAGACCACGGAGGCAGTACGCGGAGATATTGTCAGTGTGTGCGTGCTACAAGGCGTACGCCTGATTTACTATTATTAGATTACTGTCTTATACTGTGCCTATGTGATGGTGGACTTGGTGTTGGTGGGTATGTTCTTTAGGGAAAGTTTATTGTTTCATTATCTGAATTCACCCTTACATTTTTTCTACTTATAAAAAAATAGTGGTGTGTAGCGTGATGATCCCGAATCGAAGCCTTTTTTAATATATTCATAAGTATTTATTTTAATAATGTACTTACCGGTTGATCACATAACTCTTCTTATTTTCGTTTGTTGGTTGGTTGTTAAAGGTGGACGCATATCTATCCGCGGCGAAGGAGCCGAATTTTTTCCGAAGGAGGCGAACGAAACGAATTTCCTTTTAATTCTTCTGACGATTCGTCCGATTCGCCGCGGATAAGTGTGCGAGGGGTCATAGATTTTCATACAAAGAATTCTAAAATTAGATTCTTTCGCCTCCTTCGGCTCGTTCGCCGCGGATAAATGTGCGTCCACCTTTAGTTGGGAGGGACCGAATCTCAATTCCAATAAGAAATTAAGTAATGTGGTTGTTTAAATTTAAAGTTTGCATTATATTATAGATTATATGTATAGATACAAGTTTTACCGTATTCCAAAATAGTTATAATAAGAAATTGAAGACTCATTTTTTAAATTCTACCCATATATCTGCTGTTTTATACATATGTATCTAGACCTACCAGTATTGTATGTTGTAACAAAGCGTAGTTGGTTGCTATGTCTAAGATAATTATAATTTTTTTAATATTTGGCTCGGGACTAGAATGTTCGTCCGTCTGAGGCTAGAAGTCTGAGGGTTGGTTATATGACAACAGATATAATTGAATGCAGCATTCCCTGCCACACAATGTTGAAGTTCTGCCAAGTCACGAAGATATCACAAAATTCATTCAAAAAATACACTTAGGTATATACTTATAATTGTTAAATCTCATTATTATAAATTTCTCTATGAATATACAGGGTGTAAAATAAAATAGGACACTTAAAGGGGTGCTGCAGAGCATCAAACTGAACAACTTTTGCTATGGGACCAACAGTGAAATAGCGAAAAAAAATTCCGCTGTCCCATATAAAACTGCAAACATAACTCGACTGAATTGTATGAGACAGCAGATTTTTTTCTCTATTTCGGTATTGGTCCCTTAGAGAAAGTTGTTCAGTTTGATGGTCTGAAGCACCCCTTTAAGTAAGTGTCCCATAAAATTTTACAACCTTTATAATACCTTATACGTTCTAAATCAGGAGTGCGATTTTTGAATCTCATTCGCTGAGTTCAGCAGTTGAAAATGTCAAAATTACTATGGAGATAGGCATCTTTCTAGTGCTGATTCTCAGCGAATTAGATTCAAAAATAGCACTCCAGGTCAATAATTCTAGATATCAAAAAATTTACAAAATTCGAAACGTGTCGATATCTTCATGACACCACAAGGTTAAGACTCAAAATGTTTAGAAAGTGAAAGCAGGACAAGGTGCGGGAGTGGTATTTTTGAATGTCACACTGTGGAATGTGTGGTAAAATCCAAATTAGCTCTTCAAGTCGTCGTGTAATTAACAGGTCATGTTGACTTTGTGTCGGTATAATCCTTATAGTATAGTATGTATACGCAAGCTATAGAGCGCGCCTAACAGAGTATGAATCGTAAGCACGGATATGAACAACAAAACGTGTCAATTTCTCGTTCAATTAGAACCAAAATAAACCGCGTCCTTATTGTGTCAGTGAGCAATATTTAACCTTCTATATTTTTGCCTTATTTTTGCATATACCGCTCTGTCTATCATGGAAATTTTAAGGAAAATTCTAGACTACCGGTATTGAAACACTAAGAAAGAAGATCCTCAATCTTAGTATAGGAAATAGGCTAACAAAAAAATGTTAGCGTATTAGTTGACGTATAGTATGGAACTCATGTCGTTTTGTTTCTCATAATCTCTAGATTATAGTGGTAACTATACCTCATTTAAACGCAGTGTCGCGTAATCACAGTTTGCGCACATCTTCTCTTGGTATAATATGTTGGGTTTTTATTTTTATTTTCGTATGAACATCTAAGACGTTCCTATACACGCATCGCTTTACATGTGCTGTTTTATCTGGAAAAAAGAAACTTGGCAAAAAAGTAAAAACGGTGCATGTTTTACATTGATTTTATAATTCCGTTTGCATTTTTACCAAATCTATCGTCTGATTCCTATAATGAATAAAATTATGTATTTAGAGTATCAATAAACGTTACCGTTTGGTGGGCCTACAAAAAATTGACTCCTTTGACAATCATTTGCTTACGCTCGGCGCCAAGGCCCGTGACTGATACGCGCGCTCTATAGCTTGTTATACATACCCACTTAATAAAAAAGGTCCCTGCTACAATTTAAGTATTTTAAGAATAATTCCTAAGGCACAAATGCATTTTTCTCAGAATAATATTTATACCTAGTAGAATTAGCTCTTAATTCCATTCCCTAAGCTTCAAGACTGACAGATTGCATAATAAATTGATTATTATAATAATTATAAATACCGTCATAGTAGTTTGTAGAGATACACATAATCAATCTGCCTGATCTTAGCATTCCTACATTTATAGTTACTTTATACCTACTGTAACATTGTCAAACAAATTACAATTTGAATATACTTTGCTGAAATTTTAATTAGATTCTAAACTATCATTTCGAATAATGTATAAGTGTTTTTCGAACTACGTGTAGCAGTAAATATACAGGGTGAAATTGATATCATTGGCATCCTTTGAAACTAAGAGTCTACTCATCAAACTGAACAACTTTTACTATGGGAGCAAACGGATCGGAGCAAAAAAAAAAATCTGCTTTTGCATACATTTGAGTCGTATAGGCATTGCAGTTTTGTATGGGACAGCAGATTTTTTAGTTGCTCCGATCGGTTTGCTGCTATAGTAAAAGTTGTTCAGTTTGATGGGTAGACACTTAGTTTAAAAGGGTGCTAATGATATCAATTTCGCCATGTATGTATGTACTACGTAAACATTTAGCAAACTGTTTAACTAGGTTAACACATTCGTGCCCCCTGATGAATATTGTAGATGACTGATGAGTTGATGACTTTTTAGCGGTGCACAGGCCGCATATTTGTTAGTGTCCGACCTAAGGTCTTTTTTAAGCCGAATCAATAGTCGAAGCCGATTGTTCGACTCTTGGCATAAGCATTGGCATGGCATAATTCGGCCGAAGCTGAAGTTTCAATCATGCGTAGAAATACTAGAATACATGACTAAGCAAAATCTGCGCCCGCGGCATGACGGCGCGATAAAGCGTTATCGCGCCCTAGCTCTCTTTGCGCGCAAACGCGCAAAAAGCGCTAGGGTGCGAACGAGTTAGCAGTCGCGATAAAACGTTTATCGAGACGTCATGCCGCGGGCGCTGTAGTACTTTTTTTTCGCGTACGTGTAGAGATAAGAAGTCTAGATAACCGAGTGTCCTAAAGATGGGGTATCCTACTAATATTATGTTCGGGGAAATGTTCGTACAAGGAATTCGGGCGATGGACGTTCAGGGAAAAGGACGTATCTGACCTGATCCATATTATGAATGGGGGAAGTGTGTGACGATGTTTGAATATTTGTATATTTGTGGCTTAATCACGCATAAACTGCTAAACGGATTTGAGTGAAATACTCACAGACAGAGCATGTTCTGGATTAACACATATAATACTTGGTTGTTACGGTTTAAAAATTTTATTTCTCTAAAAGAATACAATTTTGTTCTGGTGTAAAATAAAGAATATTTGATTGATTGATACTTTTGAAAGTTAACGCAGACGAAGTCGAAGGCAACAGCTAGTAATTAATTAAGGATTCAATTTAGGCATATGAAATGGAAAGTTCGGCGATCCTTACCTAATTACCTATATCCAGCAGTGGACGTCTATCGGCAGAGATGATGATGATTAGTAAGTGAAAATCTTAAAAAGGGGGTCACGAATGTGTTAAGTTCTTATAAAAAAGTAGCTTGTGTTTAATGCAAGTCATAGTTTTTCAGCTAAATGTTTTTTTGTTTAAGCCTTATGGACCTGTGAACCTTTTGTATATGGAATGCGCGTTTACAATTACGCTGCCATTCGTGTGTTACTTACAGTTTTTTATAAAAAACTGTAAAATGTGTGTATTAAAAAACTATACAAATTGCTTGAAATGTTTACAAAGACTAAAAAATTAAATTAAAATTCAGAATGGTGTTAGTGACATTGCTGTTAGCGTCTGAACTTGTTTAATTAATTAGATTTAAAAAAAAAAACAAGCTTCGTGTTGAGGACAGAAATTACAAAAATGTACATAATCTTTGTTAATTTAGTAATTGTTTAGTTAATAAATAAAACATTTACAGATGGATATCTAGTGGGAGGGGGTACTCAAACTGTTAGCGGCGTTTCCTCAGTTCAGAGGAAATGCACGGCGCGCTTGGCTCGTAGATGTTAGGTACCCCCTCCAGCAGGCTGAGGGTTTGTTTCCACGAAAAATACAATACAACTTAGATCGGGTATCGATATTTGGAGGACTTAGGTGTTTCGGTAGATTCCGCCGCCGTGCCAGCCCTTCTGCTCGTGTCCTACAGTCATCTGTAGGTGTCATGACGGTGCCAGTGTGTCCACGCAGGTATCGTGGTATCGTTCTGCACTAACGCCCGATCCATCTTCCCGAGGGCGACAGATATCCCCTCTGGTCGCCATCATTCTGTACAGGGTGTAACAAAACACCCTAGTAATACTTAAGGGGGTGCTTCAGACCATCAATCTGAACAACTTTCACTATGGAGCCAACGAGACGTCGAGAAAAAATTTAAAATATCTGCCGTCCCATTCATTTCAGTCGAGACGGTACTGCAGTTTTTTATGAAAGAGCGGATTTTTTTTACGCGATTTCGATTTTGGCTCCATAGTGAAAGTTGTTCAGTTTGTTGGTCTGCCCTTAAGTGTTACTAGGGTGTTTTGTTACACCCTGTCTAATCGCTCTACCTCCTAATACGGATCCATAGTGTTACCTGCTACTAAGTCAGTGACTGTTTGTCTTGTATTGTTCTGATGACATAAACGAGTCATCTATCTCTAGAATGACCGGTATGTAGGTGGTAGCTAGAGACCGATGGATGGATGCATTGGAGGGTAGCGTGGCGAGGGATTCTGTTGGCCCTCCATTGGCACGAGAGACCGTGGTGAAAAAGCAGTCGACTTCTGCACTAGGACTGGTGTCGTAGTCTACGCATGCTAGCATGATTTCTCTTCTTGGGCTTCTCGGCATTATTCCATACTTCTTGTCGCGGTAAGCGCGGCTTTCGCTCTCCGTAAAATGCGGGAACAGGTTATTTTGTATGGGGCAAAAGCGCGTCACGCGGGAGTAGAGAAATCATACTAGACGTGCAGGACGCAGGCAAGTGTAGCGTTGGCTCACGGATAGGCGAGTCGCCAATAACTGGTCTGAACGCTAGGAATCTGGCGCGTTCATCAAAACGTTATTATCATGTATTCATGGTCTTGAGTATTAATAAGTGTAGTCTTAGATTACTTGTGACGTCAAAGTAATATAATATTATAACTGAAAATTATACAATTATTATAATAATTATTATCTTGTTAAATTTATGTTAAGAGTTGTCGTAAAATTGTGATTCGCGTAAATTTTTCGTTGTCTTATCAAGTATTATGTAATTTATAATTATTATCATGTTTATGAATTATTATTATCGATTTCTGTTGTTATAATTTATTTTTTTCTTGTGAAGCACAAAAAGGGTAGTTCTCGGTTTTATTGAATAAGTTTAGTATAATCATCTGGGGTCTTATTGTGTAAGTACCCGATTCAATCGGTATCAAATAAGCATAGTGTTATTGGTATAGCGATTCTGATTCTTAATATTTAGTTAATTAATTTCATATAATAAATTAAATAAAATGCCTAGTACATACAGTCATAATACGTCAACGATCTCGTATACGGTATAATCGGAAACTTACACAATAGCCCGATTGATCTGATAACATTATTCACTATTAATGTATGGAAACTCTAAATCCTCAAAGGTGTTGTGTTGTCATAACTAAGAGTTATACATAGGAGTACATATTAAGTGGTAAAACTTTGTGTTGTCCTTTAGTCGTAAGTACTTAATTCACATGATTGTTTTGGCCTATCGCAGACGACAGTGTCAAAGTGCCATAACACATAGAGGGGAAGCTTCTAGGAAATCGCGCGATGCCTACAAAATTTTAATAAGGCGGGCAATATATCGCTTAAAAACGTGACAGTCAATGACATTCTATACACAAGGACTTCGCATCAGCGCGCTGTTACCGGGACCGCAAAAGTGTGCTTAATTGTTTCACATTACTGCTAAGTGACCGAAGACATTTGAAAAGACTATCTAGAATTGTGTGAAATGTCAGCGGCAATTATGTATAATTAGTATGACAGCCAAGAACAACAGAAGCATTCGAAGGTGACATTAGAGACATGTGCCACTTTTAGTTTTGTTATTGTATGACGTGGTGAGTCCTTGTGTACAGAATGTCATTGGTGACAGTACTAAAATTACAACATTTTATACAATAGTTTGATCAGCTGATTGCATTTAGTATGGAAAGTCCATAATTTGTTTTGCTGATTTCCTGTAGGTTTCTTAGGGTAAGTTGTTTAGTGTCATGGATACAATCACCCCTTAAAGTAATGCAACTGTTTACCCTAACATCCTGTATTCATATTGTCTTTCACGCGCAGACTTGATCGCACGTATATTGCAGTACAGGTATAAGAAAGATTAGGGTATTTCATCTCGTCCCAAAGGTGTTCAATCAAATTCAGGTCTAGATTTCACGCCCCAGCCACCGCATAAAAGGGTCCCAATCTATTGTAGACACACGATGCTATGTGGGGACGGGCATGATGATAAGGTATTATCCAGCCCCTCGTGGCAGCCGGATAGAAGACAATAGACAGTAGTCCTATCTCACTCGCACTCACTCTTTCACGTGCGCTTGCAGAGGTAACACGAAGAGTCGTGTCAGTGTGAGCCTATTTGTATGAGGTGACAGTGAAGTGTCCAGGGTGTGCCTAGTGTCATCTGCGATGGCCTTAATGATAACTTTTAAATGTTTGAATTATAACGTAATTATTGTTTATTAAGTCACCAACTAGATGTTTACAGTTACTTAAAATAAAAATGCATGAAAATCCCCATGAAACTTAAAGGGTTGGTAGTTAATTTATTGTGTTGTTGCCATCGATCAAATATAAGAATTAGATTCACAGCATCATGGAAAATCTTTCATCATTTTTTTTTCTGATTGATATTTATTTACCTATGTAGTAAACATGTCAAGTCTGCGAGATGGAGACTAAGGGCCTATTTCACCACTTCTGTATAAATTCTTACGGCACAGACACAAATAGACACGCGTAAATAGGCCCTTAGACACAAGTGCCCTCAGATGTTCGTTTGTCTGTTACTTGTGGAGCGTCGGTTGTGTTTGTATAATGGTTGGCATAAATAGACTTGACTGCGCATATCAAAATTTGTAGACGAAAACGCTACTGCGCGGCCCCGTTGTTTCAAGTTGTTTGCTGGGTTTTATCTAGTTTTTATTTTTGATCTAAGGTTACGAAGGTACGATTGTCTCATAAAGAAATAACGAGAATGAGTTTTGCATGTAGATAATTGTTTTAAATGGTAACACTGTCTTCATCAAAGATTTTATTTGGTTTTCGCTGCGCGGAGCGACCAAAGAAAATCTTTGGTTTTCATAGCGGTGCGGTGCGGTGCACTAGGCAGAATAAGGCCCGGAATCCAAAAAAATCTGAGTGGAGGGTAGCTGTGTAAAATCAACTAATAAAACAGAAAAAAAAAACAACGGAACTCGAGTGCCGGCAGAAGGGAAAACTAAGAGATCTACGTCTTACGAATTGTCACGTGACGTCACGGTCCTGACGCGAGTTTAACATTTTTTACCCATCCCAAAATCTTACGTCTTACGAATTTTCGATCAGGTCACGTGACGTCACGGTCATGACGCGAGTTTAAAATTTTTTACACATCCCATAAATTGCACAACAAAGAAGTTTTGACTTTAAAAAACAATTTGATAGCTCGATTTTCCTCAACTTCGATCCACTTTGGTGGATTCCTGGCCTTTATTGTGGTACAAACATTAAGTCTACACCTCGCTGGAATGTGATGTGATGCCTATTTTCTTTCCCTTCGCGTCGTACGGACTTAATAATCGCGTCAATATTACGGTTAGCGTCTTCGTTGCCTTTACGAATCTCGATAATTTAGTACGTACATACAGTTTCACACAAAACCAGAGCGCCGAAGAAGTTCTGTTGTGTACATACAATGTTGCACAAAAATCGCAAAATCGATTGTTGTAGAAGTACCTATATTGGAGTAGGGGAGAGGACGTCTTTCTGTAAACATTTTGCTTGTGTACATTTTTTTTTGTCGGAATCTCATTTTCAATATGTACCTACCTATAGTTATAAGCAAGACTTATTTACAATATTGTAAATCAAACTTAAATTTGTATTGTAGCAAATCAATAAAATTGTATGTTAAATAAATATTTGAACGTTTTTATTCTTCGCATCCCTAACGTAATTTCGTAGTCTAAATAAAATTAATTATAGACAAAAAAAAACTGTACTGCTTTACTTACACTATGTACTAGCGTTCAAAAAGGTAAGGTCGATTTGACACTGTACTGTAGTAAGCAACAGAGAAAACTGTAGATAAAGGTGCTTAGGTACATTTTTTATTTTAAATAGCAAGTCATTGTAAGGTAATATTTATGGTATAATGGGGAACTTGCACCAAAATTATAATGAGAAATTATATTAATAATTCAATAGTAATAGTTGTGAATAGAACATTACTGAAAGATTTATTCTGAAGTTTTAATATTTTACGAAATATTTCAATTATAAGTTACGTGGATCGGAACGTAATTTAAAACACCATTCAGCGCAAAGTGACGTCATTCCTTAAGCCAGGTTGTCAATTAGTAGTTAGTTAAAAGAGTACAGCAACATAATATTATGTTGCTGTACTCTTCTAAATTTGTAATATGGAGTAACGTCACGTCGCTGTGAACGTTTTGGCGCGGAATTTGAAAAGTCAACTTTTGATTTGCAATAAATAAATGATTTGTGCATATTTTACGATTTTAGTTTTTGGTATATTTATGTAAGCCTTAAATCTTTATGATAATGATAACCTAAAAATATAAAACTGCAAGTTCCCCATTGAAAAATATAGCAATGATCTTCATCATGTCAGCTTTATTTGCTATGGATCATATTTCGTATTTTATGTAACTGGATTGCTATATGTAACTGGATTATTAGAACAAAAATTTTATAAGGATAGAACTTCGTAGGGGTCCTGAATCATACGACGGAGACGGTGCGCGACACAAAGCGGTGCTCTTTTATTTTCCTGAAACCGAACGCACGCAGGCCGACATGTTCCGCTGGAGTAAAAACAAAAAACGTCAAAAAACATAACCCTCCTTCTGGCGCAGTCGGGTAAAAAGAAAAGACCTTGTAGGCAATGACATTAGCTTGTAGGTATTCTCACAATTTGTAACTTTTTCGTCTATGAATCAAAGGGTGCAAAGACGGATAGCAGCGAAAAGGGCGCGAAAACAATAAGCCAATAGCGACAAGGGATTGAAGGTGGCACGTCTTGGTTGGACAATATAATTTCGCGCGCTATTAAAATTTGTCAACTGCGCAGGTACATCGGCAACATCGGTAAGACTATGAATAAAGGAGATCATTCCTCTGAGGGTAAGACATAAACCAGGTACTACTATTATGAGAGATAAGTGTACTTTTTGCAACCATCAGCAGCAAGGCTGATTCAGTGTTTATGAGGTGTAAAGCATTTCTGTGATAGGGATGGACCAGGTCTGCATCCATAACTTCAGTCGGTTTAGGAGTTACAGACTTTTAAAGGTCCTACCTTTGAACAGCTGTATATCTCCTAAACCGATTAAAGGTCCTACCTTTGAACAGCTGTATATCTCCTAAACCGACTGGCAGTTCATGTCAGTTTTTGTACTGTTCACATAGCTACAGTGCATACTACAATTGGGTATTTGACTACATTCAATATATTTTATTTTTATCTACTCAATAAAAAAAGGATTAGAAAATAACGCTAAACTCCCATTTTCATTGGGTTTTTAGCTTGAATACTATTTTTAATAACAAGATAAACTATAAAGAGTAATGAAAATGTTGATGACGTCACAACTCAATATTTAGTACAAATCTTCATACAAAGCGCATGTTTTGACGTCCGATAAAGAGTAGCTGATTTGACTAGTTGTCAAGTAGCCAATTATCATACGATCAGCCTTGCAGCTGATCTTTAATTTTTTTACTGACCTTTAAACGTCTGTAACTCCTAAACCAACTGAAGTTATGCAGGCAGACCTGGTCCATCCCCATCACAGAAATGCTCTACACCCTTTGACTGTTCCCAATACAGGGTGAAATTGATATCATTAGCATCCTTTTAAACTAAGAGTCTACCCATCAAACTGAACAACTTTTACTATGGGAGCAAACCAATCGGTGCAAAAAAAAATCAGCTATTGCATACATTTGTGTCGCGTAGGCATTGTAGTTTAGTATGGAACAGCAGATTTTTTTGTTGCTCCGATCGGTTTGCGAAAGTTGTTCAGTTTGATGGGTAGACTCTTAGTTTAAAAGGATACCAATGATATTAATTTCACCCTGTATAGGGACTAGTTACGCGTGTCATTCTACTAACAAACATTTCTGCCACTTTTTGCGGGGGGCGAGGTAACATACAATTCGCAACTTTGGATTTTATTCCCCATAACTTAAGATTCTAAATTTCGAATGTTCAAAATCATGAAAAGTAGTTAGTATCGTTCACACGAGACTACTTTTCATGATTTTGAACATTTTATGTCTTACCCCAAACGTTCCGAGTTCAAAATTATTGTTTCGCAATAATAGGCTGTCTCGTTTAGTGATTGATAAGGTATAAAATTGAGTGTAAATGCACATGATCAATTTGTCTTATACCGTGGCAGAGGGGAAATGCTACCGCATGGCCAGTCCTTATAATAAGTAGTCAAAGTCTACACCCCATAAACACTGAATCAGACTTGCTGCTGATGTTTGCAAAAAGTACACTTATCTCTTATACTATACTGCAGGTATAACCTTCTTATAAATATGTGGTGTAACTTAAGGACGACTTATAGAAGATACAAGAACTTCTGTGCCAATCAATTGAGAAAACTAAAAAGAGACCACGAGAAGATAGCAATTAAAAAAGCCTCTCATACTAGCAGTAAAAAGCTTTGGGATGTAATTAAGTCAATAACGAATACCAAAAAAGCTAAGGACATTCCTTTGGATCTTCTATCAGAAGACAATCGTCAGACTGATATTAATAATGTTAATAGTTTTTTCGTAAATGTAGGAAGAAAGCTGGCTGAAAAATTTCCTGTTTCCATCTCGCCGCTACCAGCAACCTCAAACCCTCATTCTTTCGTATTACTCAATACAGATGACGACGAAATAGCTAATCTTATCCGTAATCTCAAAAATGACTGTGCTGTCGGACGTGACAATTTACCAGCCCACATCTTAAAACGTTATAGTAAGATTATTACTCCAGCACTTACATTCATTTGCAACCTGGCCTTTTCTACAGGTCAATTCCCAGACATTTTTAAGCTTGCAGAAATTCACCCCATCCACAAGGCGGGGGACAGAGGCTGTGTCAATAACTACAGACCGATATCCGTCTTACCTACTCTCTCAAAGATTCTTGAACGACTGATCAATAAACGGCTTACCAGTTTCCTTGAAACGAATAATTTACTCTCATCTTCACAATTTGGGTTTCGATCAGGTAGATCCACCAGTGACGCTGTTGAGGACTTAACTAACTTTATTGTCACGAATCTAGATAGTCATCAAAAAGTCATAGTTATATTCTTGGACCTGGCAAAAGCATTTGACACGGTCTCTGTCCCCCTTCTCATTGACAAGTTGGAAAGGCTAGGAATCAGAGATCTTCAACTTCAACTGTTCTCTGACTATCTTACTAATCGTCGGCAACGTGTAAAAATTGGTGATTGGCATAGTGACGATCTTCCCATCACGTTCGGGGTTCCGCAGGGAAGTATTTTAGGTCCTACCCTATTTTTAACGTATATAAATGAGCTCTGTGACCTCCGGCTGCCTGGTGGGAGGATCGTCACTTTTGCTGATGATACGGCCCTGCTTTTTGCGGCTGACACTTGGGATAAGGTCTTCAAAAATGCTCAGAATGGTTTTGATACGGTGACCAGATGGCTTCAAACAAACAAGCTCACGCTTAATATAGACAAAACTAAATATATTCCTTTTAGTCTCAAAAACGTCTCATCTATCACCTATGATAAGTTTTCAATAATATCTCACACCACAGTTTGCACTCATAATCCTCTTTGTTCATGCCCTCAACTTGCTCAGACTAATATAATAAAATATCTCGGTGTCCAAATTGACAATACTCTTAGTTACAAACAACACATTGACTTACTTACAAGTAGAATACGTAAAATGATCTACATCTTTAAAAACCTACGTCATGTCGCAGATGCAAAGACTATTGACACCGTATACTTCGCTCTTGTCCAGTCGATTCTCACCTACTGTGTCACTGCGTGGGGCGGTGCACCCAAAACAGTAACTATTAAACTAGAGAGAGCCCAAAGGGCAGTGTTGAAGGTGAGTAGATTCCTCCCCTTTCTATTTCCAACTAACGATCTTTACAAGCGCTCTGGTGTTCTAACAGTGCGTCAATTATTTATACTTAATACTGTTATTCGTAAACACACCCAAATAAACTATGACCCAAAACTAATTGAACATAAAAGACGCAAGCATACTGTCTGCCCTAGTACCGCTTTCAATACTGCTTCCTCTCATAAATCTTTTTGCTTTCTGGGATCTTACCTCTACAACAAAATTAATAAACACCTAAACATCTACCCACTTTCAACACACCAATGCAAGCTGAAGGTCCAGACTTGGTTAAAGCAACTGGACTACGAGGAAACGGAGAACCTACTCGAGGTTCCTAGCTGACGTCTAAAGGTAATATATTATACATGATTCTTGGTGGAAAATGTCTTCCTACATCCCTGGACACTTAAGGCGTCGGTTGACTACACCTAACATATATCTTCTGCAATTGTGGTCCAGCACCGTGCTTAACCCTCAGTGCTGGCCCGATCCCAAGACACCACGGTCGTCGTAGGGCTTTTGTTTCTCTTCTGAGGGACAAATATATGTATGTATATATATATAAATATACACCTATCTCAACCCTCACCTAACACCCTCCCCAATCACACGCACACATATACACGCAAACACACCACCCCCCCCCCCCCCACACACGCATACACTCTTACATACACAGATAACTCTAATAATACCTACCTATGGCTAAAAGTGTCTTTAATATAATTATATTAAACAACTAGTAACTTACGTTAATTTTAACTTAATACCACGGAGGAGGTATCGCCTTAATAAATGTTTATCTAATCGTACTTACATTTCCATCAGAAAAGGTCGTAAGTCCCTATTACAAACTGATGTACACTAGTCATAAGACTTATGAAGATAATGTCGAATTTAACTTGATTGTTACTCTGAATTATTATTAATCTCACTTAGTTGTTACACAAATAGTTGTTATGCTGCCTCCTACGGTTACTCCTCCTGTGGATATACTTACCTCTCTAAATAACTACCCAAATACATAAGTACTTACCATTTATTCCAGCGTTGTCCGAGTTGCGGAGGCCTGGTGACCTGTAACACAGGTGCAGAGATACCCATCCCTGTACCGTAGTGCGAGCACCAGTCTCCACATACGTAGTTATAAGCTAATATGTCTTATGTATAATTTATTGTTAAGATTTGTTAAAACTACTTGTGGAGAGAATAAAGTATATTATTATTAAAAAACCACGACACTTGATAATGAATATATAGTCACGGCACGGGCATATGGTTTATTACCTACTTACCAAGGTAGGTAGGGTACCTTAATTAGGTTCATACACAGGTTATATAACCTACCGCTTCTAGTTATTTAAAAAATCGACGATACATTTTGTAAGGTCCTAAAATTGCTGAGCCATCCGGTTTGTTTGCAACAACGAATAAAGACCAGTCGGTTATTTCTTTTTTCATTCTTGTTCACGGTTTGCACAATCACAATAGCAGTGTAGCGGCCGAAAGCCGTAATGAATTTAATCATTATTATGTATGGGCGACTTACGGAAGTCAACTGTGGTCCCTGGTTGCGTTCACTGAATTTTATTACTGTGTTCAACATAACATCGCATCGGATGCTGCTTGCTTTTATATTCAACTGATCGCGAGAGATCTCTTTGAGAGATGATTTAGAATGAGTCATTGATTGATTTAATTTAAAATAATTTTATCGATATCTGTACCATTTTTAGTGTTCCGTACCAAAATTGGCAAAATGGAACACTTATGGAATCAGCTCGGTGTCTGTCCGTCTGTCACAGGCATTTTTTCAGAGACCGTAAGACATAAGAAGTTGAAACTAGAAATTGCTGGTCCAATATCATAAATGAAGTAAAAAGAACCGAATTTTTATATTGGGGGGCAATTTGGGGAGGTATAAAGGTACCTAAGTAAAAAAAAATTTTTCAACCCTATGGTGTGGGGTATCAATTGAAAGCTTATGAAAATACGAGTCTAAAAATATACTTTTCAAAAAACTTTGTTTAACAAAATTTTCAATTAAATCATTAAATCCGACAAATTGCTGTCCCCACCTCTATTTCAAAAAATATATCTGAAAAAAATCATGACCATCAGAAATAACGTGTAGATGGCGGGAAAATTATCAGGGTGGCTCTAACTTTGATAGGTTTTTTTCTATACCTAAAAATCTAACACCAGTGAGACCAGTGTAAAATGATCTTCAATTACTATGTGACCACATACTTCAGTAAGTGTCAATTTATATTGGTATTTTCAATGACCCATGTTAAACAACTGGTAGTACGGAACACTAATTGCCCGAGTCCCGAATCGTAATTTAAATAAGCGTCTATTTATGCAAGTACCTACCTACCTAAATTTTCCTACTTTCTACCTTATTTCTTTGGTTTTCCATCACAGATATTGGCACATATCGGTAGGTTTAGTCACGTTCACAGGGTGTAAGGGACAGCAAGGCAAATACTTAGTGAATTCAGAGTTTCAGTTAACACCCTGTATTAGGGTAAGATAGGTAGGTAACCGTAACTAATCACCGTAGTAATATTTCAAGGGGTGGCTTTGATCATCTTACTGAATAATTTTCACTATGGGTATAGGGAAAAATTCGAAAAAGAAATCAGCTGCTGTACCATCGCTGTACGATACATTTGAGTCGAAATTTAGAAATTATTTATTGTGCATGACATTAGGTAACATAGGTTTATGATAAAGTTTACATCAATCAAAGGAAGTATCACTAAAAGTCTGCCTTTACAAGCGTATATCGAGTAGGTTAAGTACCTAGGTACTTACTGCAGTTTCTTTTTAAACAGCTGACTCAATTAATTAGTTCTTTCCATGGTAAAAGTCGTTCAGTTTGATGGTCTGATGGAATGTCGGCACGAAATAGAAATCATCCGGTATAGGGAGCTTTGTTAATTTGTTTATTTATTGAGAAAACCAACAGCTAAGTTAAGTTCATAATATACCTTATGGTTACGTTACACCCTATAAATCATCTGTTTATCCTGTAGATATTGATAGTTAATAATTGCTACCATTCGTGTTTATACAGGCTGTAACAAAACACCATAGTAATATTTAAAGGGGTGGTTTAGACCATCAAACTGAACAACTTACAACATGGAGCCATTTACGAAATCGCGAAAAAAATTAGCTGTCCCATACATTTTAGTCGAGTCGGTATTTTAGTTACTGCAGTTTTGTATGGAACAGCTGATCTTCGCGATATCGAAGTTGGCTCCATAACGAAAGTTCTTGTTCATTTTCATGGGCTGAAGCACCCCCTTAAGTATTAATAGGCTGTTTGTTTACATCCTGTAGTTAATTCAATTCGAAATTATTCCTATTAATCTAAGAATTAGAAGTAAGTAGGTATGAACATAGTAGTTTTCACGAATAATTTTAACAAATCAACTGGATATGACACTTTTTTCATAGACATATTGCCAGCGTGTCACTACATCACATTCGCTTGCAGGCGACAGCTTTCAGGCAATAACAAGCAAGGTGTGGGGCAAAGTAGGTCTGTAGCTGACACTACGCGTTTCTCGCCACTCGATCTCGACTCGACAAATATAATGAGCCTCTCTTACCTCGTTACACGGTCACGGAAGAGAAAAACGGAAAAATCCAAAAGCTGTTTGGTAAATACTGACATTGATGGGTAAAGGACACCTCTGAAGATTAATAAAGCCACTACGACCGGATTAAATTTTAACTAAAATTGCTTGTCCATTGTGGAGGGGTGTGAGGTGGGTGAAAACTGACCAGAAATATATAAAAAATCGGTTCGGTAATCTGTAAAAATAGTAAGTAGGTACCTATAATAACTAATAACGGAAACAAACACAAATTAAAAAAAAAATGGCTAGCTGTTCTGAATAAAAAAATGTCGCAGTTTGTCTTTTGTGAACAAAAGCATACAGCTCTAAAACAATATGTAAAAAAAAACGGATGGCTGGATGAAACGATTTTGTATAATAGCGTAGATTAGACCAATAAAAGCGGATTGCTTTTACGTTATAGCGACGGGATGAAGGCACGTTGTTATTGGTCACAAAATCTATAATATTATAACCAGTCTTGTTGACTCAGTGAAAGCTAATCGATGGATGCGTTATTAGATTTTATAGGCATCGAAAAAGGGACAAAAAGAAATCGGAATGGAGACATATTTTGTCTTTTATTTGTTGTCAGCTGATGTACTTACTTATAAAGAGGGAAAATTCTTGTAAGTAGATAAGAAGACACAAAATGCAACTAGGTATCTAAGTAGCTAAGTAGTGTCCGACCGAACCTAGTTTTTACAACCGAAACCGAAACCGAAACCGACTTTCGGTTTCTGTTTCAGTTTCGGCCGAATCCGAAACCGAAACCGAAAGTTCCTTATGACATAATTCTTCCCCACTTTTTATGTTTGGTTCGATGTAGCTAGTTGCCAATATGTGTTTTATGTTTACAGTAGGGATGCAACGATTACGAAGCGGTGCATCGTTTTGCATCTGTAATCGTAATAATCACGATTAATAACGATGCAATGCACCGTAGTAAGAATCGTACGATTATTAAATCGAATTGAAAACTTCAATGGGATTGGACTTGTTGACAAATACCAGTCCTGTATACTAGATTCTAGACCCGAAAAACAACCTTAAAAAAATCGGATCTCTCGCTGCCATTTTAGCACATTTTGAGCTAAATCTGTCATTTTTTTGGTCAGATTTGACTCATTTTATTATTTTGTTAAATTCTACTGAGGTCTATGATTTGATTTTCGGTTTGAAGTATTAATACATTTTCGTTCTCGTGATATCTCATCCACATTTTAAAAGATTAATCTCCCACGTAAATCGGATGAGATATCGCTTGATTAATTTTTATTTTTATTTTATTTGTTTATTTATATCAGGTAACAGTACAATATTGTAACAGACCCATAGAATACATACCTTAATCTAAAATACATAATAAAAATAAATCTAAATTCATTTTAATCACTACACACTCCCTAGGGTTTCTTTGTTTTCGCTACCCTGTAGCGTCGAAAGACGACTCCGTCGGGCCATAAGTCAGGCGTCAGGAAACTCTTCAGGTTAGCGGCACGAACATGGATTTTGAAGGCCTTGAAGTCTGATGACCTACTTTCCAGCTCGTACACGCTCGCGGGGAGAGGCCTCTTATCCTGACCCAGGCACCTGGCGGCAAGGTGACGTGCGATGTCGCTCATAGTCGTCAACTTGTCCAGGCGGGAGATGTACACCCAAGACGTCGGCGTGGCTGCTTTGATGGTTGTTGAAGCAGCCGGGGCGGTGCCGCGCACATTGCGGCTTCGACGATTACGATTTTTCCTTTTTACTAATGTGAAACCGTCGTCGTCGGCGCCTTCATTGTGCGGGTCACGAGCAGGCGCTGCCGCTGGCTGTGCGTCCTGAGCCCTATTCTTGATGTTGCGATGGGGCCTAGGGCGCGCGGGGTAGCGGCGCGGGGGGCGGCACAACACCTCCTTGAACGTATCCTGTGTGGGCCGGGGTGTAGTTGGCTTCACGGGGGTCAAGGGAGGATGCTGTTTTGTTCGGCTCAGCGCAGGATTGGCGCGAGCGTGCGGTGTGGCGGGGGCATTGGTCCGCGGGCTAACTGGGTCAGTTGCTAGTGACGTCGCGTCGGGCGTCGTCGGTGAGGTGTCGGGTGGCGCGGCCGCGCTGCGCGGCGTGGTCACGTTTTTCTTATATGGCGAAAACGCTGGCGCTGCGTTCGCGGCGGCCTGCAATGCGGTCACCTCATGACGCAACTCGGCGCTGGTTCGTTCCGAGGCCTCCAATTTGCCCCGAATGTCTGTGATGTCGGCTCTCAACAGCTGGATGTCCTTGAGCAGCCTGGTGACGTCGACGTGGTCGAAAGTCGCCGTCGGCAGCTTGTTGAGGTCCCGCACCACGTACGTGGGGACATCGTCCGGGTCAGTCACCTTGAAAACCCTGAAGATGTCCCGGAGATCCTGTTTGCCGCGCCCGTCCTTCTTCCTGGTGACGAGGCGCACGGGTCCGGTCGCGGCGGTCTCATGCAGCACCACCTTGGCGGCGTGGATCTCGTCCTCCGTGAAGCTCGACATGCAGATCTGCTCCAGACTAAGCTCGTCCATCACGTCGAGCTTGTTCTGCACGAAGGCGAGTAGCTCGCACACCACAGTGGTGTCGCTGCGTTTGGCGGAATTCGCCATGATGACATTTGATTTAGGTCAACGTTGCATCGGCAACGATCCGGTCGCTGTATAAGCGTCCGTCCGCGCCGGCGTTTCAAGTGCAACTAATGTTAGCAATTAATGCAATTAATGAGATTATATAGAATCATATTGTGTTTTTCAAAGCAAATTGGCCTCTACGCATCCATAAATCAGAATCCTGACCAAGTGAACCCTTGACTTCGATTTCAAATTAGTAGAAAAAGTTACAAAATCTTTTGACTTTTCTAAAATTATTTTTTAATGATTTAACTTTCATTAGAATGCAAAGAAACACTATGAGAACTCATTCTGAGGATAATCTCAATTAAATTTGTTTAAATAATCGTAATGCATCGGTTATCGTAAAAAATAACGATTAATATCGTAATCGTAATCGTAATCGTAATGGCCGAATCGTTGCATCCCTAGTTTACAGAAGCAGTTAATTTGATAATTAACTGATTACTTAGTAGTTTTGTTGTTTTGAAAACAATTATTTCTACTGTAGGTACATACAGGGTGTACAATAAAATAGGACAGCTACTTAAAGGGGTGCTTCAGACCATCAAACTGAACAACTTTCTCCATGGGACCAATATCGAAATCGCGAAAAAAAAATCTGCTATCCCATACATTTCAGTCGAGTTATGTTTGCAGTTTTGTATGGGAGAGCGGATTTTTTTTTCGCGATTTCGATATTGGTCCCATATAGAAAGTTGTTCAGTTTGATGGTCTGAAGCACCCCTTTGAGTAGCTGTCCCATTTTATTGTACACCCTGTATAGGTAGGTACATGGTAGGTGTGTACCTACCTACCTATATCTACCTATATATAGGGTGTATCTACCTATGGCCTATGGGGTGAGGTAAGGTATATTTTAACTCAGAAAAAATCTGTGATATTATGTGTGACAATATCAGTCTTTTTGATAGGTATCTAAAATTTATTTTATCAAGAATAATTAAACTGCCTTTAGTTTTTTTCATATTTATAAACATGAACATAAACACTGAATACAGGATGTAAATTTAAATGCGTAACATATTAAAAGGGATGCTTCAATCCATCAAACTGAACCACTTTTAGGAAGAGGCCAACATTGAAAACGCATAAAAAAAATCAGCTGCTCCATTGAAAACGTCAACGGCCACTCCGCCCAAATGTATAGAACAGCAGATCTTTTTTTCGTTTTTTCAAAGTTGGAGTAGGAATAAGAATCATTTATTGTTTTTATTGGTCTCATGGATAGTGAAAGTTGTTCAGTTTGGTGATCTGAAGTACCCCATAATAATACAGGGTGTTACAAAATTAAAAATAAAAGTTTTAAATTTTAGACCATCAAATTGAACAACTTTCGCTATGGGATCAACATCGGAATCGCAAAAAAAAATACCGGATGTTGCTACTAAGCCACAAATCTACCGAGCTAAATGTGGGGCAGCTGGGCACCTTGTATGTAACGCATTTAAGTTTACACCCTGTATACTTTCACCTGAATAATATAATTTTTGCCTAAAAGTGACAAATTGCAATTTTATTTTTTTGTACTACATAATTTTTACACCTGTCTCCCATTGGAGTAGGCAGAGACAATAGAAAAGCCAGATCAAAATCAGTTTACCACTACGCCGCCGATCGCCTCCGAAGACCGGGCGATAACTCACGAACGTAGTCTCGGTTTCGGTCGTAGGTTCGGCCGTTTTTCTGCTGAAACCGAAACCGAACCGAAACTCCAAATTTGGGCCGAAACTGGCCGAATCCGAAACCGAAACTTCGGTCGGACACTATAGCTAAGTACTTAAGTATAGCACCGTTATACAGGGTGAAATTGATATCATTAGCATCCTTTTAAACTAAGAGTCTACCCATCAAACTGAACAATTTTTCACTATGGGAGCAAACAAACCGGAGCAAAAAAAAAATCTGCTGTTACATACATTTGTGTCGCGTAGGCGTTGCAGTTTAGTATGGAACAGCTAACTTTTTTGTTGCTCCGATCGGTTTGCTCCCATAGTGAAAGTTGTTCAGTTTGATGGGTAGACTCTTAGTTTAAAAGGATGCTAATGATATCAATTTCACCCTGTACCTATACAAAACTAAAATTTTATCTGAATATAAATAAAAAGAAAATCTGTACCTACCTATTAGGTACTGAAAAAACATTTTTCCAGAACCTATAGAGATAACATAGTTTTGATAATGCCTATGTATGTAGGTAACCTAACTTTTTGTAAGCCGTGCTGCCGTGGTGGTCCAGTGGCGAGTAACCTTGCCGTGCAGGAGGCGATGGTTCCATCCCCGTCCAGGCCGACTCGTACCAATGAGTTTTTCGGAATTAATGTAGGATTTGTAACAACACTGGCTTTTCGGTGAAGGAAAACATCGTGAGGAAACCTGCATGCCTCAATTTCGAGGCATGTATTGTACCTACTGTCCATTACAAGCGGCGACGGGCTCACTCCCCGTCACACTGGACAGAGTTTCGGTACTACTAGTGAAACGTGGATGTTCTGAAGTTTCAGAATATCTCTGACTACCCCCTTGGGGAATATGCAGGAGCGATGATAGCCCATACGGAAGAGAGCTAGCGCCTCAATACTGAGGCCGCGGTTCGATTCCTGGCCTGTACCACTAAGTTCTTCGGAATTTATGTACGGTTGTATTTATCATTTACTAGCTCGGCGGTGAAGGAAAACATCGTGAGGAAACCTGCATTCCCGAGAACGAAAAGAAAATACCATAAGTTCGGAGGTATGCGTAAATATGGGTGAGCTTGGGGCGAACACAAAAGGACCAGCGATGGTCTCCGTGTTACAACGACCCTTGCTTGCAATAGCCCAACCACAAATAATAATAATGGGGAATATGCTTATGTCGTGAGCATATGCTTTATGCTTATGCTAACTTTTTGTAAGTTAACACACTTTTTCTCGCAGCGTATCCGTGTTTTGAATCATTTGGAAAATATTCATTATCTCCAAAAGTTTTCATTGGAATTCACAACTCAGTTATCATTGGCCTCGATTCGGACTGTGACACGACTTAACTAAACTAAATTTATTCCTGTCACTTTCTAAAATAAAATAAGATTAAGAAAAGAGACAGAAAACCAACAGCTGACTTTAGTGCTGTCAAAGTGGCGTTAAACGCCCAAAAACGCTTTAAATAAGATGGCGTACATTATGATGGCATCTTATTTTGCGCATTTAACGTCACTTTGACAGCACTAAAGTCAGCTGTTGGTTTTCTGTCTCTTTTCTTAATCTTATTTTAGAAAGTGACAGGAATAAATTTAGTTTAGTTAAGTCGTGGTACACTCCGAATCGAGGCCATTATCATACTATTTGCTATGATTATTTACAAGTCTCTGACTGCCTCAGTGGGACGTGGTCGAGCAGTGGCGTAGCGAGGGATTCTGCCGCCCGGGGCACAGACCGACATTCAATCTCTCGACCACAGTAGCGTAGCGAGGGGGGGGGGGGGGGGGGCGAAATGCCCCGGGCGGCACTTTACGAGGGGCGGCAAATTCTGGAAAAATATAGATTGATTGAGCTCTGCCTATAACCAATTCGTAGAACAGAGAAAAGTCGAGCTCGACAATCACTCAAAATTTGACACTCGAAATTTTTAGCACCAAGTCATAGCCAGAACTCTCTAGGATTATGTGTAAGGTACAATAATTAAAATAGGAACTTGAGCGAGCGAAGCGAGCTCCACTTTCCTCTGTTCTACGAATTGGTTATAGGCAGAGCTCAATCAATCTATAGTTTTCATGAATTTGCCGCCCCTTGTAAAGTACCGCCATACCCCCCCCCCCCCCCCCCCCCCTCGCTACGCTACTGTGGTCGAGAGATTAAATGTTTGTTATGTAGGTTGTTACAAGTAATAAAATAGTAACAACATAAAGAACTTACATTAGTCATTAATTTTTTAAACCGCCATTCTAATAATTACTTTTTAATGAACATTTCCACAAATTATAGGTACCACAGTGGCTTTGGTGGCGCGGCGTTTTGTGGCGCTTCGAAGGGAGGTACTTATGGATACGTCGCGTCGGGTCTGTATTAGGTACTATACAGTCCTATCCTTCTTAATATGCTGACACTTTTTTAAGGAGGTGATCAGACCATCAAACTGAACAACTTTCTCTACTGGACCAGCATTGAAATCGCGAAAAAAAAATCAGCTGTCTCATACTTTTGGCTCGAGTTTTTTTTTTTTTTTTTTTTTTTTTTTTTTTTTTTTTTTGGCTCGAGTAGTTTTGCAGTTTTGTATGGAAGAGGTGATTTTTTTTTTGCGATTTCGTTGTTGGTGCCATAGAAAAAGTTGTTCAGTTTGACGGTCTGATCATCCCCTTAAAAAAGTATGATATACAACGTCCCTGTGTATTACTTACAGCAGTAGAACGTGATAATGTTTCGATTGCTAACAAGATACTTATGAATCTCTACCAGATCTCTTACTATTATAAAACTGTAAAAGAAGTGTGTCTAAATATTGACGACTTTTAAAAATAAAACCGGTCAAGTGCGAGTCGGGCTACTTGCGCACCGAGGGTTCCGTACCACACCACCACAGAACACAACATTATTAACTCAAACTCGATATGTCAAACTTTTTTTGTCCGGGACCTTTAGCGCAAGACCGACTCACACTTGGCCGGTTTTTAGTATTTGTTGTTATTTAGACTTTGCTCTATAATCACACAAAGTTTGACGCTTGTATGTATTACCGTTTTTACGGACGGACGGACGGACAACGTAGGCTTAGTAATAGGGTCCTGTTTTTACCCTTTGGGTACGGAACCCTAAAAAAGTAACGTAAGTAGTAAAAAAGTAAAGTAAGTAGTTTTTAGGTGTCCCTGACTCCAAATCAATAATTTTTTGATTTTTGTCTATATGTTTGTCCGCGGTTCACGCGGAAACGACTGGACCGATTTTTATGACATTTTTTGTGTTTGAAAGCTTATGATTAGACTTAAAAATCTGGTGTATCATATCTATATCTCTCTGCTGTTATTCTGTAGAGTCACGTTTAGCGTCGCGTTGCGTTGTTCCGACAAAAGAGGTGCTGTTTTTTTTTTCAAAAGTGTGTGATTTATTGCTGTAATTACCTATGCCAAGTTTCAGCTTTCTGTGTCTAACAAAAATGTGTGTGATAGACGGACAGACATAGACACCGAGGTGATTTGATTTCATTAATTGTGTAAAGTGTTTCTAATTCTGGTATGGACATATGACCACGGTGGTTTCGAAATTTTTTGTGTACGAATTTTCTCAGATTATGCGTTATTACGGCGGATTTGTTAACATATAATACAAATTTCAAAAAGTTAAAAATTAAGGGGGGTTCTCAACAAGAAACTAGTTTTTATCGACGTTTTTTATTCACGCTCTATTGTAAAAACGGTAATACATACAAGCGTCAAACTTAGTGTGATTATAGAGCAAACTCTACAGAATAACAACAAATACTAAAAACCGGCCAAGTGTGAGTCGGTCTTGCGCTAAAGGTCCCGGATAAAAAAAGTATTTTTTCTATGTTAATAATGTTGTGTTCTGTGGTGGTGTGGTACGGAACCCTCGGTGCGCGAGTAGACAGATTCGCACTTGACCGGTTTTATTTGTTTTTTCTGTGTGCCGCTTTATTTTCTAGTGAATACTTATTGAATATCCAGAGGGTTAATTGCTCTTTATTGCTTAATTGAGAGAAGGGTGCTTCTTCGGACCTTTTACTAAATTTGTCTAACGGGTTATATGGGACGGCAATAAGCTACGTAGGTACCTAGAGGGTAGAGGCTCTCTTGTATTAGACATACCTATAATTATAATGTATACAAAAAGTTCAACACCCTTTTATTGTTAAACAAAACTTAAACTTGTCATAGAATTATATACAAAAATAATGACAGTTATTATCACCTTGATTTTTTAACAGCTATCAATATTTATTAGGGACATTTTTAGGGTTCCGTACCCAAAGGGTGAAACGTCTGTCAGTCTATCCGTCTATCCGTCTATCCGTCTGTCCGTCCGTCTGTCCGTCCGTCCGTCCGTCCGTCCGTCCATCCGTCCGTCCGTCCGTCCGTCCATCCGTCTGTCCAACCTATTTAGGGCTGTAACTTTTGAACCGTAATAGCTATATAGTTGACAATTTCTCAGATTATGCATTATTACGGCGGTTTTGTTAGCAAATAATAAAAATGTCAAAAAGTTAAAAATTAAGGGGGGTTCTCAACAAGAAACTAGTTGTTATCAACGTTTTTACTTCACGCTCTATCGTAAAAACGGTAATACATACAAGCGTCAAACTTAGTATGATTATAGAGCAAACTCTACAGAATAACAACAAATACTAAGAACCGGCCAAGTGTGAGTCGGTCTGGCGCTAAAGGTCCCGGACAAAAATTTTTTTTTTTCAAAGTTAATAATGTTGTGTTCTGTGTGGTACGGAACCCTCGGTGCGCGAGTAGCCCGACTCGCACATGACCGGTTTTATTATGTGTGTAATCGCAACAAGATTCACTTTAGCGTATTTCAAAATGATTACAATATTATAATATATATTGTATATACTTAACTAAAAAGTGGCCTCCTTATATAGCTATTCTAGTGCTAGTTTAGTTTTTGTTTTTTTCTCCTAGTAGAAGTTTTGTTCTGACTACGCTGAAAGGCATTTTCGTTGTGAGTTTATGTATGTTTGTATATAAAAATTTCCATTTCTCCCTGTAGGTACGTAAAAATTTGCATTCCTTCCTGTACCTTTCATCATCGTGAATTCATGATGATGAAGTACCCTTTCTCGCATGTTATAATTACCATCGTGGAACCAGTTTTGAATTTACTTATGTGGTAATACCAACACGTATAGTTTGTAGCATAAATAATGTTTGTAAAATATACCGATAGCATCATACATCTATTTACGAACAGTATTATTCCAAACACGCATCAAGTCTCAGAGGGTCTGATAGTGATAAATATTTTGAGCACGAATCTTAGTTATTAAATGTTTTCATCTATTAAAAATGCGATTTAGGATTAGAACAAAACTTTATGCAGTTTTGTTTGTTTTGGAGTTTGATGATTGTATTGTGGACACTTATATAAATAAAACGAGCTTTTACCCGCGACTTCGTCCGCACAAATTATACACCAGATTTTAAGTCAGATCATAAGCTATCAACCAAAAAGAGTTTCATCAGAATCGGTTCAGTAGTTTTTGCGTGATGCTCGTTCAAACAAACAAACAAACACAAACAAATTTTTAGTATTTATACTCACATATTCACCATTAGTTTATCTAGTGAAATCATTAAAAAAGGCTTTTTTTACTTTTTTTTAATCGACAATACGGCACGCGCACTCACTTTTCGGAGGGCTGGGAAATCGCGTTTCTCATAGAAAATATTCGTCTGAACAGGTCTGAACCGACAGCTATAGCTAGAACATTATATAGGGTCTATGCTGACACTTTTTAAGGAGACGATCATACCTTCAAACTGAACAACTTTTTCTATGGCACCAACATCGAAATCGCAGTAAAAGAACTGCACGGCCATACAAAACTGCAAACCTACTCGAGCCAAATGTATGGGAAAACTGTTTTTTTTTTTCGCGATTTCGTTGCTGGTCCCATCGAGAAAGTTGTTCAGTTTGATGATCTGACCATCCTCTTAAAAAAGTGTCAGCAGAAGGACCCTGTATATTTTAGTTGTTTGGCACTAATACGTTTTCTAGAAACTTTTTATAAAGCTAAAGCGTTTATCTGCCGCAGTATTATCCGACAGGGTAGGAACATTGGAGGTAAAATGTTGCACCCCACCGACTTGTCACGTCGCGGGTGTCAAATAAAATAACAGATTATCGAGGAGAGCCCGTGCGTCGAATAACAAAATGTTAATGGCTAAAAGCGATTTTGGCTAAGAAGGCACGATGTTGAACTTACAAACTTCTAGACAAAGTATGTTAATTCCATAATATGCTTCGGAGTTTGAGTTTGATCAAATAAAAACATGATTTTACTTTGGATTTACTTACCGTTATGCCGTTGAAGAGCGTCTACGGTTAAGGTGCTTTCATAGCATTAACAGTATTAATATAGTCGGTTTTAGATGCTACCTGGGTGTTTTGTAAAACTGTGTAAGTATAAGTAGTAATTTGTAGGAATCAAAGCATATGGGGAAATAAATTGTCTATATAAAATAGCAATAAAGACCTTTTTAATCTTGTAGAATGCCATTTTTGTTTTAAAAAAATAACATGTTTTTATTAGTGTTCATTCCAAACCTAGTGGTGAAAATAAGAAAATCATATTTTCTTACAAATTCGCCGAGCTGGGCGGCATTATGACTATGTTTTTGTTGGAATCTACCATAGATATATGGAATCTACGAATAATAATTATTATACAGCTTATGGATTTTCGATTTTTGTGTTTTCTAGACGAAAAGGTATTAAAAAAAACAAAATAAAATTAATAAAAGATCACGGGGGACGATCGCCTTAATCTTACAAAAATTAGCGCTTTAAAGCTTAATATTTCGTAAATGGATCCCTGAATCGAGAAATGGTTTTTGACACACCGGTAATATTTTTAAACGACATATCCAACGATACCTCACATATGATGATGATGATGATAGCCGAGAAAAAAAAATGTTTTCATGATTAATAATTTCCCATGCCAAATTACAGCTTTCTAGTACTAAGAGTCTATGAGCTATGCCGCGGATAGACAGACAGACAGATAGACAGACGGACGGACATGGCAAAAATATAAGGGTTTCTTGTTGACAACGGAACCCTAAAAATCGGCTTAGTCTTCCTTCTACGATTGTGTTTCTATAATTTATTGTTCAGGTACTACAGGTTGGTAGCATAGAGAAAATAACGCGCTCCCCTGGGGTAGAGATGTTGTATCGAACTGTGCACAGATACTCAACTGGGCCTGACGTCATAATAGCGGGAAGTAGCGTATTTAAATGTTAACCCTTCCCCTCACCCGTTTTTCACCCCCTTTGTTGGCGACAACATTTTCTATAGAAACAAGCCGATATGCCATCTCTTCTTACTCTATGGTTGGTAGTAATTATTTAGGTCAGAAAAAATCACTTTGCATTTATTTACATAGGCCCTATTATTAACCTAGGGAGTATTATATTCCTTGTTATTAACTAGCTGTGCCCGCGACACGCACAGACCACTGAAATAATGTAAAAAAGGAAAAAAAATATAAAGAAAGAAATAGAAAAAATAATTCGCATAATATGGCCATCAATTTAAAAACATCTAAATTGATTGATAAATAAGTACTTACATAATACTAATGTTTGTGTAAAAAATTTTTAATTTTTTTATTTATAAATTAATGGACTCTTGCTTGTGCGTTAGCACTGCATTTCCGCCAGTGTCAAGTAGTTTATGGAAGAATCTATCCCAATCACAGGGATTGTTTTTGGACAAGAACAAGAAGAGATTGAGGAATGCGGAGCCTCGTGGCAGGCAAAAACGCGACGCGCGAAACCACGCGAGACGTATGCTCGGGTCAGTTCCTGCAACGTGACTCATATAATTTATTTAATCTATGCTAACGTTTTTGTTTACATCTTAAGATATATTAAAACATCTAATTATTATAATTTCAGAAATTCATATCTTTTATCTTGCTATCTGACGCCGATGGCTTCGCCCGCGAAGAATACTTTTTAGGGTTCCTTACCCAAAGGGTGAAAACGGGACCCTATTACTAAGCCTACGTTGTCCGTCCGTCCGTCCGTCTGTCTGTCTGTCTGTCTGTCTGTCTGTCTGTCTGTCTGTCTGTCCGTCCGTCCGTCCGTCCGTCCGTCTGTCCTACCTATTTAGGGCTGTAAATTTTGAACCGTAATAGCTAGATAGTTGAAAATTTCTCAGATTATGCGGTATTACGGCGGATTTGTTAACAAATAATAAAAATGACAAAAAGTTAAAAATTAAGGGGGGTCTCAACAAGAAACTAGTTTTTATCAACGTTTTTTCTTCACGCTCTATCGTAATAACGGTAATACATAAAAGCGTCAAAATTTGTGTGATTATAGAGCAAACTCTACAAAATAACGACAAATACTAAAAACCGGCCAAGTGTGAGTCGGTCTCGGTTTTTTTTTCTAAGTTAATAATGTTGTGTTCTGTGGTGTTGTGGCACAACAACGGCACGAAACCCTCGTTGCGCGAGTAGCCCGACTCGCACTTGACCGGTTTTATTTATTTTTAATTCAGGATAAAAGTATAGGGCAATGTTTGTCCATTTCCTCGCCATGGGTTATCTACAAATTATTATTCAATTTCATGGCGATAGGATAAACAAACGAACAAACACATTCATAGTATTTGTTTGGATTATTTTTCTGTATCTAAAAAGCCGCAGTCGATATGTATTGTGTTCTAATAAGAAAATAGCACTAGTCTGGAATAAAATTGAATATATGTAATTTGTAGCTAAAAAAAACGAAAACTACATAATAAAAAATATACCTAGTTTTCGATTACAAACATACATTTTCAGCTCGACCGTGATGCAGACCGATGTATGGGAGAACATCTTTTCACAGTAAAGTTAATTTGTTTGTACGGAACCCTTAAGGCGCGGGGTAACGCGCAATTGTCCGGTTTTTGATGCTACGTTCTACGGCTACGGCGGCAGCGTAGCCGCTACGTAGTTCTCGCGTAGCACCGTTGTCAGCGATATCGGAAGCGACTTTAATCCGTAGTACTTGGATAATGACAGGAATAATATTCCGAGAGATAAGTGTACTTTTTGCAACCATCAGCAGCAAGGCTGAGTCGGTGTTTATGGGGTGTAGAGCATCTCTTTGATGGGGATGGACCAAGTCGGTTTAGGAGTTACTGATGATTAAAGGTCTGTAAAAAATTAACGATCACAGGGTGAAAGTGATATCATTAGCATCCTTTTAAACTGAGAGTCTACCCAACAAACTGAACAACTTTTACCATGGGAGCAAACCGATCGGAGCAACTAAAAAATCAGCTGTTCCATACCAAACTACAATGCCTGCTCGACTCAAATATATGCAACAGCTGATTTTTTTTGCTCCGATCGGTTTGCTCCCATAGTGAAAGTTGTTCAGTTTGATGGGTAGACTTTTAGTTTAAAAGGATGCTAATGATATCAATTTCACCCTGTAGTCATCACCAGCCTGTATAATACCCCACAGTAGGGCACAAATCTCCTCTCACGAATAAATAGGTATTAGAGGAAGAGTAATGAGTTAATAACTTAAAAAGTATTTCCATGTTACATGTGCGGGGCATGAAACGTAGTAGCGAGTAAAAGAAATAAAACCGGTTAAGCGCGAGTCAGGCCAATCGCGCACCGAGGGTTCCGTACCACACCACCACAGACTGAACACAACATTACTATCAGTTTAAAATAACAATGTGCATGACCTCGCTCGCAAACGTGACGTCACTCAATCACACGAACTTCATTCGAGTCATTCAAATGATTGTTTCTTCTGCATAGAGTCTACATTCCTTTGTCAACCGAGTGAAGTTATCCAACGGCCCTTCAAGGTTATTTTAAACTGATATTATAAACTTAGAAAAAAACAACTTTTTTTGTCCGGGACCTTTAGCGCAAGACCGACTCACACATGGCCGGTTTTAGTATATGTTGTTATTCTGTAGAGTATGCTCTATAATCACATAATGTTTGAAGCTTTTATGTATTACCGTTTTTACGATAGAGCGTGAAGAAAAAACGTTGATAAAAACTAGTTTCTTGTTGAGAACCCCCCCTTAATTTTTAGCTTTTTGACATTTTTATTATTTGTTAACAAATCCGCCGTAATTACGCATAATCTGAGAAAGTTTCAATTATCTAGCTGTTACAGTTCAAAAGTTACAGCCCTAAATAGGTAGGACAGACGGGCGGACGGACGGACGGACAACGTAGGCTTAGTAATAGGGTCCCGTATTTACCCTTTGGGTACGGAACCCTAAAAACATCTTTATTTCTATGACAACAGAAAACAATGTCCTTTGACTGAGAAATCTCTTTGTATTGACTACGAGGCGAGTTGGCGTGCTGTTTAAGGATGTATTTAGGTTCAACTTGCTGCTGCTTACCAAGCCTGGCCTGCTGTACGATAGATTGACTTAGTGCTTATTCGAAGGCACTCTAATACCATTTATTTACTCCTTAGCGTTTATTTTAGCTTTGGTTTTATTCGCATTACAACGGTCTGTGAATGGGACGGGCGCAGTGAGAAAAATCAACAATAATTTATTTTTATACTAATAGTCATTGACTTACTTAGTTATGGACGCCGGGTATAATACAAAAGTCTCGAAAAAGTGTCCCAGACTAACAAAAGTACGTGTTAGTAATATAAGCCATCTATACCTAAGTACACTGAAACTAATGAAATTGTTATTGTATTTTGCTTGCTTAATTTTTACATAGTCTTCAAGCACAGCAGCACGGCATGCAAATGTGCGCGTAGTCCGTCGATCAAACAAAGACTGGCGCGTATTTGTTTCTCTTGTTCGGACACTTTTGAGCGCAGATCCTACGTCCAGCCAGTAGTTAAGTCAATGCTAATAGTGAATAGAATACGTTGACAGAGAGAGCCGGTCCACTTCCGTACAATACCGTCGGTCGGCCGTCGTCGGGCCCCGTGACAGAGCTTCACGCACGAGAATAAGTGGCAATATAGTAAAAACATCACAGCGCATGTAGGGGTGTACACACGGCGACAAATCAAGTTACGAAAAACAAACATAAGCTGGCCGCGCGATATTATAACATTACTGACCTACGCGCGGCTAGCGTATTTTGGTTTCGCGTAGCTTGATGTGTCGCCGTGTGTACTGGCCACAGGACGCTTGTATGAATCGGTTTTTTCTGGCAGAATATTATTCTGTGGTCGCGAGCTTGTATGTAGCAGTTTCGTGTCACAGTGCCCGGACGTGGAAAATGGGTAGGCATTATTTTATAATTGTCGATGTCGCAGCGCCCGCCCACCGACGACATGTCTTTCTTTTCGGTTCTAACTAAAACGTTAATGCCTACGTTGTTATTCACTCACTAAATGGTTCATTAAATAAATTCACACCTGGAAGATTAACGGGGCGGTGAAATCGATTCTATATAGGTACTTTAGCGATGTACCTACAAAAAGTTTAAATTGTTGTGTTGAAACGTATTCGCCGCTTCGCTGCCGGCCGCTGCAATCTGTGTGAATTGACCCTTAGTCATAAGAATAAGGCTCAATCCACACCGAGATGCCTTATTCATATGGCATTATCTTTTTGAATTGTCACACATAAGCTGATAAATAAGCAGGAAACCAACACACGACAACATATCAACGGATTTAAAAATCTGTAGTAACCTTGAGTGGGATGGAGGCATAGCAGGTGCGGGCTCATCAACACAAAGAAGATTGGCCTTCAAAACTAAATTACGCTAATACTCCGATTAAATTGAAATAATCACTACACGTAATAATGGGCCAATTAAATCTGTAAATCGGTACCTTTTGTGTCTGGTTTTGCAATGGATAATCTATTTTATTCAGTAGCGTAGCGAGGGGGGTGGTGGGGCAGGGGGGGGGGGGGCAAATGCCCCGGGCGGCTACGCCTCCTATTTTATTAGGAAAAAGCCTTATTGTAGCTTGGTACCTATATTTTATTTAATTAAACGGTAAAATTAAAGTCATTTATTAAAGTGAATTTGTTGAATATAAAAAAAAACAAAAATAAACTCTTGTAGGACTCTCAGATTTATAGGAAAACTAAATAGGAATACCGAATATTACTGCGAAAGTTATCAAAACGGAACTCAAATTATATTTGCTCGTGGACTGTGCTGCCCCGTCTAGCTGCCCTCGTGTGAACGCCAACTGCTTTCCCAACTGCCCTGCCGCACTGTCCTGCCCTCACTGCCCTGCCCTCGTGTGAATGGGGCATTCGATAGAAGATGTATAGATATGGATAGAAGATAAGCATAATTGCACTGTAGTAAACTACAGTTTTTGTATTGAATTTCGTACAGCGCTCCTAGTGGTTACGTTGAGAACTAATTCTGTCATACAAAATTGGCGCCGCAACTACAGTTGTAACGTACTGTGAAAACTCATGGTAGGCCTACAGCTTAAAAGTCAACGATATTGTTATGGGTCTCAGAGGGAGGTTACACGGACAGTATTTCATCAGTCTGGTCCATCAGTCTGGTCATATATATTTGATTTGAAGGGAAACTGACTCGAGATTGACCCGACTTACATGGTGCTTCAGTATATCAGTTTCCCTTCAAATCAAATAAACATGACCAGACTGATGGACCAGAATGACGAAATACTGAACGTGTAACCGGGCTCTCAAACTCATAATTCAAAATATCGCCCCGGTATCATAATTATTATACCCACAATATGAAAGATGTGTTGACCTTACGTTGTAGTAATTGTAGTACTAGGTGACAAAGTCATAAAATTTAAATTACCCGAAATCTTGGGAGGGCTTCAAAACGATGTTCTTTAGATATTATATCTTACGATTTTTATCATCAAAGGGAAAGATCATCGTAGCCTAAGATGAAATCGTTATCTGGGGATGTTTGGTGGTCTCTTGAACTCTCATCAAAATTGTCAAGCACCGACTTAAGTGGGAGGCGGAGGCCCTATAAATCTTGATGCTATTTGTGATACAACTTGTTGGTGACGCGATAATCTGACACCCCGAAATAGTACAGTCCAACCTATTATAAAACTGGAACTGGGTCTGTGCATTGAAGATATTTTCAAGAAAAAGATTACGATTTGGTTTTTAGGTAGATATCCCTGACTCCAAATCAACCTTTTTTTATAATGCAGTCTATCTGTTTGTTTCTTTGTTCGAGCAACACGCAAACATTCACCATCATCACTATATTAAACGTAGTTTTACCCAACTGATAATAAATAAGTTGTTACATTTAACACCAAACTGTACAATATGATTGCAATTATTACCTAAGTACTTATACAGGGTGTAAAAAAGCTCTGTTGGAGCCTTAAATGGTTGCTTCAGATAATCAACATGAACAACTTTCTCTATGGGACTAATATCGAAATCGCGAAAAAAACTGCTGTCCCATACATTTCGGTCGAGTTATGGAGTGCGATTTTTGACACTCATTCGGTGAGTTCAGCCGTTGTAAATATCAAAATAACTACGGAGATACACATCTTTCTATTTCTGATTTGACTTTCAAAAATCGCACTCCTGAAGTATGATTTTTGAAAGTCAAATCTGAATTAGAAAGATGCATATCTCCAAAGTTATTTTGACATGTACAACTGCTGAACTCACCGAATGAGTTCCGAAATCGCACTCCTGTTTGCAGTTTTGTACGGAACAGCTGAATTTTTTTCGATTTCAATGGTAGCTCCATAGTGAAAGTTGTTCAGTTTGATAGTCTGAAGCAACCCTTTAAGGCTCCAACAGGGTTTTTTACACCCCGTATGAATAGAAATTAGAGGCATCATTTAAATTTTTTACCAAGCATCAATCTTCGCGTTAAGCTTGATTTAAAAAAGTGGAATTTCCCTATTGTTCAGATGGAAAACAATGAAATTTTTGGCACGAATATTGATCCAGCTTATAGCCTAGCTAGCCTCACAGATCTGAAAGGAATTCAATTAACTTAATGGTGACTCGCACTGATCACAGCCAAATGTAAGTATTACTGGGAGCTTAAAAGCTTTTGCAGATGTGATTTCTATAGTTGATCAATGGGAACCCAAATAAAAGATTTTTAGGGTTCCGTAGTCAAACAAGGAACCCTTAATATACTTTCTTCCATTCTGTCTGTCTGTTCGTCTATCTGTCTGTATGCGCCGGCTCAATTACTCCCTCAATTTGCGTTTTGTACATTATGCTCCGAAGGGGTTGTAAATCGCTATTATAAAAATTTAAAAGGAAGTTAATTTAAATTTTTTCGATGCAATCAATAAGATTAAACAGATCAGCCCCAACGTTTTGTTTAGTTTTCTTTGTCCTTAAAATCACTCGTTTTTACCCGTATTTGACATGTTTTTTTCCGTTAGTGCTATTTATATTTACAATTTTCACTGACACATTTTAACCGACGAAAACAAAACAAAATAAGGAGGAGGTTCTCAAGTCGACGCGTATATTTTTTATTTTTTTTTAAATATATGACCACCCATAACTTTTTACAGAGTAGTCCGATTTTAATAATTTTTATTATTATAGGTCATACTTCAGAGGTCGTCCCATTTTAATTTGGTGAAGATCTGGTAAAGGGCTTCGGAGATAGACAATAGAACTCCTCAAAAATCTATAGCATATCATCGACGATTGAAATAAATGATTCGTGTTCATGTTCCCTTTACATGTACAACGGATATGTAAACCCACCAACACTGAAAATTTTGAAATAAAAAATTTTTAACAAAAAAATTAAAACCGACTTCAAAAAAAGTAAAAAAGTTAAAAATAATATTTAAGCCGATGACTTTTTCGTTCGCATCTATAAGAACATTAATTTGTTTTATTGGAGTCGGTGTCAAGCCAAGCCAAAAAACAAACGCAGTCCTATCGCGAATAGTACTGGCTTGACAGCGACTTCGATAAAAAAATTATTTTCTTATAGATATAGATGCGAACGAAAAAGTCATCGGCTTCAATATTATTTATTACTTTTTTAGTTTTTTTTAAGTCGGTTTCTATTTTTTGTTATCTACAGGGTCCTTCTTAATATGCTGAAACTTTTTTAAGGGGATGATTAGACCATCAAACTGAACAACTTTCTCTTTGGGACCAACATCGAAAACGCGAAAAAAAATCAGCTGTCCATACATTTGGCTCGAGTTGGTTTGCAGTTTTGTATGGATGAGCCGATTTTTTTTTCGCGATTTCTGTGTTGGTCCCATATAGAAAGTTGTTCAGTTTGATGGTCTGATCATCCCCTTAAAAAAGTGTCAGCATATTAAGAAGGACCCTGTATATTCAACGCCATTGTTGTGGTTACGGCCTACTCTACTTCTACTGTACTAGATGTACGGCTCCCTAGCTGCCCTGGCCTAGCGGTGCTGTGTCAGAAAGGAATCTAAAAACCGACAAATCGGCGATTCATGACCAGCTAAATTACATTCCATCTAATGTGTTATACCCGTATTGAAGAATGCGAAGCGCTTATACACTGCGACGAACATTCCGGCTAAATATTGATCCGCCGTAATACATAAAACAATAAACAATACAGCAAACTTTCTCGTGTGAAGGTGATCACATTTGTATTTTCAGTACTTGGCTACCTCTATTCCTTGAGTGAAAGCTTCTGTTACGTCCTGGATGAAGCAAGACACAGGGCATAGGCTACACTGCGATAGATGTCGAGTGGTTTGTGGGGACTTCTCACAGATGTCAACACCCACAAGTTATAGCAAAGATGCCCAACAAATGGCGATACCTTCGCTCTTGGAAATATGTTCCATACCCAGAAGCTTATATTATAGTAGGCTCCATACCAACTCTATACAAAGACAACGTTCATCGTAAATACGTAACTGGTAACCTACTACACATAAGGTTCACAATCGAATGCGAGACATAAACGCGCAAGAGAAATAATCACAGAGATTCGATATAACAGCAGATTTTTTTTGCTGCGATCGGTTTGCTCCTATAGTAAAAGTTGTTCAGTTTGATGGGTAGACTCTTAGTATAAAAGGATGCTAAATTGCTAATGATATCAATTTCACCCTGTATATAGGGTCCTTCTTAATATGTTGACACTTTTTTAAGTGGATGGTCAGACCGTCAAATTGAACAACTTTATCTATGGCATCAACATCGAAATCGCGATAAAAAAATCATCGTTTCCATACAAAACTGCAAACCTACTCCAGCCAAATGTATGAGACAGCCGTTTTTTTTTCGTGATTTCGATGTTGGTCCCATAGAGAAAGTTGTTCAGTTTGATGGCAGACCATCCTGTCCTTCATGTCCCATTAAAAAAGTGTCAGAATATTAAGAAGGACCCTGTGTGTACACAAGGTCGAACTAAGAACTGTCGGACCATGGCCGGTCCCCAGGCTGATACCTGGGGACCGGCCGTGGTCCGACAGTTCTTTCGCAGTGTTTGAAAAGGGAAGTACTTCCCTTTTCAATGGAGGAACATTCCCAGTAGCGCCTCCATAGGTTTATGGTAGCCGTTATGTAATGCTGCTAATAAAATTCTACTATCAGTTTAAAATAACAATGTGCATGACCTTGAAGGGCCGTTGGATAAGTTCGATCGGTTGATAAAGGAATGTAGACTCTATGCAAAGGAAACAATCATTTGAATGACTCAAGCGAAGTTGTCACATTTGCGAGCGAGGTCATGCACATTGTTATTTTAAACTGATAGTACAAATGCAAAGCGCTGGTATACCTACTGCGAAGAATCTGGTAGAGTTTTCTTTCATTAGGTAAACGCACTTCTATTAACACAATAGAAATGCCAAACTCTCAAACCAATAGTTAAAGGGGCGTTATTATTGTTCAGACAGCCTTCCCTACTTACTCCTTGAGTAACTTTCACAATGGGTAGCCGGTGGCCGTCGGTCAGGCCAATTTCACCCTGACCCGTGACGAAATAAAGTCAATTTCATTTGCGTTAGTGCTTTGTTCTTATAAATTGACTCTCTTTTGCAGGGCCGGGCTAGACTTGAACACAAGCACAAAAAAAAACCCGGGTCACGGATTTTTTTTGGAAATTTTTTTACGGGTTTTCTCAAAAAACCATTCAGCATTTAAGCATGAATTAAAATAAATTGTAGGGTAAGTACAACCACAAATTTTTTATTTGCGTATCCAATTTTTTATTTTTTTTTATTTATCAAATTAATGGACTCTTGCTTGGCACTGCATTTCCGCCAGTGTCAAGTAGTTTATGGGAGAATCTATCCCAATCTCAGGGATTGTTTTTGGACAAGAACAAGAAGAGATTGAGGAATGCGGAGCCTCGTGGCAGGCAAAAACGCGACGCGCGAAACCACGCGAGACGTGTGCTCGGGTCAGTTCCTGGAAAGGACAATGTCGTATTTTAGAGGAAAATAATGTTAATAATAAATAGAAGTCGTGTAATTAGCACCCATTATTTATGTCGTTTTCGGGGAGTTCAGAGACACTGCATTGCACTCAGTCATAATCTAACAGGGTGAAATTGATATCATTGACATCATTTTAAACTAAGAGTCTCAAACCGAACAACTTTTACTATGAGAAAGTTGTTCGGTTTGATGGCAGTAGTTGTAGCAAAAAAATCTACTATTCCAATACCAAATTGCAATGCCTACTCGACCCAAATGTAAAAATAAAACAGCAGATTTTTTTGTTGCTACGATCATTTTGCTTCCATAGTAAACGTCGTTCAGTTTGATGGGTAGACTCTTAGTTTAAAAGGAAGCCGATGATATCAATTTCACCCTGTATAATGGACCGGGTCGGTTTATGCAGATCAGAGTCGTCATCATCATCAGCCTATAAACGTCCCACTGCAGGGCACGGCCTGCCCTCAGGAAGAGTGTATGCATGGGCATTAGTCCACCACGCGTGCCCAATGCGCATTGGTAGACTCCACATACGCATCAGAATTTCTTCTTGAGCGTATGCAGGTTTCCTCACGAAGATTTCCTTTGTGAGCAGTCGGTATTACGTACATAATTTAGAAAAACTCTTTGGTACATGGCATGTTGTCCGTGCGGATTTGAACCCGAACCCCCATAATTTGATGTTCACACCTCTCCGCAACGCGCCACTGATGCTCTCATAATGGCAGATCAGAGTAATGATAGGAAATATATTTCTTTATGTTGCCAGTTTTTGAAAGGATCTCTTAATCAAAGTGAGTTTCACGGCTGACCTGGAACCGTCCCTGTGCGTGCACCATCAAGCCAAAAGACCTCTTCCTGGAAGCAGGTGTGTTCGCTCGTAAATTACCCATTCACTCAAAAACGAGTCACTTGCTGTAAATTACTCGTATACGCTTATGTGAACTATGTTCACATTCACAGTTACAAAAATAAAACAAACTATAGGGACATAGTTCAAGACCAAAGATTTTTTTTGGTCTATTTTTGGTCAAGATGTTAATAGCTAAAAGAGCTAATTAGATAACTATGCTTTACTGCTCAGTGGCGCTCTCATCACAATATTTATTGATTCCTTTAATGGACATCGAACATCCGCTGATTTCTCAATCAAGAAAGCCTCATTTAAAAAAGTGCTACTCCAACTTATGTACTACAAAAATGGTAAAGCTATTTTTATACCAATGAAGACATAATAATTATGAGGGGGCTTTCATTTCAAAAGGTCAAGGAGAGTTCTAATTTTGTGGGTTTAAAAGAGAGAAAGATTGCACTTACGAGAGGAGAAAGGTAATAAGCGAGTCAACTTATCACCTTCCTTCGACTCACTTTTCACCATAGTCATCTCGTTTTTGCTATCTTTTTCTTGTTTGTGCTATTTTATTCTCGTTGTTGCAAGCAGTAGCACAAACGAAAATAAGATAGCACAAACTAGAAAAAAAAACACAAAAGAAAAAAGATTGCACTTACGAAAGGAGAATGGTAATAAGTGAGTCAACTTATTATCTTCCTTCGACTCACTGTTCACCTAAATCTTCTCGTTTGAGCCATCTTTTTCTCGTTTGTGATATTTTCCGCAAAAACGAAAAGAAGAGCACAAAAGAAAAAAAAACACAAATGAGAAAAAGATTGCACTTTCGAAAGGATAAAGGTAATAAGTGAGTCGACTTATCAAACTGTGACTCACTTTTCACTTTAGTCTTCTCGTTTGTGCTTTCTATTTCTCGTTTTCGGTATAGGTAATATTTAAGAAATTATATTGTTAAACCTATTTAAAATGAGTGCATTGGTATTAATATTAATTAGTTAAAAGCCTTCTGAGATGTACAATATTGATTTCTATGTTGCGTAGGTAGCGAATTTTTTTAAATTTGTTTTCAGATCATCTTTTTGTCACTAAATGGTGCCGGTTACAGTTTAAAAGTCCCATTAATAATTACTCCCCACCCCTCCTAACAAAACTCCGTAAAATGACTGGGCTAAAATTGTACAAAATAGAAATGCACCTTATGCACCTGTTCTATACTAAACTGCAATACCTACGCGACACAAATGTATGCAAAAGCAGATTCTTTTTTGCTCCGATTGGTTTGCTCCCATAGTAAAAGTTGTTCAGTTTGATGGGTAGACTCTTAGTTTAAAAGGATGCTAATTATAACAATTTCACCGTGTATAATCCACAGCAAATCCACAGTGTTATACTTTGTAAAGCAAAATTTCATATAAAATGGGTAGCTTTTCGTAATGTATGTCATTATCACCAGCTCGGCAGGAAAACATCGCAAGGAAGCCCGTATGACCAAGAATTTCTAATAATGTGTAATATTGCGGTCGTCAAGGAGGCAATGTCTCTGTGTAGTAGTAGCACAGCCCGGACACTGCATACAAAAATTTGAAATTGACAAGATGACGTCAGCACATACGAAACCAAGGCTCTCCCTCCCTAGTGCAAGGCTCTCTTTCTTACAAGCAAACTTTTGCAATTAGCCATCCCGCTTCAATTGCGTGGCTTCGGTCAGAATTTTCCGTTTTCTTTGAAAACCTGTATGATTTTTTAAGAATTTTCAAAAAATAAGAAAACCACTTCATTCTATATTGTATTGTGAAGAATATTGTAAATTTTCATATTCTTCTGATGTTAGAGTAAAACGGTTACAACTGGAAAAAAAGGGGTATCTTTGGATTCGTTTTTATTCAGTTTTATTAATTAAAATAGATTTCGAGAAAAACCACATCACTTCTCATATCTTGTAGATTGTTCAGTTCTATTTTCTGCTTAAAAAGTGCCATAGTTAATGTATATAAAATGGTTACAAAGTTACTCAAAACCGGGCGGATGCCCCTCTTCGTAGGTAACGATGAACCAGTATAAAGTTGGTGGGAGGAAGGGAGTGTCCGTACTGTATCTAGTAATAGATACTCTTTCTTATACTGTGGTAGTAGGACAATTTTAATAATTTAAAGAAAGATTTTTATCCAAATTAAAAACAATGTAATACTTATGCAATATACAATGTAGGACTTTGGGTCGAGTAGGATTGCATTTTTGTATGGAACAGCGACCGATTTTTTTGTCGCTATTTCAACGTTAGTCCAGTAGAAAAAGTTGTTCAGTTTGGTTTGTACTCTTATATATTCCGTGGTTTGGTATTCTGATCATCTCTATAGAATACAGTCAGCATATTAAAGAAGGACCCTATAAAATCGGAATAGCATTTAAGTATACCATACTCTAAGTATTTTCTATCTGTCATACGCTTGAAAACGTTGGCGCTTGCCGAAACCAGAAAAATAAGCACTTCTTGGACATAAGCGACATCGCCTGACACAGACATAATTTGAGAAATCTTTTGTTGGCCTCAAGCTCGTCGGCAGATAAAAAAGAAAGGAGAGAAAAGATAAGAACAGTTTGGGGAAAATAACAATTTTAATTTCAAAGTAGGTATTATATTGCTCTTATACAATATAGGTATAAAGTGTCTTGCATTATAATGATTTTGACTTGACAAGGGCATTGCAAATTAGAGGCGTCACGTCATCACCATCACATCAGCTTTATTTATATACCTACGACACACTGCAGGGCACAGGTCTAACCTAAGGCATGCTCAATGCGAATCGGTAGTCTTCACATATGTATCAGAATTTCTTCTTTAGCGTGTGTTTGTTAGCGTATGCAGGTTCAGACAATTTATTGGAGGCATGTAGGACATTAAACATTAATAATAATGTCACGGAAGCTGATAGAAGTCAAACATAAAAAGGCATTCAAAAATTCGGCCGGTCCTTCCTTTGACAGACTCTTTGGCGCAGTGGTCGGGCGTGCGTCTCGACGTGAGCGTCCTATGCCAGAAGTCCATGATTCAAATCCGCACCAAAAATATTTCTGAATTTTAATGTTTTTAGAAATGTTCTAGAAGAAAGAGAGAGAAGGGATATTTAAAAAGAGACTAAGAAGTAAAGTTCGAGAAAGAAAGAGGGTTTAGAAACATCCTGGAGGGAACAGGGAACAAAGGAATAAAGAAAAGACGAGCGAAAAACCAGTTACCAGAATATTCTTAGGGGTATATAAATCAGCGAGTTTGCGGCCGGAAGGCAGTATTCAGTTTAACAGTGAACAGTGCGAAACAAAAAGGAAGAAAAGTAAAAGTTAAAAAGTACAAGTGGAAAGTGCAAAGTAAAGTGGAACAGTGAGTAGTCAAGTGTCAATGTAGTGCCGTGACGTCTTAGTTGTGTCGTGCGTCGTGACGTCATAGCCGTATCGTGTGTCGTGACGTCAAAGTAGTGACGTAGTGGAAAGTGAAAGTAAGTGAACAGTGAAAGAAAGTGGTGTGAGGGGAACCCCTGCGAGGAGGACCCTGTGAAGTGAACCGTGTTAGGGGAACTTCTGCGAGGTGGACCATGTGTAACCCAATAAACTCTGTAAAATTGGACTTAGCGTTTCACTCCAATCCCAGAACCCGTCGCTCGTAACAATAATAACAAAAGTTCAATATGACACGGAACACGCAAAGCGATTCGAATTGAGCGAATTCTTTCCGTAATTTACTCTCCCCGACACTTCCTTAGAATGAATAATGACAGTATTATGTAAACTTCCGTAATTAAACTGCCGCTGAAGTAAAATGAAACTGATTCGTTTCACCCAGAAATCAGTTGGTTGTGAAAGTCAATAATTATCGTCTTTACTAGGGTTGCCACCTTTTTTTTGTGCATTTAAAGTACATTGATTATTTTAGGTAAGAAAAAAAAGTACATAGTATCAAAATAAAGTACCTAGAATTTATTTTTCTTTATTAACTTTAAAAACATATTTTTTATTGCTTTTTGCAGTTTTTATCAAAATAGTTTATTAATATATAAATAACATAACAGCAAATGCCAAGCGTTATACTGTAAATCAAAATTGTATCTACTACACAATTGCACAGCATCTTTACAGTCTATATTTAAATTAAAGTATCTACCTAAGTAATTTATTTTTTATCAAATTCAGAGAAGCTCTGTTTCTTTCGTCTCGCTAGTTGCTATTCATCATAGAAAAAACTCTTTCTGTGAATGCTGAAGTGGCGAGAATTGACAATAAAAATGATATATACAAGTTTTAAAAGTTATGTTGCTTCAGTAAGTGTTAAAAAGCACTGGTGCTGAAGTGATGTGGCGTTTTGGCGAGTCGCGACATCGATTCAGCACCAATCGATATATTTCGTTTAACGAAAAAAAACTTACGACTAAACTTTTCAAAATCTCAATAAAATCAAAACAAGCGAAATAAAGTATTTTCGTGTACTTTATTACTCTCATAAAGTATAGAGTACAATTACCTGAAATAACGTACAATACTTTATTATAAAGTACGGGTGGCAACCCTAGTCTTTACCGTCCTCGTCCCAATCCTTTTCGCTGAACTGACATATTTTTCTTGCTATTCCCTTCGACATTTTAATTTTGAAAAGATCCTCGTAATTTTTTTGAGAACAAGATGCCACTCCAATTTTACTGTCACAATAGAAATTATATTAAAGAATATACAAAAAACTAAGTAGGCATTACAGATACGTAGCATCGTAAAGTCACAATAATAAATGAATTGCGCTTGAAGATTATCATTATTATGAATAAAACCGGCCCAGTCCAAGTCGGACTCGCACACCGACGATTCCGTACCACTACCAACTATACAAGGGCTGCTATTTATGTATCCGGAATTGTTATTATTACATTTAAAAATGCGACTTTGGCTGAAGAATACAATTGTTTCAGGTAGCTGTCATTTGTTTATCGTTTGTGGCGTCATTTTGAAAATTGGGTGTCTGAAAATTTTCGTGCTATGCTATAGTTGTTCAGTTTGACGGTCTGATCATCTCCTTAAAAAAGTGTCAGCATATTAAGAAGGACCATATACACGAAAAAAAAATCTGCTGTTTCTTGACATTTACTATGGAACAGCAGGGTAGAGACACGCACATTCGGACTTGGCAATTGCGTGAACGTTTTCGTTCCAATGTCAACTCTATTACAATGAAGTGCGGACCGAAACAGTGGCGATATATCGAACATCGAAAGTCCAGAGTTTTATCGCTATTTCGATGTTTGCTCCATAGTAAAATAAGCAGGGTGCTTCTTTCGATATGATTCGTACGTTCCATATGATTGTAATGAATTTAATTTTACGCCCATCCTTTGATGCTTGTTTACCATAACAATTGAAAAACTAATGCTGATGCAAGAAACTATACATCATAGTCTAAAAAAACAAGGTCTTCTATTCCCAGAGTGACACAAGCCTACGTCACAAAAAATGGCCGCTAAACATGGTAAAAGGGTATGATGACGTAGGCTTGTGTCAGTCACGTGGTCAATCACGTAATCGGAAGAGAATACCAGGCGCAGTATATTATTGTACCATGCTACATAATATAACACTTGTGAGGGAGGATATTCTGGCTGATATAAGCTAACCTGATTTCATCTCATTGGCCTTTCAGTCTACATCTAAACTATTAAGGTGGACTTCCGATGCCAGCGGCCGATGCGTCTAACGCGCGCGTCTGACGCGAGGTTCTGTCAAATATGACAGAACCTCACTTCGATGTCAGCGACTGACGCGTGCCTATTGTGCAGAGTGTTATCACTTTAGGGTATTTTCCCTAAAATTTAGGGTGTTTTTATGTTTTGGTGTTAAAACAGAAACATAAAAACACAAACAAAAAAAAACAATACATATTTTAATAAAGAATATTTGATTGATTGACCCCAATGATACCCAAAACCGGGAGATCTAAGGCTTCTTCCCCTCAATGGTATTGCCTCCTTCATTGACCATGTATTTGAAGGGTGAAGTAAGCAAAAAGTATTGGGGCTAACACAAAAGATCCCACTGGGTCGAAGTGTTGCTGGCTTGCCAGCCCCCACAACAAGATAAGATAAGATAAGATTGATTGATAGATTGATAGGTTTAGAGAATATATGAATGCATTTTTTTTACAGGGTGTATGATAAAATATATTTTTGGGAGTAATGAGACCCTTGGCTTTTTAACCTGTACCTACATGGATCGCTTTCTAGCTAATAATTATGTAGGCAAGAGATTTTCCGAAAAAAGAAAAAGTTGTTTCAAGTGGCTCGATAGATGGTGTTATCGCTACGTGGATGAGCGACCTTGCAGATAATAAAATACAAATAAAATAGTAAAAATTCAGCAAATTTTCGGTAAAAACTTCGTAATATTTCTGGCAAATATTCTTGTTCCGCGTGACGTCAGAGCATAGCCGCGCGCGGCCGCGGCCGATGCGATAGACATCGGCCGCGCGCGTCTGACGCGCGCGTCAGTCGCTGGCATCGGAAGCGGCGCCATACGTTTTCATAGTAACTAGTATGGCCGCATCGGCCGTCGGCCGCGAGCCGCGCGCGTCAGACGCGTCGGCCGCTAGCATCGGAAGTCCACCTTTAGGCATAAAACTGTAACAGAAGACTGTACATTGAAGATATATTAAAAAAAAAATGATTGCGATAGGCTTTTTAGGTGTCCTTGACTCCAAATCAACCTTTTTAGTGTTCCGTACCAAAATTGGCAAAACGGAACACTTATGAAATCAGCTCGGTGCGGTGTCTGTCCGTCCGTCCGTCCGTCCGTCCGTCCGTCACAGGCATTTTTCTCAGAGACCCTAAGACATCGGAAGCTGAAACTCGGCACAGACATAGCAATTGCTGGTACGAAAAATTCTACCCTATGGTGTGGGGTATCAATTGAAAACTTATGAAAAGATGAGTCTAAAAATATATTTTTCAAATTTTTAATTTATCTCTATTTCAAAAAAATATTGCCGTATGAAAAAGATCATGAACATCAGAAATAACAAATAACGTGTAGACGGCGGGAAAATTATCAGGGTGGCACTAACTTGGATAGTTTTTTTCTATACCCCAATTTTTTCTAAACCACTGTAAAATGATCTTCAGTTACAATGTGACCACGTACTAAGTAAGTGTCAATTTATAGTGGGTGTCATCAATAACCCATATTAAACAACTGGTAGTCATGCCGAACACTAGTCGCCCGAGTCCCGACTCGTACTTGGCCGCTTTTTTTATTATAATTTTTGTCTGTCTGTCTGTTTGTTTGTTTGCGCGAGCATCACGCAAAAACTAGTGAACCGATTTTGATGAAACTTTATGTGTTTTTTGATAGCTTATGATCTGTCTTAAAATCTGTTATATAATGTGTGCGGACGAAGTCGCGGGTTAAGTCTAGTAATTATAAAATAATGCAGCAATCAGCAGCGTCAATTAGCAGCATCTTGATTCTTGGCGATACTTGCGCTTGTGCCTTATACAGGGTATAACACCCTAGTAATGTGTAGGAGGCGATGTTGTCTCTATAGTGAAAGTTGTTCAGTTGGATGGACTAATAATATAACAAGGGTCTTTTGTTACACCTTGTATAAAGCCCAATACGAGAGCGACAGGTACGGCCGCATGTACGGCGAGAAGGCTAAGGGTGCGTTTCTACTGAAGCCGAGTGGAGCGGATATGTGTAAAAAAAATTTAACAAAAAATTAAAACCGACTTCAAAACCCAAAAAGTAAAAATGAATATTGCAGCCTATGAATTTTACGTCAGCATCTATAAGAATATCAATTTGTTTTATCGAAGTCGCTGTCAAGCCTGTACGATTCGAGACTGAGCTAGCAGTAATTTTTTGGCTAGGCTTGACAGTCTTGACACCGACTCCAATAAAACAAATTGATATTCTTAGAGATGCTAACGTAAAATTCATAGGCTGCAATATAATTTTTTACTTTTTGGGTTCTGAAGTCGGTTTAAATTTTTTGTAAAAAAAATTTTGTTCATAATTATTAGTGGTGAAATACATTAGTTGGATTCTGATATCAGCACACGCAAATTGCATATATTTTGTAATTTGCGTGTTTGGATGACTTTTGTAATTTATAATGTAGCTCGACCATATTTTAAAAATTTGTACACCTGCACGCAGGTTGAATATAATTGACTGTCATAAAACTTGAACAACTGTAACCATATTCTATGCAAATAAATATTTGATTGATTTGATTGATTGATATCGATACGAAGCCAACGTTTCAATCGCCGCTGATTCGCTGTAAATTTTTGAGGAGTTCTATTGTGTAGCTCCGAAGTGCGTCATCAGATCTTCACCGAATTGAAATGGGACCACCTCGGGAGTAACACTTTCCAATAAAAAAAGAATTATCAAAATCGGACTACTCTGTAGAAAGATATGCGTGATCATACATTAAAAAAAATATACGCGTCCAATTGAGAACCTCCTCCGTTTTATGTTTTTGTAATCGTCGATTAAAAATGAACCAATAAAGTAGCTTGTTTCTGACAAGCGTGGAAAATAGAGCAATTCGATTGGTTGAGATTCAGTCAATTTCGGATTCAGTCGATTTGGGATTTTGTTGTATTGACGTATCGGGTAACTTGGGATTAGGTTAAAAATTTAAATGCACCGGTAGCATTTTACACAGCCCCGCTCCTCTCCGCTTTAGTGGAAACGCACCCTTAGAGTTTGCTGTTGTACTTAAATTGGGTTTGCAACTCGATCATACCTCCTTTCCCGCTTCTCAGCCAAGGAAACAAACCACGCGCTGTCGTGCGCAGCTCTTCCGTTCGCTAAATGTTTCCTGCACAAGCCGCGATCCTCAGCGACCGACATCTAACCTGATTTAGCCAGCAAAAAACAAAGGAAGGCTTTGTGTTTAAAGTTTTGTAAGGAATTGGTTTTGAATACATTATCGGCTATTTATTTTGGGTATAACATAATTATACAAACAGATTAGTAACCACGACCGTTTACTAAAAAAAAAATTATAGTATGTATACTATAATATCTCTGTCCTTATAATTATTCTTATTATGGACTGTGGGTACGAAGAATGCAGGTTTCCTCACAATGTTGTTCTTCACCGGAAAGTCAGTATGTAAATAAATTCATAAATTCAGAAAAACTTCATAGGTACGAGTCGGCATGGACAGCGGGCTTATGGTAACTCGCCACTGGACCACCACGGCTTCTACGGATTCGAGTAAGTAATTATTTAATTACCTGTATGGGTATGTGTGTTAGTCTACCAATCCGTATTGGCCACGAGTGGAAGCTCGCAAAAATTTGCGCTTTCACAGTACGTACTAGGCCTTTGTGTACGAGACTATTTTAGCTTAGACTTTATATCCATTTTTGTATGGGGAGGGTATATTTTTCGGATAGAAGGATGAGCCTGGGCACACTTGTTCCTTAGGTGGTCTAGTGTGAAAAACGCCCGGAGGACTCCCTCTATCACCCCGCCATGGGGGTGGAGGGGGGATTGAACTTTTCAGATACCGCACTCACTGTGATTCGTCATAACTGCCAATTTCTAGCTACTAGGGCATGTTTGGTATCGTTTTTGACTAAATCAAAGTAGCTTAGTAGATTTCTGAAACAAAAAAAATATACATATTTTTTCCTTATTAGATCCAGTTCCTGTACTATACAGTAAACGAAGCGAGAAAACATTTATTTACCAAAAAAGACCGCCAACTAGAGCATAGACCACCCATAAAAGCGGCTCTATATCAACATTTCTTGAGGGCAGTTTTTCAAGCTGTCCATGTATGGGGTCAAATGTCGCCGATTCAAGATCTTCCTGATCCATCTAACTGGGGATGGACAAAAGTCGGCGATAGTTGGCAACCTACATGGACAGACTTGCCTGTTGCTGCTGAAGCCTGCATCGAAATGATTAGGTGTAGATGCAAAAAGGGGTGCGGCACCAACAGGTGGCGGTGTTTGCAACGGCAACTAAAGTGCACAGAGTTGTGTCATTGCGAAGGCAAATGTATACAGGAACAAGAAAAATAATATTTTAATCTGTTTTATTGTAAATATATGATGTTGATGATGTCATCTGATGTTTTCTTTCATTTTGTAAACCGTCCTATATAAAGAACCTAAGTTCCAAATCTCTAGAACCAGTGGTTTGGGCTGTGCGTTGATAGGTCAGTCAACAAGGCATGACAATATACAGGTACACTGCAAGTGTAACTTATAAATACACAGGATTACCAAGTTATTTGTGCAGTTTATGTATAAAGAAAACTGGTATAATATTGTAAAATATTTTAGTTTTCCCTTAATTCTTATAGTTACTACTTATTGTATACAAAATTGGACACTTCTACGTCCACTCCTGTATTTCATTTCATTTTTTTTGTTCGTGCCTAGTTGCGTTCATTTTTTTTTTTCATTTTTTTTTTGTTTTTTCTCAACAAACCTTATATTTTTGGAATCTGTATAAAAGCAGCTTTCCAAATATATTTTTTGAAGTCCGATATTGCTACCGGTTTTAAGTTAATGGAAATTAACAAAAAAAAAAATATTTTTACATATTTTTTATTTTTCACTGTTTTTCAATTTTTTTGTATGGGAATACATTTTTTTTGTTTCAGATATCAACTAAGCTACTTTTATTTAGTCAAAAACGATACCAAACATGCCCTAGCAGCTAGAAATTGGCAGTTATGACGAATCACAGTGAGTGCGGTATCTGAAAAGTTCAACCCCCCCTCCACCCCCATGGCGGGGTGATAGAGGGAGTCCTCCGGGCGTTTTTCACACCAAACCACCTAAGGAACAATTGTGCCGAGGCTCATCCTTCTATCCGAAAAATATGGGTGTTGTCCTTTAATGACCCAGCTATTTTGAGAATTAGACATCTAACGAATTAGGTGTGACAAATTGCGTCACAATGACCTTTGTAGTACCTACCATACTCTTTCTACTGTGCTTTTGCGAACATACAGCATATGCTGACGACTATATTACCCGAGGGGGTAGTCAGAGATATTCTGAAACTTCAGAACATCCACGTTTCACTAGTAGAACAACATTTACAACATTTTGCGAACATACATTTTTGCTAAATCCATATTTTGGTTGTTTAAACATACTTTAAAATAAAAAAAGTTCTTTTTAGCGTAGTTCACAACCTTTACCTCTACCGAGGTACCCAGTAAATATACATATAAATACATATTATACACACGACATGAGATTATTTGTATCTATTTGTATATCATGTTGTAAATAAATTCCTTTTACCCCATTCTAATAAAAATAAAAAACATGAATGTGGGATTTGTGATTATAGAAGTAATAACATGAGATAAGAATAATGTAACGTAGGATACCAGTAAATTTAAGCTATAATACTTAGTTTTTATCTTAGTAAGGCAATTACCGCAGTATAGCGCCTATATAGCTTTAGATACAAAAGCGTAAAATGGTGTCGTACAATATCTATCTTGAAAGTTGTTTTTTTTTGTAGCTATGTGTTGCAACGACATCGACATTAATAGGTAAAAAAACCGGCCAAGTACGAGTCGGGACTCGGGCAATAGTGTTCCGTACTACCAGTTCTTAGGGTGCCTGTCCATTGAAGCTGTGCGAGCTGTGCGAGCTGTGTAGCTGTGTTTTTTTAACCAATCAGGAGCTCGGACGAGATCAATTTTAAAAGCACCAATTTGTTTTTCTCAGGCATGGGGCTTCCGCCCCCCTGCACTCCCCAACATGCAAACAAGCAAGCAAGCAATCATGCAAGCAAGTATGCAGCAAGCCTGCAAGCATGCAGCAAGCAAGCAAACATGCAGCATTCAAGCAAGCATGTTGATGCTCTGCTCGCTCCGCTAAGTGTGATACATGTTCTAACCTAACCTAGAATTTTAAAAGCAACAACTTGTTTTTCTCAGGCAGGGTCTTTCGCTCCCCGCACCCTGCACCCCCCAAAATGCAAGCAAGTAAGCAATCATGCACACAAGCAAAAATACATGCACGCAAACATGCAGCGTGCATCCACCACCCTAATGCCGAAAAAATTTTATTCGAAACCGCCCTAATGCCACATGCTCATTATGCTAAGCAAAACTATTCAAAATAAAATTCGATTATCGTAGTATTATGTTATATTAAATTCGCATAAATTAATATTCTGCCACCTAGTTGTTATGCCGAACATAGCTTTCTGCATTGTTAATATTCGAGTAAGAAAAATTATGCCAAGTATGTTATGCTATACACGTTTCGGGTAATGAAAAGTATGCCAGATAGAGGGAACCCCTATCGGGTATCTATACATTGAAATTCGTATTTTTTCCCTAAAATATCAGTTGTTAGCTGTGTATGTATTTGTGTACCTTTACATAAGTTAAGAGTGAAGCGCTTACTCCCAAGCGAAATGCAAATACGTCCGCTGCGAAAGAAAGAAGAGGGGTTATAATTTCAGACACGTTCTTAAAATTTACCTTTTAACAGCCTCTTGATATTTTTACTACGTGTCGCTTCTAAAATTTTCGGTACAGGGAGTGCGAAAATAAGATAAAAGAAGAGATAAAACTCTCTGAGTTTATTCGAGTTTGTAGATGCAGGTCACGACGTAAATTTATCACAGGTCTACCTTAGATACTCCAGGGATAATTGACTGGAACAGAGGGTCTCTGGTTTCAAACTGCCGAGTTTACACTGCCGTTTAGATATCTGCCTCGCACATTTACACTTCAAAATGGCGTGACACGGTAACTTTTTTGGGTCCTTAGGCAAAGAAAATATACACCCTTAGGTTAAAGTTAAATAAAACTGCACGGCTAGCATTCCAACCACGACAAAGCGACAATAATCGACATTTGCCTCCATCTTTGTTATTTTACGTATGCCAATAAGAGCGCGCATGTAGTTTTTCTCGTTTTGTCGCTTTGTCATGGATGGCATGTTAGCCGTGCTGGCAGCCAACTAGATAGCACCAATCTTGTTTTTAAATAATTTTCTTTTTGGTAGGTAGTTGCAATTTCAAAATTAAATCTTAAGGACAGAATAATAAGGTATCAGTATTTATAGTTTTCTTAGAAGTATAATGTGTATAATGTTTCCTCGTTTCCTTCCGTGGGTGTCGTAAAAGGCGACTAAGGGATCTACCGGAGGATGGGCAGCAGCATCCTCTGAGTACACACATTCAATCCAGCTGCGATCGCCAACCCGCCTGCCAAGCGTGGCGATTATGGCAAATCCCCCCATTTTGAGGGAGGCATATGTCCAGCAGTGGACGTCTATCGGCTGATATGGTGATGATGATGATGAATGTATATAATAGTTGTCTTTAGGTAAGTATTATACCTAAAGACAACAGCTATATACACATAATACTTAGGTACTTATAATAAGTCTGCTTTATCTCCCACGTAGCGCTTTCAGCGTCGCGTTGGCATCCTTGCGCGTTGGCATGCTTACTTGCATACTATTGGTAGAATTACTGGCAGTTGATTTTTCAAACACTTGCCACATTTTCTGGGTAGTACAGACTTACAGACTGAACAACTTTTACTTTTGGAATAAACAAGAATACGCAAATAAATTTTTTCATATATATCTACCGAATCGTATCGAGTATTTCGATTTGATTCAAGAAGAAATTAATTGTTCTTGGAGGTGATTTAACCTCCAACTTCTTCTAGTTATTGACTTTTTTGTTAGTTTTATTCTATGCATACACGTATTGTACCCTATTTATTAACGGTGGGTGTTAAGGTAAACAGTTGCATTACTTTAAGGGGTGATTATAACCATGATACTGATCAACTTTCCCTAAGAAATCTATAGGAAAATCGCAAAAAATTATTACTTTTCATACGAATTTTGCGTTGCATTTACTATAGAAAATCCAAAAAAACTTTTTGCCAATTTCCTATAGCCTTCTTAGGGAAAGTTCATCAGTATCATGTGCATAGGAACAATAACCCCACTGTTTACCCTAACACCCTGTAGAGAAATATTGAATTGAATTGACTGGTTCCGAAATAACATCTTTTTGCTATACATACATGAAATAAATCTACGATCAAAGCTCTTGCATAATGTACTCTCAACTCTTCGTTGTTGTTATCAATTCCGAGTTTCTACTTTAGGTCGTGTATTGAGTTACCAAGGCCCGATGAAAAGTTACAAATATTGTTATTGCTACTTATTCTGTTACATCTAATAAATAAAGCAATACAATATTTTAGAGCGGATCGCGGTATCGATACCGTAATTTTATTGAATCTTCTGTTTCCTTACCTCATGTTTCGCTTATATACAGGGTTAAATTGATATCATTAGCATCCTTTTAAACTAAGAGTCTACCCATCAAACTGAACAACGTTTACTAAGGGAGCAAACCGATCGGAGCAAAAAAAAAATTTGATGTTCCATACTAAACTGCAGTGCCTACTCGACTCAAATGTATGCAACCACAGAGAAGTCACACGCTCTATGCAACAGCGGATTTCTTTTTTGCTCCGATCGGTTTGCTCCCATTGTAAAAGTTGTTCAGTTTGATGGGTAGACTCTGAGTTTAAAAGGATGCTAATGATATAAATTTTCCCTGTAGATTGCAATTTCGAAGTAGTAGATTTCCATCAATGTAAAAGACAGGGATATAGAGAGTGTAAGTGACAGCCTAGCAAATACTGAAACGGTGATCTCAGACCATCAAATTGCACAAGTTTCACTTTGGAGCCTACCTGAGGAAACACGAAAAAAAATCTACTGTCTCATACATTTGAGTCGGGTAGGTACGTCAGTTTTGTATAAGACAGCTGATGTTTTTCGCGTTTCCTGAGGTAGGCTCCATAGTGAAAGTTGTTCAATTTGATCTTGTTTGAAGTGTCTTTGAAAATGTATACAAATTATTGCTTTTCTGTTATATCTAACTATTACTTTCTTTTTATTGTTTTTGTATACCTACATTTAAATAACCTCTTTTTTTTATGGTCTGAGTTCACCGTTTCTGTATTTGCTAGGCTGTCACTTACACCCTGTAGTGTAGAATATATAGGGTCCTTCTTAATATGCTGACACTTTTTTAAGGGGATGATCAGACCGTCAAACTGAACAACTTCCTCTATGGGACCAACATCGAAATCGCGAAAAAAAAAATCATCACTTCCATACAAAACTGCAAACCTACTCGGAGCCAAACGTATGGGACAACTGTTATTTTTTTCGCGATTTCGATGTTGGTCCCATAGAGGAAGTTGTTCAGTTTCATAGTCTGGTCATCGCCTTAAAAAAGTGTCAGCATATTAAGAAGGACCCTGTATACGTCTAGCATATAAATTATCTAACGGTTTTCGGGAGATCTACACACTACTAGTAGAAGAAGCCGAAACCACAACAGGGTGCTTAATTCAGTCCATCAAACTGAACAACTTTTACTATGGAGCCAGTACCGAAATCGCGACAAAAAAAACAGCTGTTCCATATAACATTTCAATAGTTTCTCGACAAAAATTTATGAAATAGCAATTTTTTTATTCGCGATTCGAATGTTAGAAAATTTGTTCATTTTGATGGTCTGAAGCACATATAGTCTTCAAAACGACCCCGATTCAACATAGCAAAAGACGCAATTTAAAAAATGCCTAGAGAGTGAGGTCATGCCTGTCCTATGCAACTCCTACTAATATCATAAATAGGTTTGTGAAGAATTTTGGATGTTGGTACCTATGTGACTCAATCACACATAACGGATTTGAAAAAAAAATGGCACTTAAATAAAATGTTGTGGTTGTTTAACACAAAGGTTACTTTTTTAATGTCAACGAAGACGAAGTCTTTACGGACTTCCCCAGTGCTGAAAGGTGGAGAAAAATTAGTGGTCAAAGTGTTCTTATGGCACCCATCGTCTGACCCAACTTAGCGAAAAAAAAAACCACTACGGCTATTTGACAACCGGACCAACTGTTTAATTTCTTCCAAAGTGGAGGCTTCAAAAATTCATAGATTTCGTGCCTCACACGACTATCGAGGAATATTGGAAATGACAATGAGTCTACGGAATTCGAAAAAAGAATGTGTCAATAAAAAGGTTAGGCTACAGGGCAAACCTTTAACCCGGTCGTCTTTTGGCTCAAATTGTAGCTAACTAAATTGTCCAGAGAAATTTTTCTGAAATTTTTGATACCTATCATTCTTCGTTTCCAAAATATCGAGTGCCAAAATCAAAAATTCGGAAAAAAAAGATTTTTTTTTCACTATTTCGGCCATAAATTTTTTCTTTTTTGACTTTCTCGAATAATTCTTTTTGCACCTTACAGTTACAGCTCTTGTTAATACGCGTCTTTTGAGCCTTTTTAGGGTTCCGTACCCAAAGGGTGAACACGGGACCCTATTACTAAGCCTACGTTGTCCGTGCGTCCGTCCGTCCGTCCGTCCTTCCGTCCGTCCGTCTGTCCGTCTGTCCGTCCGTCTGTCTGTCCTACCTATTTAGGGCTGTAACTTTTGAATCGTAATAGCTAGATAGTTCCAATTTTCTCAGATTATGCGTTATTACGGCGGATTTGTTAACAAATAATAAAAATTTCAAGAAGTTAAAAATTAAGGGGGGTTCTCAACAAGAAACTAGTTTTTATTAACGTTTTTTCTTCACGCTCTATCGTAAAAACGGTAATACATACAAACGTCAAACTTAGTGTGATTATAGAGCAAACTCTACAGAATAACAAAAAATACTGAAAACCGGCTAAGTGTGAGTCGGTCTTGCGCTAAAGGTCCCGGACAAAAAAGGTTTTTTTTTCTAAGTTAATAATGTTGTGTTCTGTGGTGGTGTGGTACGGAACCCTCGGTGCGCGAGTAGCCCGACTCGCACTTGACCGGTTTTTTTGAATATCATATCTTCACAACTCTCTGAGATATAAGGGGATCGCACTTTTTCGTGAATTCGGAGCCTATACGAGAGTACAGCCTATACTGGAGACAGTATAGGCTCCTCCGAACGAAAAGACATTTCCAATGCCAAAACTGATCCGGTCGGGCGTTGCTTTGACTTTGGTATCGCCTCAAATACCAAAACTACACTACACCGAGCGCCTCAGTAGGTATTGAACGAACTATTAATAAACGAGCTTTTGACCCGCGACTTCATCCGCGTCTATGACCCCTTTAGGGGTTGATTTTCGAAAAATCCTTTCTTCGTGCACCCCTACATCCTCTGTAGAATTATATATTATTCAAACAAGTTTTTATCTTCAGCGGTTTAACTGTCACTAACTGTGTGTTGTCTGTCAGTCAGTCAGTCAGGCACGGAACTCTTTTATTAGTGGTATAAATGTTAAAGTTTCTGATGATGTTTATGGCTCAATCACGCAAATACGGCGCAACGTATCACGGTATCCCTTTTTTACCCGACTGCGCCAGAAAGAGGGTTATATTTTTCGAGCATATGTATGTATGTTTGTATGTCTATTTCCTTGGCACGGCTTACAGCCTAAACGGCTTGAAGGATTTTGACGTATGAGGTTTCGTTAGATTTGTGAAAATTCTGGTGAAAATCGTGAAAGTGACATAGGCTATATTATTTTATTATGGCGTCTAAGAATTAAAAAAAAAGAAGGGGAATAATTTTTTTTTGCAAAAAATTACAATATGGCTATCAAATGAAAGCTAGTAAACAGACGATTCCAAATATATATATATATTGTAGTACTTTTATGCTACCATTTCGACACAGGACTAAAAAGTATGAAATAAACTAAATTATTACGAAAAACAAAAAACCCGACTGCATAAAAAACGGTTAACTGAAAAGAGAAAAACAAGCTCTATAATCCTAATCACTAAATTAGCTATTATAATTTGAATGTTATTAGGTAGTTATTGCAGGCGGGGACAAACCAAAGGAAGGTACTATCGGTTTAAAATAACAATGTGCATGACCTTGAAGGGCCGTTCGATAACTTCACTCGGTTGCAAAGGAATATAGACTCTATGTAAAGGAAATAATCATTTGAATGACTCGAGTGAAGTTCGTGTGATTGAGTGACGTCACATTTGCAGGCGACGTCATGCACATTGTTATTTTAAACTGATAGTAGTAGGAATGTTTTATAAATTCATCTTTGCGATACCTACCTAATAACAATCAAATTATATTAACTTAATGTTGTTATAGTTGATTAGTGATTATACAACGTGTTAATGAATTAGCGCAAAACCTCATACACCCCAACTGATATAACAAAATAATTAGATTGAAACAATAATTGCATTATTTTTATACTTAAAATTTAAAGTTATTCGCATTTTATGTTTTGAGTCAAAAATGATTTGTTATTATTTCAGCACGAAAAGAAAGCGCTAACGTACTCATGGATACATTTTTATAATCTTGTTTTGGTAGTAAGTAGGGTGAGTGTGCCCGTGCGGTGGGTTGACATCCGGTTCAGAAAATGCAAACAAATTATTTAATATTTTGAAAAAAATTACCTATGTTGAAACTATGATAATTCGATTCTGCTCTCGATTCTAAACAAATTACTTTCTAGTTTTGCGTTAATTCATTACCACGTTGTACATAGAACTTGTTTTTCTCTTTTCAGTTAACAGTTTTTTTATGCAGTCGGGTTTTTGCTGGGTTTTTGTTTTTCGTAATATGTCAACGCAGATGAAGTCGTGGGCAACTGCTAGTTAGCTAATAATTGGAAGAAATGAATTGTCGTAATTAACAGATTTTGCGCGCGATTTACCTGAGCTCGACCAGCAAATTAATTAGAATCGACCAAAATGCACTCCCGCTCAGTCAATAGTATTCTAAACATACGTGGTGCGGTGACGACGTGTACAGTTTCCAATGAATAACTAATGAAACTAGCACTGCCCTGGGTATCCATTACACGATAAATTCATTTGCATTTTAGAGCAAAATCGACCACCAAATCCAAAGGCCTCGGTCACGCAACCAATCAAATCAGTGAGACTAACTTCACATATAAGATGCAAATCTAGTTAATAAGTTAGTTAATATTCCCGTCCAGTATGCATAAGGTTTACTTATTTAAAAAGTTAAAACATGTATTTATTAATCCGTTAATAATTATTGGCTTAAGTTCCAAAAGTTTGAAATTTCTAAGTACAGTTGTGTAAAAAGAAAAAACCCTCGATTCATCGTAAGTCGTAAATTCATTTACTTTCTGACAAGGAATAAAAGCTATTGCAAAGTTTTCCTGCATTCAAATTGTGCCTGGAAGGCTTTTCAATTCAAGTTTTGTAAAGAACAATTCGCGGTAGAACGAGTACAGACGAGGATAATAACAACATTTTAGTTTACTTCCACATTTTCACGAAAATTTTACTTTAGGTTTACTGGCATTACTTACCTAATTTCTAGGTTGTTCTGTAAACTCAAACTAGAAATGTTTTTTCAAAATAATAATTATCACATGGATAGCATTTAATTCTGACGTCATTTTTGAATCTATCACCGCGTCGGACGATGTTCCGCTTTAGAGAAGATGGCCAGAAAGTCTACAACACACATCTTTAAAATACCTATACATAATATACAATATTGACCCGGCATTACACAGAAGATATTCCGGACGTCAGCCTGTACGAGATTAGTATCGTTCTCAAACAGCTAAAGAACAACAAGGCGCCAGGTGATGACGGGATTACGGCCGAGCTTCTGAAGGCGGGTGGAAAACCGGTCCTGAAGGCCCTTCAGAAGTTGTTCGATTCCGTCATACTCGAGGGCAAAACGCCGCAGGCATGGAACAGAAGTCTGTTGGTGCTCTTCTTCAAAAAGGGCCATAATGCCCTGTTGAAGAACTATATGCCCATTTCCCTGCTTAGCCATGTCTACAAGCTGTTTTCGAGAGTCATTACGAACCGTCTCGCGTGCAGGTTTGACGATTTCCAGCCTCCCGATCAGGCTGGTTTCCGAAAGGGCTTTAGCACTGTGGACATACATACGCTTCGGCAAGTTATACAGAAGACTGAAGAGTATACCCTGCCACTTTGCTTGGCGTACGTGGACTACGAGAAAGCCTTTGACTCGATCGAGACTTGGGCTGTACTGCAGTCTCTTCAGCGATGCCGAGTAGACTACCGGTACATTGAAGTGCTGAAATGCTTGTACAAAAACGCCACTATGTCAGTTCGACTACAGGACCAGAACTCGAAGCCTATCCTACTGCAGCGAGGCGCGTGAGGCAGGGAGACGTTATATCTCCGAAACTGTTCACCTCTGCATTGGAAGATGTTTTCAAGGTTCTGGACTGGAAAGGGCTAGGCATCAACATAAACGGCGAGTACATCAGTCACCTTCGGTTTGCCGATGATATAGTCATCATGGCGGAGACTATGGAGGAGCTCAGTCGAATGCTCGATGATCTCAGCAGAGCCTCCGAACGAGTTGGTCTGAAGATGAACATGGACAAGATGAAGATCATGTCAAATGCCCATGTTGTACCCACTCCTGTAATGATCGGAAACTCTGCGCTCGAAGTTGTTGACCATTATGTTTACCTGGGACAAACTATTCAGTTAGGTAAGTCCAACTTCGAGAAAGAGATCAGCCGTCGAATCCAACTCGGCTGGGCAGCGTTCGGGAAGCTACGTACTATCTTCACGTCCCAAATACCGCAGTGTCTTAAAATGAAAGTCTTCGATCAGTGTGTGTTGCCAGTGATGACATATGGAACAGAGACGTGGTCGTTCACTCAAGGCCTCATAAAAAGGCTGAAAGTCACCCAAAGGGCAATGGAGAGGGCTATGCTCGGAGTTTCCCTGCGAGATTGAATCAGAAATGAAGAGATCCGCAGAAGCACCAGAGTAACTGACATAGCCCAAAGAATTGCTAAACTTAAGTGGCAGTGGGCGGGGCACATTGCTCGCAGAACCAATGGCCGGTGGGGCCGAAAAGTTCTCGAGTGGCGACCGCGTACCGGAAAGCGCAGCGTGGACCCCTCACACGGCCGACGACCTGGTGAAGGCGGCGGGAAAACGTTGGATGAGGGCAGCGCAGGACCGGTTGTTATGGCGATCCTTGGGGGAGGCCTATGTCCAGCAGTGGACTTCCATCGGCTGAGATGATGATGATGATGATGAATATACAAAGTACAATTACAAAGATAATAATTAATTTTTAATCAATTTAATTCTGTTATTTATTGTTTAACAGATAAGTGAGATCACAATTATACACAATTATAAATAAACTAAATTAAATGTACTTATTTAGGTATGATCTTATCAATTACCTAATAAATGCATTTTCAGTGGCCTAATAAATAATATTTGTTCCTAAAACAGTAGATCTGTCACCTAAATTGAATCACCAAATAATATTAAAACGCTTACCTCTTGGAAATAATATCAGTCATCAAATTATTATATTGGGTTCTAATATAATAACTGAATCACCAAACAATATAAAAAGGTTACCCTTAAAATTAATTTTTCACACCATCCGCTCGAAAATGGAGCATTATATGTCATGTAACTCGAACCTAAAGCAAGTCATTATAGCCCTGGGCCTACGGTAGTACATATAATAGTCTGTGCCTGGGCCTAGCCGGGCAATAATGTTGTACTGAATTTCATTATAACCCGCTGGTCAATAATGAGATTTGAATATGGAACCGCATCCACAGATTATTTAATAGTTACTACGACCCTTATCTTAAAATTCGTATGAAAACTTATCATGGCACCAAAAAGAACTTAATTCGAAATTTGAACTGGCCACCACGAGTATTGAACACAAAAAAAGAAAAAAAGGCGCGAATACTGCATATCTCTGTACCTATTGCTACGAACAAAGTAATAAAAAAATATTACATTGTCTTTCCACAACTGGAGTGCGTTTTTTGAATCTCATTCGCTGAGTTCAGCAGTTAAAATGTCAAAATTATTATGGAGATACGAATCTTTCTACTGCTGATTTGACTTTCGAAAATCGCACTCCTGGAGTATGTTTTTTTAATTTCAAATCAGCAGTAGAAAAATGCACGTCTCCGTAGTAATATTGACATTTTCAACTGCTGAGTTCAAAAAATGAGTTTCAAAAATCGCACTCCTGGTTTAATGTTTCAAATATCTACTTTCACTTTTAATTTAATAAAATAGTGTTTTCTAAATACTTACTAAGTATACTATTGAACTCTAATACTTTGTTATGAACTCTAATAAAATAATTAGTTTCTAACCATAGAGAATTCACATGCTCCCCTGGGTTTCTAACAGTATTGCTTTTTATTTTCTCGCGGAGGGTGTGAAAAGTAGAGTATGGTCCTCGGGGATAAACGTGTTTTCATCTTGGGCGAGCTTGAATCCCTCGCTTCACTCAGGATTCTAGTCTTAACTCCCTCGCTTCGCTCGGGAGTTAACTCTAAACTCCCTCGCTACGCTCGGGAGTTAACCCTAGAGTCCCTCGTTACGCTCGGGATTCAATATCGCGCCCGTGATGAAAGACACTGCTTTATCCCCTTGGTACATAATCTACTATTTAATCACTGGAAAATAATATTGGAAGGACTGTACAATAGGTACCATCGAGTTCAGGGTTCATATTTTCCAAAAAGGTCTTATTGTAGTTAAGGTAAATACGAAATTTCAACTTGCGGATAGTTTTCGAGATATGATTTTTTTTAATTTGCCAAATCTCATACAATTTTGTCTAAAAGAGCGTGTACTAGAAAAAATAAATTTAACACCGAAGGCTATGGCAAGCTATTGAGTTTGATACGGCGATCAGCCTAACAGTAGCAATTCGGTTCTGGCGGTTCCGCTGTGGTTGCTACGAATAAGGAATAACTTGTGGTTGCAAGAAACTAGGGATTTCGGTCTCGGTCTACTATACTTGATCGAAGGTCTCGGTAGCATTTTTGGTCCCGGGACCAGTCTCGGATTCTCAAATCCCAGTCCCGGCATTCCCGGGAAATTCGAGACTGTGTGGTTTAATTTAAAAATACAAGGAATTATCGGTGTTTTCTGGATTTAGACAGTCTTAGCGTATAGGCAACATGAATAAAATGTCAGGGGATATAAAATCGGATTTTTAATTTAAACCTTAAATCAAAATCATAGTAAAACGACTATTCTAACGTAACTAATGATTAGATTAATTAATTATTCAAAAGTTACATCAAAATTGGTAATTTAATTATGATTTTCAGTATAATTAAAGCAATCGCCATGCAGAATCACAACACAAAATAATCATAAATTCCTAGTTTATCTAGTAAATCTACCTTTATGTCAGTCTCTCTAGCTAATAATACAGAATAGCTAGAAAACCAGCTTAATCACAATATTCACAGTAAACAGTCCAACTGCGAACGCCAACCCTCCAAGCGTGGCGATCAAGGCAAATCCTACCAATAACACAGCCAGAACAACCAAAACCCGACCCGGGGCAAACTCTGGGAGAGATTTGGCTACCAAAACCGACGACCGCTGCACCTGGCATCGTACAATAGGCGACAGTACACACTGCGAAGCTCACTGAAAGTGAGGAAGAACAAGCAAGCAACAATTAAGCTAGTTACAATAGGACGTTAATTAGTTTATCGAAGTTTGAAGAAAGGGAGAGTACTCGATAATCCTCAAATCTAGTAACCGAACTGGTTACCGGAATCGCGGTCGAGCTCCTGAAGGCGGCTGGAAAACCGGTCCTTGGCCCTTGCTTGCTTATCGTGTCGACTTCAACACAACAAAGTCGCTAAATAGTACTTTGCCAGAATTTGGCAACCGGCCCTTCAGAAGTGGTATAATTCAGTCATTCGCGGGGAAAACGCCGCAGGCATTGAACAAGTCTTGTAGTGCCGTAGTGCTCTTCTTTAAAAAATTGCAAAAATGCTTTGCTGAAGAAAGAAAGGCAGATCTTCTCTCTTCTTAGCCATATGTCTGAAAGTTGTTTTCGAGAGTCATTACGAACAATCTCGCACGCAGGATCGATGTTTTCCAACCCCCTGAACATGCCGGGTTCCGAATAGGCTTCAACACTAGACCACATAATTATAATTATACGATCCAGCAGATTATACAGTAGACTGAAGAGTACCTAACCTGCCTCATCGCTAAGCGTTCGTGGTCAATGAGAAAACCTTCGATTTGATCGATACTTGAGCTGTACTGCAGTCTTTCTCGCAATGCCAAATTACGTTCTCAGTCCAAAGAAAATATACTCTAACGCGAAAAGAAGCGACACTCATGCATATGTGCTTTTAGAAGTGGTAGGACGCCCATTAAATGACAATGACGGCCGTTTCACAAGGCTGTACTCACTCGCTCGACTCGACGGGCAACGCGACTTCATACCATCACATGCGGAAACATGTCGTGCTGTATATTTACTGCTGTGTTTCCTACCTGCCTACTCATACTTTACCTTCTTTAAAAAAGTTAATTCAATAGGTATTTTAATGTTGATGATTGGTCACGCTCCCTACTTTTTTCGTTATTAACTATTCAGGTTTAAGATTAGGAACCCGTATCCACCTTGATTTAAAAAAATACACGACCTAAGTACCTGATTTATTGCTAGCGTGATTTTATTTCTATGCAATGGGGATCCTGCATTGTGTGAAATTGACATTACAATGAGAATATAATTTGATTTAGGTAAATCAAACTTAACTTTTATTATTTCCTCGTTTTCGGTAGGTATCGACCCTATCGCTTACTCACGCTGGCCCAAGGTACCGGACCGCTCGTTGACGTACAGGCAGTGTCATGCCTGTGCCAGTTCGGTCCGGAACTTTTCAAATAAAAAAAGTCTTAAAAATTCGATACCATGCGAAACAAGTGAGGCAAGTCTCAGTAGATCGTTACTGAGACAAGACAATTCTTAAACTCGATACCGAAATGCTTAGATAAAAACAATAAATAACTCGATATCATGCATTATCTACGTTAAAAAAAATAAAGTTTTGAAATCGGTATTTAAACACAATAATAAACTGAAAATATTCTTTATATTGTATAAAATGTGAGTCATATTCAATTATTTTTAATATGAAAACGAGTCTCGAAATCCCGGGACCAAAATGTCAAAGTCTCGGTCTCAGTCTCGACGTAAAAAGTACCGAGACTCCCGGGATTTCGAGACTCGAGAGTCCCGGGACGAAAACCCTACAAGAAACATAACATGCTCGTCGCTTCGCTCTTCGCAACCTAACCAACAGAGTTGGATACGGCGACCAGCCTCCGCCGACGTAACTTTTCAAAAAATTGTATCTCGAAAACTAAGCATTTTTAAGGAACTGATCTATTTATTAGGTCACAGATCTATTATTTTGATGATTGACCTACTTTTTAGAGGACAGATCTTATTTTCAGGCTATAGAAAAAAGTGATCAAACTATAATTTAAGATACAATTTACATTTAATCTGATGATTTATACTTAGAGACAGTTTTGATAAATATGATGACTAATATATTTCGTGGGGATAGATATTATTATTAGGGTATTGCAGATTAGTGTCAAATCGAAACTTAAGGTGACAGAAAATATTGTTCCCCTTATTTAATTACATAGTGTAACATTGTCAAGACCAGACATTTTGGTTATTCATAACATGCCTAACCATCGATTCTTTTTCTTTTTTTATTCTTTTTTTTGTTGGTTATGTCAGCCCATCGAGTTTATAGTAACATTTTTTACAGAGGACTTATGGGACAAACGCAGGACAAACGTGTTGTTTGGCATGGCAAGTTTAGAATATCCTTTGGAATCTTATTATAATAGTGTATTATAAATTATATTATTATTTATCCTAAGATGTCTTGTACCATTTGATATTTTCTCTTATCTCCAATGAATTGAGTATTATATTCCTTTGAATTTTATAGCAGCAATAGGGTATTTGAAAGCATGTCAAATATAGGATCTATTCATCATCCGCATTCATTCCTAAAATGAATAAAATAAAATAAGTATTGAATATGAGTTTTGGAAACAAATTATTTAGTCAGCGATGAAAAATACTGGATATTTTAAGAGAAAATCGACTTACAAAGAAAATATTCTTTTTGTTTACTTTAGTCACGTGATCGTAAACGACTGTGATTGCCATGGTTGATGAAGTCAACTGAGTAGCTGAGTAGCTGATGTAGCCACAAGGTAGCCACGTAGCCACGTATCCCATCAAGAAAAGCGTTTTCGTGGGATATTTAAATAGTATTTGAATGACCAAAATGTCTGGTCTTGACAATTTTACACTATGTAATGCAATATTGTATTTTAATTGTACTTTGTACATTTTGTTTTGTTTAAAAGATGTGTGTTGTAGAGTTTCTGGTCGCATCTTCTCTCAACGGAACACCTTCCGACGCGGTGGTAGAGTCAAAGAATGACGTCAAAAACCTATCTATATGATATTATTTTGAATAAAAAATTTTGAATTTTGTAATATTTTTCGTTTTCGTTTTTTCTGGCACTATATGTCATTGGAACGTAAAATATGCATGTTCTATAGAGTTCTTAGATATCAGTGATTATCGTAAAACAGTTTTAAAAAACCTGTCAAATACCCTATTTGATTAGGTAATTTAGGTATACAGGGTCCAACTTAATATGCAGACGGTTTTTAAGATGACGATCAGACCATAAAACTGAACAACTTTCTTATGAGACCTAAACCAAAATCGCGAAAAAAAATCAACTGTCCCATGCATTTGTGTCGCGCAGGATTGCAGTTTTGTATGGAACAGTTGATTTTTTTTTCACTATTTTCGCCTTGATCCCACAGAGAATGTTGTTCAATTTGATGGTCTGATCATCCCCTTAAAAAACCGTCAAAATACTAATTCCATAATCCATATTCAACCCACAAAAAGTTGGTGCTGTCGAATGGTGCAACATCTCTTAAAGTTTTTATGAATATTTTGAAATTTTTCGTCGTAATTTGAAAGTGCTGTTTGAGAGCAATCTGACTCCCTAAACTATAATATGATCTGGTGCTAAAAATGTTGTATCGACAAAGTAATAGCTTCTACTAGAACAGTGTCAATTTGAATAAAAAAAACTCAATTTCGTCAGCCGTGTACATCGTATTTATTTGCGATTGATAGTGTGTTTTATTTGTATTGCCAGCTTTTATTGGGCGTGGTGGGGAAAACTGTGCGAGTAATCAAATACCACAGTTTGCTAAGATCTAAAAAGGACTACGCTTGGGTCAATGAATAAAGTTTGAAACTGTACGAAAGCAAACAGAATCGGGCAATAACGGAGATTGTGGCGTTTGTGGACATCATCACAGAAAGAAAGTTTAATAAAACACAGATGTGTATACAAGCTGTGGTTGTTGGTCTAATAGTTTATTGTGCGAAATAGAGCATATGTAGTTTTTATACATCTAATAGAATGTGATAATGTAACATCATAATTTTGTTGGAAAAAGGAACAATAAATATACTTACTATTTACGGCAGTGAACTCGTATTTAGGCTAAACCTTAGACTAAAGTGAATCGATTCTATCAGGTGAATAAATCACGCAAAAAGAAATAGACACACAGAAACAAAAGACCATGCGGGATTTTGTATAGAAGGTGGCTCCTCATTTTTCGCCAAATTTTTTGGCACGGCCAGTAAATAAACAAATTGTTGATCTATGATAGATCAACAATTTGTTTATTTACCAATAAAACATAAAGTGTGGTTGTGAACCGAAAAACGGATTCAAATTATATTTATGTAGGTACCGAAAAAAATTCACCAATTTTATGTGAGCTAAAATATGAATATAACACACTTTTTTATTCAAGTAACCTATTCTACCTATAATAATGCCAATGCTTGAGAAAGAACAGGCTTCAAATCTGCAACACGGTTCGTCTAAATGACTTACCCTGTTGCAGATCTGATTCATGTCAATCTGCAACACACTTCGTAGACTCAAAAAGTTTGTTTGTTACTTTATTCTGAACTAAAATATACAAGTTCAGTTGCTGGCCGTGCCGAGCAACTGAACTTAAATAAAACATAAAGTGTGATTGTGAACCGAAAAACAGATACAAATTATATTTATGTAGGTACGATTATCTAAGGTAGGTACCTACTTACCGAAAAAAATTCACCAATTTTATAATGAGCTAAAATATTGCAGAATAAGTCTGCCTAAGAAAAACGTTTTTAACATTATCTTAAGAAAATTATAAAGCGAACGGCACAAGTAATGAAATCAGTTTGGAGACGATAAAATCCAAACAATTCGAGAAAAAGCCAATTCTTTCTTCTTACCTAAGCGGTAAGTCTCACAATATTTTTGTTTCGCCAAATAATTCCGCAGTGTGAAGCCCATCGAATTAAGCTGAAAATTTACGAGATCGTGGGAATGCAATCAAGATGAAAGCCTCAGTATCACAGATGACGACCCGCACGCCCGCTCCTCCGCTCCCTGTTCCCTTCGTCCCTCTGACCAGGGGAAGTAATCATGCACTAAAGTATCCCTATTAATATTTAAAATTTTGCTAAACTTCTCAGTGAAAGCGCTTAGTATTATTATCGAATAAAAGTATGTATAAAAATTAAGTTTAAAGGCAGTGTTGTACTTGCAAAGCAAAGATTGAGATTTATGAATAGGACAGTACAGATAGATAGTAAAAAATTAAAGATTATAATATTCTCTTCTGTTAAGGAAATATTTTGAACCGGATTCCCAGAGATTTTCTATGGACATTGCCGTGTGCATCCAGCTTTTAGTACTATGGATAGTATGGATAGTGCCTTCAATAATTCAAAATACTAAGTAATTACAAAGTTAGTACAGGATACAGCGTCATCTCCAAACTGAATTCTAAAACATGTTACCTATTTTTATTTTTGGCGTCCGTTACTGGTGAGCATATAACCGACACCAAGTTGTTATTCAGGAAGTATACAAAAAAAAAATTGATGTGTTATTTTGTAAAAGAGCCTAATCTGTATTTTGATTAATTAAGTTAAATGTTGTTGAAAATGTATGTAGTACCTAGTAATGTGTCGTCTTATCGATTTACTTGTTTTAAGAGGAATTGCTCTCAGAATGAGATAAACAAAATTGTTAATTTATACAAAGTGCAAAACACCGTAGTAATATTTAAAGGAGTGGTTTTGTTTAGACCATGAAACTCAATAATTTTCATTTTGGAGCCAACATAGAGAAAAATAAAAAAACCGATGTTTCATAGAAAACTGCAGTAGGTAGGTACTAGATTAGATTAGATTCAGCGCCATTCAGATTCTTTTATAATGCGCACAGCCAAGGAGTGGAATGCCCTGCCTGCGTCAGTATTTCCGAGCGCTTACAACCAGTACGAGTGAATAGGCTTCTTCTGGGTAAGCTCGCTACATCTTCGACCCCATCTTCGTCCTGAGGACCGTCCAGGTCCTGAGGACGCTTTTATAATAAGATACCAGAGGATATTCTAAACCAGGACTTCCCAACCAGTGGGGCGCGCCCCCCTGGGGGGGCTTAGTGATATCGTGGGGGGGGGGGGGGCACAACACATTTATATTTTGAAAAGAAAAATCCAGTTAACGACGTAAATTCCACAAACAACAGACATTAATTCATTTTATTAATTAACTCATTCATTCAGTTACTAATTCACCCATTCGTTTGTTGTTACTGACATGTTCAGGCTCAGCAGGTCTCAGATAGCACCTTTCCAGCCGCGATAGACGTTAAAATTTCGATAGTAGTCTGGTCTTGACAATTTTACACTATGTAATGCAATATTGTATTTTAATAGTACTTTGTACATTTTGTACCTACATCAGAATTTCTTCTTCAGTTAATTATCACAAGGCAAATTTAATGTGTACAAACAAACAGTAAATAATGTAGTTTTGAGGTTATAATTTTTAAATACTTACAAAATATTAAATATCTACTCAAATTTACGATATAAGGCTGCCTGTCCATTGAAGATGTGCGAGCTGTGCGAGCTGTGTAGCTGTGTTTTTTTAACCAATCACGAGCTCGGGCGAGGCGCGGCCGATCTCGCCCGAGCTCCAAAACACAGCTACACAGCTCGCACAGCTTCAATGGACAGGCACCCTTAACCGGGGACTATGATTATTGTTATAAGTCATTTATAAGTAAAACTTATAGAACGAAGCCGTCCCGTTCAAAATCACCAGTTTTCCATTTTTTGTTCCTACCTAAATTTAATGTTTTGTAAATGTCTTAATTATTCAATAATGCACAATAAAAAATCGGGGATTATTGAGAATTTATTTTTTCAGGTATGTATCTACTATATTCCAAATTATCACCTAAAGTGCAATTAATGCAACCTACTCCATACATTAAATCCGTAGTTTTCCCCGACTATACATACATTGTTAGATACAGGTGAAATTACGAGTAATATAAGCGTTTTATTAATGATTGTTTCAATGGAAACACTCATAAGTGAGTGTCCCTTCCCAACAAAGTCTAAGTTACTGTTCCACTCTCCTATGATTAATGAGGGCATTACGTCGAGATCCATAATTAAATGCCAGCAAAAAGTATAATCAAGACACTTTATTCAGCTTCGTGGCACTTTCCCCAGGGAGGCACTGTTTCACCACGTAATATTCCAGAGTGTAGATAAAGTGCGAATAATATTTATGCTTGTCTTTGAATATAATACTAGTCGGGCGCTCGGCTCCGTTCAGAGTTTCAAAGTCATGATTCAATAGAGATTTCTTAGAATTCTTGTTTTTTAAATATCTGTTTTGCTTTGTTTTTTGTGTTTAAAAGCTTAAACTGGTACACATATATACGGGGTGAAATTGATATCATTAGCATCCCTTTAAACTAAGAGTCTACCCATCAAACTGAACAACTTTTACTATGGGAGCAAACCGATCGGAGCAACAAAAAAATCTGCTGTCCCATACTTTAGTATGGTACATATTTTTTTGCTGCAGTTTACTGCAGCGTCTACTCGACTCAGATGTATGCAACAGCTGATTTTTTAGTTGCTCTGATCGGTTCGCTCCCATAGTGAAAATTGTTCAGTTTGATGGGTAGACTCTTAGTTTAAAAGGATGCCAATGATATCAATTTCACCCTGTATATTTTCATCTCGCTAAGAAGACGGGTGTCGATTTGGACGAAATCGGGGGTACTGAACTAACTGTTTCTATCACCATGTCCAGTTTGCGAAAGTAATACAATTGCTTCTTTGTGTTAATGAATAAACGCAAAACCTCATACACGGTACACCCCAACTTTTTATAACAAAATAATTGCATTAAAACAATAATTTCACTATTTTTAACCGACTTCAAAAAAGGAGGAGGTTTCTCAATTCGACCGTACATAGTTTTTTTTTTTTTTTATGTGTGTTCGCGGATAACTTCGTTGTTTATGAACCGATTTCGATGATTCTTTTTTTGTTGGAAAGGAGATATCCCAAGTGAGGTCCCGTGATAAGGAAACCAGAATCTGATGATGGATCCCAGAGATATCGAGGGGAACCTTCGAAAATCGTAGTGCCGACTAGTGCGTTTGTTAATTTAAAGCACTACTATTAAATCGAACTAATGAATTTGCCACTGAAAATTGTGAAATAAACAAAATTTTAACAAAAAAATTAAAACCGCCTTCAAAAAACTAAAAAGTTAAAAAATAATATTGCAGCCGATGACTTTCCCGTTCGCATCATAAGAACATTAATTTGTTTTATAGAAGTCGGTATCAAGCCAAGCCAAAAAATGCAAGCCCTGTCGCGAATCGTACCGGCTTGACAGCGACTTCAATAAAACAAATTAATGTTCTTATGATGCGAACGGGAAAGTCATCGGCTGCAATATTATTTTTTAACTTTTTAGTTTTTTGAAGGCGGTTTTAATTTTTTATAATTTAAGAAAGCTACACGTATTTTGGCAGGCGGGTTGGCGATCGCAGTTGAATTGAATGTGTGTACTCAGAGGATGCTGCTGCCCATCCTCCGGTAGATCCCTTAGTCGCCTTTTACGACACCCACGGGAGGAAATGGGATAGTGCTATTCTTAGCCGACACCACACGGACTGCCAAGCGTGGCGATTATGGCCAATCCCCCCCTTTTGGGGGAGGCCTATGTCCAGCAGTGGACGTCTATCGGCTGATATGATGATGATGATGATGACACGTATTTTAAGTTTTCTTCCAAAAATAATTTATTATTATTTCAGCAATGAATGAAAGCGCTAGCAAGCTCATGGAAACTTGTTTTGGAAGTAAATATGGTGAGTGTGCCCTTGTGGTAGCTTGACATCGACAAGGAATATAATACTCCCTAGGCGGGACATCGACCAATATTATACAAACTATTTATTTAATATTTTGAAAAAAATAACCTATGTTGAATCCTTGATAAATCGATTGTGCTCTCGATTCGATATCGAAAATGGTTGGTGGAGCAGGCGTTCTACACGGTTGAAGAAATGCCTATGATGAACAATAATGTAATAGATATAATATAATTTTTTATTATAATCAAATGTACCTATTTAATTTAACGACATATTGTAACAAACTATGACATGTGATAAATTTGTAATTTAATATACAAACCATAAAGTTACTATACCTGTCGGAATAGAGTAACTGACACGAGTTGTCAAATGAAACCAAAATTGGATTACACCCATATGCGTAAATTTGTCTTTGTGGATGTTCCAGAGATGTCTTGGCACCATATCGATAAACTGTGTCGAGTCGATAGTTTGTAGATATTATTCAGATGTGTAAAATCTAAGAACTATTAATTTCAATAACTAGCTTATTTTAGGAACAAGACAAATAGACTACTAAACTTAAAAGCGTAATTTTCGGAAATTCTCCTTATACAGCTGTTACAAAAGTAAAAATAAAGATTTCAAACTTTTATGGGAGTTGTTGAGATCATCAAACTGAACAACTTTCTCTATGGGACCAACATCGAAAACGCGAAAAAAAAAAAGATTTTTTGTCCCATACATTTAGCTCGAGTAGATCTGTAGTTTAGTATGGAACATCGCAAACGCATCGAATCTTGGCAATTATGGCAAATCTCCTCATTTTTTGAAGCGATTTCGATATTGGCCCCATAGAGAAAGTTGTTCAGTTTGATGGTCTTAACTACCCCCCCTTAATTGCTTATTTGTATTTTTGTAACACCTTGTATAGGGTCTTAATATGCTGACACTGTTGTAAGGGGATGGTCAGACCGTCAAACTGAACAACTTTCTCTATGAGACCAACGTCGAAATCGCGAAAAATATCAGCTCTTCCACACAAAACTGCAAACCTACTCGAGCCAAATATATGGGACAGCTGATTTATTTGTTCGCTTTTTCGATGTTGGTGCCATACAGAAAGTTGTTCAGTTTGATGGTCTGATCACCCCCTTAATAAAGTGTCAGCATATTAAGAAGGACAATGTAAAAACCGGGAAGGATTTGTTCTATAGCATGTTCTCTTTCATTATAGTTACCAGTTAGGTTTCCTCTTTATTTTTCATTCTATTTCTTTCAATAGTTTACTTTTACGTCCGTCAGCCCATTTCGACTTCACAGGCGGACAGTCGAAAATATTTACAACCTGCGTGGAGACTGGAAATAAACTTGTTGTATTGGGTCTCCGTGGTATCAATCATCATCATCATCATCTCAGCCCATGGACGTCCACTGCTGGACATACGCCTCCCCCAAGGATCTCCATAACGACCGGTCCTGCGCTGCCCTCATCCAACGTTTTCCCGCCGCCTTCACCAGGTCGTCGGTCCACCGTGTGAGGGGCCTACCCACGCTGCGCTTTCCGGTACGCGGTCGCCACTCGCGATTTTTTCGGCCCCACCGGCCATTGGTTCTGCGAGCAATGTGCCCCGCCCACTGCCACTTAAGTTTAGCAATTCTTTGGGCTATGTCAGTTACTCTGGTTCTTCTGCGGATCTCTTCATTTCTGATTCGATTTCGCAGGGAAACTCCGAGCATAGCCCTCTCCATTGCCCTTTGGGTGACTTTCAGCCTTTTTATGAGGCCTTGAGTGAACAACCACGTCTCTGTTCCATATGTCATCACTGGCAACACACACTGATCGAAGACTTTCGTTTTAAGACACTGCGGTATTTGGGACGTGAAGATACTACGTAGCTTCCCGAACGCTGCCCAGCCGAGTTGGATTCGACGGTTGATCTCTTTCTCGAAGTTGGACTTACCTAACTGAATAGTTTATCCCAGGTAAACATAATGGTCAACAACTTCGAGCGCAGAGTTTCCGATCATTACAGGAGTGGGTACATGGGCATTTGACATGATCTTCGTCTTGTCCATGTTCATCTTCAGACCAACTCGTTCGGAAGCTCTGCTGAGATCATCGAGCATTCGACTGAGCTCCTCCATAGTCTCCGCCATGATGACTATATTATCGGCAAACCGAAGGTGACTGATGTACTCGCCGTTTATGTTGATGTCTAGCCCTTTCCAGTCAAGAACCTTGAAAACATCTTCCAGTGCAGCGGTGAACAGTTCCGGAGATATAACGTCTCCCTGCCTCACGCCTCGCTGCAGTAGGATAGGTTTCGAGTTCTGGTCCTGTAGTCGGACTGACATAGTGGCGTTTTTGTACAAGAATTTCAGCACTTCGATGTACCGGTAGTCTACCTGGCATCGCTGAAGAGACTGCAGTACAGCCCAAGTCTCGATCGAAGTCTTTCTCGTAGTTCACGTACGCCAAGCAAAGGGGCAGGTTATAGGGGCTCTTCAGGCTTCTGTATAACTTGCTGAAGCATATGTATATGGTCCACAGTGCTAAAGCCCTTTCGGAAACCGGCCTGTTCGGGAGGCTGGAAATCGTCAAACCTGCGCGCGAGACGGTTCGTAATGACTCTCGAAAATAGCTTGTAGACATGGCTAAGAAGGGAAATGGGCCTATAGTTCTTCAACAGGGCATTATCGCCCCTTTTGAAGAAGAGCACCACCAGACTTCTGTTCCATGCCTGCGGCGTTTTGCCCTCGAGTATGATGGAATCGAACAGCTTGTGAAGGGCCTTCAGGACCGGTTTTCCACCCGCCTTCAGAAGCTCGGCCGTAATCCCGTCATCACCCGGCGCCTTGTTGCTCTTTAGCTGTTTGAGAGCCATTCTAATCTCGTACAGGCTGACGTCCGGAATATCTTCTGTGTAGTGCCGGGTCAATCTAGCTCTTGGGTCGTTAGCCAGATCTGTAGCGGGTCTTCGTGTTGACATGTATAGTTATACACGTACACGTAGCTTCTGAGTGAGGTTGAGAAGTTCTATGGACAGTTGTCCATAGAACTTCTCAACCTCACTCAGAAGCTCAGGCCAAAAACGGTTCTATTGCCTCGCGACACGTATCTCTTTCTATTATACAGTTCCTCTATATGATACCTTTATGGATTTAATGGAGGATTCACTTTAATAAGCGTTTCTGCAACTGAGCGTTAGATGTATAGATGTAGATAGTTAAGGCCCACCACACACATCCGGAATAAACCTGATTCGGAATTAGATTCCGTATGGAGTGTTGCCGCTTTCAGAGACTTTTTCACTAGATCTAGTGATTTTTTGATATCTTAGGTGGTATGCCACCAAAGGCATGCTTTCCTAGAACTTGTAAACAACTTAATATTTTGAATGAGGACGCTCGATTTGATCTATTTAGATCGATTTGATCTAAAAAGTTGTTAGTTGATAAGACTATTGATACTTAATAGTTTCTACCCTGAAGACCATTTAAAGAAACGTAAATAATTGTTATAATAATATGTATAAAATCTATATGTGGATGCTTGTAAACGGCAAATGACTTCTTATTCTGAATACATTATATTGTAAAAGAGGCTGTTAGCATCCCGAATAAAATAGCATCCTTAAAATAAAATAAATTAAACTATTTTAAAAAGATTTTTGAGCGTAGGCGTTGATGGAACGGTACCGTATTCTGATGGTGCAGTTGCGACGTCGTTGCGGTATAGTTGCGAAATCGCCTACGCTCAAAAATCGCTTGTGTGTTAATGGTTCATGCCATTTCGTATGCAGATTATGTCTAATGTTTAAACTATCGAAAGTCTTTTGATATAGTTGAATTAATATTGGAATACAATGTACAAATCATCATCGTAACATTCGTAACGTCATGAACTCATCACATGATAGTAATTATCATGTATAGAAATTGTTTCTTTCGTTTTAATAAATACCTAAAAATGCAATTATTGTCATTCATTTGGCGTTTCACACATATATAATTCAGGCGTTTTTTAAACAGCACGTATTACTAGTATTTTTTGTAACCATAGTTGACAACACTGAATCCTGAATCAGGATGCCGGATCGCGAAATTCCGTCTGTGTGTGGCGGACCTAACATAGCTTTCCTCTAGGAAAGGACGCTGTTTTTTTGTTTTAAGCGTCTACGCTTAAAACAAAAAAACAGCGTTCGCTTTAAAACTTTATTCGAAATTAATATGAAATTCAAAAGCGGACTAGACGGCAAGTGAACAAGCTGCGTTGAATGAAGTGTCGGACATCACTGAATCCCGGTGTGCAACAAGTTATTGAATGCGCAATGTTACTAGGCATTTACATAAAGTCTGTCTTTATGTAAAACGTTGCATAGCATGTCATGCGACGGGATTTTAAACTCAACTTCAGTATTCAACAAAGACTTTCAATATATAAGTAGTATTATATTAAATCTCTTTGGTATTCAACTAAAAACAATCAATGTTTATTTTTCACTCCACGTTGTAGTTTGCGTGTCTTTTGATTTTATAAAGTGCACTCATATTCTTCTAGCAATGTCTCGGGATCATAAATTAAACAAATTATTTCGGTCAAATTATTCTGAGGGCGCTGTCATTAAAATTAAAATTGTGATGAGTTTGGACTCCTTTTGTATAAATATATGAACTCTAATAATGACTAAATGGATGGTCCAGTTCAAAAAATCACTAAGTCACACTTAGTGAAATTTGATCCGGCATCATACGATCATACTGTTAAAAATCAGAGCATTCTCTATCGAATGGTCTATGTCATGTTATTTCAAAATAGCTATAAGTTGGTTTTCTTGACTCCTGCTAATATCTAAGTCCATAAGATTGAAGAAACTATCACTAAGTCCATCCGTTTTAGGTAAATTTTCCCTATCATTTCATAGATAACAAGAAATAGTATGTTTTTCCGTCTGCCCAAAATAACTAGCACTGGTGTCCAAATATTACGATTAAAATCAATTAAAAAACAGTATTTCTATGTTCGTTTTTTTCAAAAGATGATCATGATAATTTCACTAAGTCCCTTGCGTTTTACTTATAAACCCCATAAGTCTATGAAGAAATCTCAAAGTTCAAGTAAGAAATCACTACGTCCAGCAATTTGAAGCAAGTTTTAACTATGTCCTAAGCTTTTAAAGCAGATTTTCTCCAGAAATGATGGCTCTTGTGTTTATTTATATATGTATTTATTACAAGACATTGCTTTGATATTACTTAATACATTTTATTCTCCTCCAGAACCGGTTCGTCTGGAAGAACAGTGGCGCCAGGTCAAGGTAGTTTTCATACCGAAACCAGGGAAAAGCGACTACACCAACGCAAAATCCTTTAGACCTATCAGCCTCACGTCCTTCCTACTCAAGACGTTGGAACGGCTGTGCGACAGGGAACTGAGGGACAAATCGCTTCGTAACATACCTCTACATCGTAACCAGCATGCATATAGTGCGGGGAAATCAACAGAATCGGCTCTTCACATGGTTGTGTGCAAAATAGAAGAAGCCCTTCAAAATAAAACAATCTGTCTGGGGACCTTTATAGACATAGAAGGGGCCTTTGACAGAACAAGCTTTACCAGCATCAACGCCGCCCTAGCCAGACACGGAGTAGATGAGGTTATATCTGGCTGGATAGGTAACATGCTATGTAAAAGGGTGGTAAGAATTGAAGGGAATGAGTCACAACGGGCACTAGTCGCTAGGGGATGTCCTCAGGGAGGTGTCCTCTCTCCGCTGCTCTGGAACTTAGTTGTGAACGACCTTATTACAACCCTTAATAACCAACGGTTTTATACTATCGGATATGCCGATGACTTGGCTATCCTCGTAACAGGACGATTCGCAAACACGATATGCGACGTTACAAGAGCAGCGCTTCGCATAGTTGAGAAATGGTGCACAGATTACGAGCTAACAGTTAATCCGGACAAAACGGAACTAGTTATGTTCACCAACAAACGAAACTTAGGCAATTATCAATTGCCTAAACTATTCAACACCGAGCTAAGGCTATCGCCTGAAGTAAAATATCTCGGCATAATATTAGACAGCAAGCTGAATTGGAACAGCCACCTGAACAATAAATTAAACAAAGCGAGCATTGCCTTTTGGCAATGCCGAAGGATGATGGGCAAAAAGTGGGGCCTATCTCCAAAAATAACGCTGTGGCTCTACACTGCAGTAATAAGACCGATGGTCAGCTATGGAGCAGTAGTCTGGTGGACAAGGACGAAGCTCGCTACTACCATAAGTAAATTGCAACGGTTCCAGAGAGCTGTCTGCACGGCAACGACGGGATGCATGAGGACGGCACCCACTGCTGCCCTAGAATCAATGCTAGATATTCCGCCACTACAGTTATTCATTCAACAAGAGGCAGCCAGCTCTGCGATCCGCATGAGCACACTTAAACTCTGGAGAAACACTGGTGTCCCACACGCTAAAATTGTCAATAACGCAATAGAGGATATCCCCCTCTGCTCGGCTATAAATGACAGGATACCAGCCCAATTCGTATTCGACAAAAAATACAAAATACAACTGTATGAAGGAGATTTCGAGAGCTTAAACACCAGAGATCTTAGAATCTTCACTGACGGTTCCAAAACTGATACAGGTACAGGCTCCGGGGTCTTCTCGGAAGACCTGCATATCAAAATATCTTCGCCTCTAGGGACACATAATACGGTGTTTCAGGCTGAATGCATGGGCATCACCCTAGCAGCCAGAGCGATTAAGGATAGAGCGACTACCAATCACTCAATCAGAATTTTATCGGATAGTATATCCACACTAATGGCACTCCAGAGCAATGTTATCACATCAAGCATAGTTCTGGAATGTCATAAAGCCCTAGCAGAGGTATGTGAAGGTAACCACATCACCCTGCAATGGATAAAAGGCCATAGCAATTCGCGTGGTAATGATGCAGCGGACGAACTGGCGAGACGCGGGTCCAGCACAGTCGCAATAGGGCCCGAGCCCATTATACCGCTACCTTTCGGCTGGATCCGCTCGCAGCTACGCAAGCGCACCAGTCAAAAACGGGACGCACTCTGGGCTGCACTAACAGAATGCGAACAGGCGAAGAGTGCTCTACCTAGGGTGAACCCTCGTCTCGCCAAGAGCCTCTTGCGTCTCAGGAGAGCTCAACTACGCATAGTTACTGGAGCCCTGACTGGTCACGGTCCTTTTAACAAACATCTGTTCAATATTGGTGTTACCAACAGTCCTCTATGCAGGGTGTGCATGGAGGTTGAAGAAACGGCTGCGCACGTGCTGCTGGAATGCAACGGGCTAGCACACTATCGGGCACAACACCTCGGATCACCGGGGTCCCTTCCAGAGGTCTTCAACAGCATTAACAAGCTGGTGGGCTTCCTGGAGGAGTTGGGATGGCAGGAGTAGTCATTCCCACCCAACGCAAAATAGGCGCCTAAGTCGTCGAGTTGCGGAAAATGAGCCCGCTCAACCAATAGGTGCATGATCTTACGTTCGTATCTCGTACTAATATAAATCTAAGATCTTACTGTGTTTTTTGCTAGTGATTTTTACTTCACAATAATCCAATGGTTTAATCTTAGTGCCGTCATAAAAACTGAGAGCTAATTCACATTTGACAATGGGCAAATGACTAAACATTTTATCATAATAAGCTTTTACCCGCGACTTCGTCCGCATAAATTATATACCAGATTTTAAGTCAGATGATAAGCTATCAAACAAAAAAAGTTTCATCAAAATCGGTTCAGTAGTTTTTGCGTGATACTCGAACAAACAAACACCCAAACAAACAAACAAACAAACAAACAAACGAACAAACAAACAAACAAACAAACAAACAGACAGACAAAAAATCCAAAACTTGGCTATTTGGAATCAGGGACATCTAAAAACCATATCGTAATTTTTTTTTTTTAATATCTTTAATGTACAGACAAATTTCTGTTACAGTTTTATAATAGTTTAGATTAGATGTTTGTTTACTGATACATGATAAGGTTGAGCCAGTATCTATTTCCATCAACAAGTCCCTATCTTCAACTTGTAAACACATGCTCACCGGTTTGTACTACGACAGTGACATTTGCATCACTGGTTCCTCGTCCATGTCATCGTACAAATCCTCATACCCGTCCTCTGGGTTCTGATTTGCGCGGTCTTGCGTATTACCAAAATAATAAGCCCGCTCAGCTGTACCGCCGCCACGGCGACCACCGCGTGCTCTGCCCATGCCGCCGTGTCTCCCGCGCGAGTTTTTGCCGGTTCAAGGTGAGTTTTTGCCGGTTCAAGGTGAGTTTTTGCCGGTCCAATGTGAGTTTTTGCCGGTCCAAGGTGAGTTTTTGCCGGCTCAAGGTGAGTTTTTGCCGGTTCAAGGTGAGTTTTTGCCGGTTCAAGGTAACTTTTTGCCGGTTCAATGTGCGTTTTTGCCGTTTCAAGTTAAGTTTTTGCCGGTTAAAGGCGAGTTTTTGCCGGATCAAGTAAAGTTTTTGCCGGTTCAAGGTGAGTTTTTGCCGGCTCAAGGTGAGTTTTTGCCGGTTCAAGGTGAGTTTTTACCGGTTCAAGGTAACTTTTTGCCGGTTCAATGTGAGTTTTTGCCGGTTCAAGTTAAGTTTTTGCCGGTTAAAGGTGAGTTTTTGCCGGATCAAGTAAAGTTTTTGCCGGTTCAAGGTGAGTTTTTGCCGGCTCAAGGTGAGTGTTTGCCGGTTCAAGGTGAGTTTTTGGCGGTTCAAGGTAACTTTTTGCCGGTTCAATGTGAGTTTTTGCCGGTTCAAGTTAAGTTTTTGCCGGTTAAAGGTGAGTTTTTGCCGGATCAAGTAAAGTTTTTGCCGGTTCAAGGTGAGTTTTTGCCAATTCAAGGCTGCTAGTTTTTGCCGGTTCAAGGTCTGTTTTTGCCGGTTCAAGGTGAGTTTTTGCCGGTTCAAGTAAAGATTTTGCTGGTTCAAGGTGAGTTTTTGCCGGTTCAAGGTGTGTTTTTGCCGGTTCTAGGTGAGTTTTTGTCGGTTCAAGGTGAGTTTTTGCCAGCTAATGAAATTTTTCCAACAGCTAGTGAAATTTTTCCAACAGCCATTGAAATTATTCCAACAGCTTGTGAAATTTTTCCATCATCCTGCTAGTAAAATTTTTCAAACAGCTAGTGAAATTTTTCCAACAACTAGTGAAATTTTTCCAACAGCTAGTGACATTTTTCCAACGGCTAGTGACATTTTTCCAATCGCTAGTGACATTTTTCCAACCGCTAGTCATCCATCATCCAGCTAGTGAAATTTTACCAACAGCTAGTGAAATTTTTCCAACAGCTTGTGAAATTTTTCCATAATCCAGCTAGTGAAATTTTTCCACCAGCTAGTGAAATTTTTCCAACAGCTTGTGAAATTTTTCCGTCATCCAGATAGTGAAATTTTTCAAAGAGCTTGTGAAATTTTTTCAACAGCTAATGAAATTTTTCCAACAACTTGTGAAATTTTTCCATCATCCAGGTAGTGAAATTTTTCCAACAGCTAGTGAAATTTTTCAAACAGTTAGTGACATTTTTCGAACAGCTAGTGACATTTTTCCAACAGCTCGTGACATTTTCCAACAGCTAGTGACATTTCGACGAGAGAAATTTTTCCGACAGATAGTGAAATTTTTCCTATACATTGTGATATTTTTCCATCATCCAGCTAGTGAAATTTTTCCAACAGCTAGTGAAATTGTTCCTACAGATAGTGAAATTTTTCCTATAGCTTGTGAAATTTTTCCATCATCCAGCTAGTGAAATTTTTCCGACAGCTAGGGAAATATTTCCAAGAGATTGTGAAATTTTTCCATCATCCAGCTAATGACATTTTTACAACAGCTAGTAAATTTTCCAACAGATTGTGAAATTTTTTCATCATCCAGCTTGTGAAATTTTTCCAACTAGTGACATTTTTCCAACAGCTAGAGAAATTTTTCCAAAAGCTAGTAAAATTCTTCCAACAGCTAGATTCTGAATTTTTCCAACAGCTAGTGATATTTTTCCAACAGGTTTTGACATTTTTCCAACAGCTAGTGACATTTTTCCAACAGCTATTGACATTTTTCCAACTGTTAGTGACATTTTTCCAACCGCTAATGAAATTTTTCCAACAACGAGAGAAATTTTTCCTACAGATAGTGAAATTTTTCCTACAGCTTGTGAAATTTTTACGTCATCCAGCTAGTGAAATTTTACCAACAGCTTGTAAAATTTTACCAACAGCCAGTGAAATTCTTCCAACAACGAGTGACATTTCTACAACAGCTAGTGAAATTTTTCCAACAGCAAGATTCTACATTTTCCAACAGCTAGTGACATTTTTCCAACAGCAAGTGACGTTTTTCCAACCGTGGTGTCGTATAGGTGTCGTATAGGTGTCGTATAGGTGTCGTATAGGTGTTGTATAGGTGTCGTGAAGGTATCGTATAGGTGTCGTATAGGTTTCGTATAGGTGTCGTAGAGGTGTCGTTTAAGTGTCATATAATTGTCGTATAGGTGTCGTATAGGTGTCGTGAAGGTGTAGTATAGGTGTCGTATAGGTGTCGTTTAAGTGTCATATAAGTGTCGTAAAGTCGTCGTATAGGTGTCGTGAAGGTGTCGTAGAGGTGTCGTTTAAGTGTCATATAAGTGTCGTAAAGTTCTCGTATAGGTGTCGTCAAGGTGTCGTAGAGGTGTCGTTTAAGTGTCATATAAGTGTCGTAAAGTCGTCGTATAGGTGTCGTGAAGGTGTCGTATAGGTGTCGTATAGGTGTCGTATAGGTGTCGTATAGGTGTTGTATAGGTGTCGTGAAGGTGTCGTATAGGTGTCGTATAGGTTTCGTATAGGTGTCGTAGAGGTGTCGTTTAAGTGTCATATAATTGTCGTATAGGTGTCGTATAGGTGTCGTGAAGGTGTAGTATAGGTGTCGTATAGGTGTCGTTTAAGTGTCATATAAGTGTCGTAAAGTCGTCGAATAGGTGTCGTGAAGGTGTCGTATAGGTGTCGTAAAGGTGTCGTATAGGAGTCGTATAGGTGTCGTAAAGGTGTAGTATAGGTGTCGTATAGGTGTCGTATAGGTGTCGTATAGGTGTCGTAGAGGTGTCGTTTAAGTGTCATATAAGTGTCGTAAAGTCGTCGTATAGGTGTCGTGAAGGTGTCGTATAGGTGTCGTGAAGGTGTCGTATAGGTGTCGTATAGGTGTCGTAAAGGTGTCGTATAGGTGTCGTATAGGTGTCGTATAGGTGTCGTATAGGTGTCGTATAGGTGTCGTATAGGTGTCGTATAGGTGTCGTAGAGGTGTCGTTTAAGTCTCATATAAGTGTCGTAAAGTCGTCGTATAGGTGTCGTGAAGGTGTCGTATAAGTGTCGTATAGGTTTCGTATAGGTGTCGTAGAGGTGTCGTTTAAGTGTCATATAATTGTCGTATAGGTGTCGTATAGGTGTCGTGAAGGTGTCGTATAGGTGTCGTATAGGTTTCGTATAGGTGTCGTAGAGGTGTCGTTTAAGTGTCATATAATTGTCGTATAGGTGTCGTATAGGTGTCGTGAAGGTGTAGTATAGGTGTCGTATAGGTGTCGTTTAAGTGTCATATAAGTGTCGTAAAGTCGTCGTATAGGTGTCGTGAAGGTGTCGTATAGGTATCGTAAAGGTGTCGTATAGGAGTCGTATAAGTGTCGTAAAGGTGTAGTATAGGTGTCGTATAGGTGTCGTAGAGGTGTCGTTTAAGTGTCATATAAGTGTCGTAAAGTCGTCGTATAGGTGTCGTGAAGGTGTCGTATAGGTGTCGTATAGGTGTCGTGAAGGTGTCGTATAGGTGTCGTATAGGTGTCGTAAAGGTGTCGTATAGGTGTCGTATAGGTGTCGTATAGGTGTCGTATAGGTGTCGTATAGGTGTCGTATAGGTGTCGTAGAGGTGTCGTTTAAGTCTCATATAAGTGTCGTAAAGTCGTCGTATAGGTGTCGTGAAGGTGTCGTATAAGTGTCGTATAGGTTTCGTATAGGTGTCGTAGAGGTGTCGTTTAAGTGTCATATAATTGTCGTATAGGTGTCGTATAGGTGTCGTGAAGGTGTAGTATAGGTGTCGTATATGTGTCGTTTAAGTCTCATATAAGTGTCGTAAAGTCGTCGTATAGGTGTCGTGAAGGTGTCGTAAAGGTGTCGTTTAAGTACCATATAAGTGTCGTAAAGTTCTCGTATAGGTGTCGTCAAGGTGTCGTAGAGGTGTCGTTTAAGTGTCATATAAGTGTCGTAAAGTCGTCGTATAGGTGTCGTGAAGGTGTCGTATAGGTGTCGTATAGGTGTCGTATAGGTGTCGTATAGGTGTCGTAGAGGTGTCGTCTAGGTGTCGTATAGGTGTCGTATAAGTGTCGTATAGGTCTCGTATAGGTGTCGTAGAGGTGTCGTAGAGATGTCGTTTAAGTGTCATATAAGTGTCGTAAAGTCGTCGTATAGGTGTCGTAGAGGTGTCATATAGGTGTCGTATAAGTGTGGTATAGGTGTCGTATAGGTGTCGTAGAGGTGTCGTATAGGTGTCGTAAAGGTGTCGTATAAGTGTTGTATAGGTGTCGTAAAGGTGAAGTATAGGTGTCGTAGAGGTGTCTTTTAAGTGTCATATAAGTGTCGTAAAGTCGTCGTATAGGTGTCGTGAAGGTGTCGTAGAGGTGTCGTTTAATTGTCATATAAGTGTCGTAAAGTTCTCGTATAGGTGTCGTCAAGGTGTCGTAGAGGTGTCGTTTAAGTGTCATATAAGTGTCGTTAAGTCGTCGTATAGGTGTCGTGAAGGTGTCGTATAGGTGTCGTATAGGTGTCGTATAGGTGTCGTATAGGTGTCGTAGAGGTGTCGTCTAGGTGTCGTATAGGTGTCGTATAAGTGTTGTATAGGTCTCGTATAGGTGTCGTAGAGGTGTCGTAGAGATGTCGTTTAAGTGTCATATAAGTGTCGTAAAGTCGTCGTATAGGTGTCGTGAAGGTGTCGTAGAGGTGTCGTTTAAGTGTTGTATAGGTGTCGTAAAGGTGAAGTATAGGTGTCGTATAGGTGTCGTATAAGTGTCGTATAGGTCTCGTATAGGTGTCGTGAAGGTGTCGTAGAGGTGTCGTTTAAGTGTTGTATAGGTGTCGTAAAGGTGAAGTATAGGTGTCGTCTAGGTGTCGTATAGGTGTCGTATAAGTGTCGTATAGGTCTCGTATAGGTGTCGTAGAGGTGTCGTTTAAGTGTCATATAAGTGTCGTAAAGTCGTCGTATAGGTGTCGTATAGGTGTCGTATAGGTGTCGTATAGGTGTCGTATAGGTGTCGTATAGGTGTCGTAGAGGTGTCGTCTAGGTGTCGTATAGGTGTCATATATGTGTCGTATAGGTCTCGTATAATTGTCGTAGAGGTGTCGTAGAGATGTCGTTTAAGTGTCATATAAGTGTCACGACACATAGGTGTCGTATAGGTGTCGTGAAGGTGTCGTATAAGTGTCGTATAAGTGTCGTATAGGTGTCGTAAAGGTGTCGTATAAGTGTTGTATAGGTGTCGTAAAGGTGAAGTATAGGTGTCGTAGAGGTGTCTTTTAAGTGTCATATAAGTGTCGTAAAGTCGTCGTTTAGGTGTCGTGAAGGTGTCGTAAAGGTGTCGTAGAGGTGTCGTTTAAGTGTTGTATATAGGTGTCGTAAAGGTGAAGTAAAGGTGTCGTATAGGTGTCGTATAAGTGTCGTATAGGTCTCGTATAGGTGTCGTAGAGGTGTCGTAGAGATGTCGTTTAAGTGTCATATAAGTGTCGTAAAGTCGTCGTATAGGTGTCGTCAAGGTGTCGTAGAGGTGTCGTTTAAGTGTTGTATAGGTGTCGTAAAGGTGAAGTATAGGTGTCGTATAGGTGTCGTATAAGTGTCGTATAGGTCTCGTATAGGTGTCATAGAGGTGTCGTAGAGATGTCGTTTAAGTGTCATATAAGTGTCGTAAAGTCGTCGTATAGGTGTCGTGAAGGTGTCGTAGAGGTGTCGTTTAAGTGTTGTATAGGTGTCGTAAAGGTGAAGTATAGGTGTCGTCTAGGTGTCGTATAGGTGTCGTATAAGTGTCGTATAGGTCTCGTATAGGTGTCGTAGAGGTGTCGTTTAAGTGTCATATAAGTGTCGTAAAGTCGTCGTATAGGTGTCGTGAAGGTGTCGTATAGGTGTCGTATAGGTGTCGTATAGGTGTCGTAGAGGTGTCGTAGAGGTGTCGTCTAGGTGTCGTATAGGTGTCATATATGTGTCGTATAGGTCTCGTATAGGTGTCGTAGAGGTGTCGTAGAGATGTCGTTTAAGTGTCATATAAGTGTCACGACACATAGGTGTCGTATAGGTGTCGTATAGGTGGCGTAGAGGTGTCGTATAGGTGTCGTATAGGTGTCGTAGAGGTGTCGTGAAGGTGTCGTAGAGGTGTCGTTTAAGTGTTGTATAGGTGTCGTAAAGGTGAAGTATAGGTGTCGTATAGGTGTAGTAGAGGTGTCGTTTAAGTCTCATATAAGTGTCGTAAAGTCGTCGTATAGGTGTCGTGAAGGTGTCGTATAGGTGTCGTGAAGGTGTCGTATAGGTATCGTTAAGGTGTCGTGAAGGTTTCGTGATGGAGTCATTTAGGTGTCGTATAGGTGTCGTATAGGTGTCGTATAGGTATCGTATAAGTGTCGTATAGTTGTCGTATAGTTGTCGTGAAGGTGTCCTGAAGGTGTCGTAGAGGATTCGTATAGGTGTCGTATAGGTGTCGTATAGGTGTCGTATAGGTGTCGTAGAGGTGTCGTCTAGGTGTCGTATAGGTGTCGTATAAGTGTCGTATAGGTCTCGTATAGGTGTCGTAGAGGTGTCGTAGAGATGTCGTTTAAGTGTCATATAAGTGTCGTAAAGGTGAAGTATAGGTGTCGTATAGGTGTCGTAGAGGTGTCGTTTAAGTCTCATATAAGTGTCGTAAAGTCGTCGTATAGGTGTCGTGAAGGTGTCGTATAGGTGTCGTGAAGGTGTCGTGAAGGTGTCGTATAGGTATCGTTAAGGTGTCGTGAAGGTTTCGTGATGGAGTCATTTAGGTGTCGTATAGGTGTCGTATAGGTATCGTATAAGTGTCGTATAGTTGTCGTATAGTTGTCGTGAAGGTGTCCTGAAGGTGTCGTATAGGATTCGTATAGGTGTCGTATAGGTGTCGTATAGGTGTCGTATAGGTGTCGTATAGGTGTCGTATAAGTGTCGTATAGGTCTCGTATAGGTGTCGTAGAGGTGTCGTAGAGGTGTCTTTTAAGTGTCATATAAGTGTCGTAAAGTCGTCGTATAGGTGTCGTGAAGGTGTCGTAGAGGTGTCGTTTAAGTTTCATATAAGTGTCGTAAAGTCGTCGTATAGGTGTCGTATAGGTGTCGTATAGGTGTCGTATAGGTGTCGTATAGGTGTCGTAGAGGTGTCGTCTAGGTGTCGTATAGGTGTCGTATAAGTGTCGTATAGATCTCGTATAGGTGTCGTAGAGGTGTCGTAGAGATGTCGTTTAAGTGTCATATAAGTGTCGTAAAGTCGTCGTATAGGTGTCGTAGAGGTGTCATATAGGTTTCGTATAGGTGTCGTATAAGTGTGGTATAGGTGTCGTATAGGTGTCGTAGAGGTGTCGTATAGGTGTCGTAAAGGTGTCGTATAAGTGTTGTATAGGTGTCGTAAAGGTGAAGTATAGGTGTCGTAGAGGTGTCTTTTAAGTGTCATATAAGTGTCGTAAAGTCGTCGTATAGGTGTCGTGAAGGTGTCGTAGAGGTGTCGTTTAATTGTCATATAAGTGTCGTAAAGTTCTCGTATAGGTGTCGTCAAGGTGTCGTAGAGGTGTCGTTTAAGTGTCATATAAGTGTCGTTAAGTCGTCGTATAGGTGTCGTGAAGGTGTCGTATAGGTGTCGTGTAGGTGTCGTATAGGTGTCGTATAGGTGTCGTAGAGGTGTCGTCTAGGTGTCGTATAGGTGTCGTATAAGTGTCGTATAGGTCTCGTATAGGTGTCGTAGAGGTGTCGTAGAGATGTCGTTTAAGTGTCATATAAGTGTCGTAAAGTCGTCGTATAGGTGTCGTGAAGGTGTCGTAGAGGTGTCGTTTAAGTGTTGTATAGGTGTCGTAAAGGTGAAGTATAGGTGTCGTATAGGTGTAGTAGAGGTGTCGTTTAAGTCTCATATAAGTGTCGTAAAGTCGTCGTATAGGTGTCGTGAAGGTGTCGTAGAGGTGTCGTTTAAGTGTTGTATAGGTGTCGTAAAGGTGAAGTATAGGTGTCGTATAGGTGTAGTAGAGGTGTCGTTTAAGTCTCATATAAGTGTCGTAAAGTCGTCGTATAGGTGTCGTGAAGGTGTCGTATAAGTGTCGTATAAGTGTCGTATAGGTGTCGTAAAGGTGTCGTATAAGTGTTGTATAGGTGTCGTAAAGGTGAAGTATAGGTGTCGTAGAGGTGTCTTTTAAGTGTCATATAAGTGTCGTAAAAAAAAAAAAAAAAAAAAAAAAAAAAAAAAAAAAAAAAAAAAAAAGTCGTCGTTTAGGTGTCGTGAAGGTGTTGTAAAGGTGTCGTAAAGGTGTCGTATAAGTGTCGTATAGGTCTCGTATAGGTGTCGTAGAGGTGTCGTAGAGATGTCGTTTAAGTGTCATATAAGTGTCGTAAAGTCGTCGTATAGGTGTCGTGATGGTGTCGTAGAGGTGTCGTTTAAGTGTTGTATATAGGTGTCGTAAAGGTGAAGTAAAGGTGTAGTATAGGTGTCGTATAAGTGTCGTATAGGTCTCGTATAGGTGTCGTAGAGGTGTCGTAGAGATGTCGTTTAAGTGTCATATAAGTGTCGTAAAGTCGTCGTATAGGTGTCGTGAAGGTGTCGTAGAGGTGTCGTTTAAGTGTTGTATAGGTGTCGTAAAGGTGAAGTATAGGTGTCGTCTAGGTGTCGTATAGGTGTCGTATAAGTGTCGTATAGGTCTCGTATAGGTGTCGTAGAGGTGTCGTTTAAGTGTCATATAAGTGTCGTAAAGTCGTCGTATAGGTGTCGTGAAGGTGTCGTATAGGTGTCGTATAGGTGTCGTATAGGTGTCGTATAGGTGTCGTAGAGGTGTCGTCTAGGTGTCGTATAGGTGTCATATATGTGTCGTATAGGTCTCGTATAGGTCTCGTATAGGTGTCGTAGAGGTGTCGTAGAGATGTCGTTTAAGTGTCATATAAGTGTCGTAAAGTCGTCGTAAAGGTGTCGTGAAGGTGTCGTAGAGGTGTCGTTTAAGTTTTGTATAGGTGTCGTAAAGGTGAAGTATAGGTGTCGTCTAGGTGTCGTATAGGTGTCGTATAAGTGTCGTATAGGTCTCGTATAGGTGTCGTAGAGGTGTCGTTTAAGTGTCATATAAGTGTCGTAAAGTCGTCGTATAGGTGTCGTGAAGGTGTCGTATAGGTGTCGTATAGGTGTCGTATAGGTGTCTTATAGGTGTCGTAGAGGTGTCGTCTAGGTGTCGTATATGTGTCATATATGTGTCGTATAGGTCTCGTATAGGTGTCGTAGAGGTGTCGTAGAGATGTCGTTTAAGTGTCATATAAGTGTCACGACACATAGGTGTCGTATAGGTGTCGTATAGGTGGCGTAGAGGTGTCGTATAGGTGTCGTATAGGTGTCGTAGAGGTGTCGTATAGGTGTCGTATAGGTGTCGTATAAGTGTCGTATAGGTGTCGTAGAGGTGTGGTATAGGTGTCGTAAAGGTGTCGTATAAGTGTTGTATAGGTGTCGTAAAGGTGAAGTATAGGTGTCGTATAGGTGTCGTATAGGTGTCGTATAGGTGTCGTATAGGTGTCGTATAGGTGGCGTAGAGGTGTCGTTTAAGTGTCATATAAGTGTTGTAAAGTCGTCGTATAGGTGTCGTCAAGTCGTCGTATGGGTGTCGTATGGGTGTCGTATAGGTGTCGTATAGGTGTCGTATAGGTGTCGTATAAGTGTCGTATAGGTCTCGTATAGGTGTCGTAGAGGTGTCGTAGAGATGTCGTTTAAGTGTCATATAAGTGTCGTAAAGTCGTCGTATAGGTGTCGTGAAGGTGTCGTAGAGGTGTCGTTTAAGTGTTGTATAGGTGTCGTAAAGGTGAAGTATAGGTGTCGTCTAGGTGTCGTATAGGTGTCGTATAAGTGTCGTATAGGTCTCGTATAGGTGTCGTAGAGGTGTCGTTTAAGTGTCATATAAGTGTCGTAAAGTCGTCGTATAGGTGTCGTGAAGGTGTCGTATAGGTGTCGTATAGGTGTCGTATAGGTGTCGTATAGGTGTCGTAGAGGTGTCGTCTAGGTGTCGTATAGGTGTCATATATGTGTCGTATAGGTCTCGTATAGGTCTCGTATAGGTGTCGTATAGGTGTAGTAGAGGTGTCGTTTAAGTCTCATATAAGTGTCGTAAAGTCGTCGTATAGGTGTCGTGAAGGTGTCGTATAAGTGTCGTATAGGTGTCGTAAAGGTGTCGTATAAGTGTTGTATAGGTGTCGTAAAGGTGAAGTATAGGTGTCGTAGAGGTGTCTTTTAAGTGTCATATAAGTGTCGTAAAGTCGTCGTATAGGTGTCGTGAAGGTGTCGTAGAGGTGTCGTTTAAGTTTCATATAAGTGTCGTAAAGTTCTCGTATAGGTGTCGTCAAGGTGTCGTAGAGGTGTCGTTTAAGTGTCATATAAGTGTCGTAAAGTCGTCGTATAGGTGTCGTGAAGGTGTCGTATAGGTGTCGTATAGGTGTCGTATAGGTGTCGTATAGGTGTCGTATAGGTGTCGTAGAGGTGTCGTCTAGGTGTCGTAAAGGTGTCGTATAAGTGTCGTATAGGTCTCGTATAGGTGTCGTAGAGGTGTCGTAGAGATGTCATTTAAGTGTCATATAAGTGTCGTAAAGTCGTCGTATAGGTGTCGTAGAGGTGTCATATAGGTTTCGTATAGGTGTCGTATAAGTGTGGTATAGGTGTCGTATAGGTGTCGTAGAGGTGTCGTATAGGTGTCGTATAGGTGTCGTATAAGTGTCGTATAGGTGTCGTAGAGGTGTGGTATAGGTGTCGTAAAGGTGTCGTATAAGTGTTGTATAGGTGTCGTAAAGGTGAAGTATAGGTGTCGTATAGGTGTCGTATAGGTGTCGAATAGGTGTCGTATAGGTGGCGTAGAGGTGTCGTTTAAGTGTCATATAAGTGTTGTAAAGTCGTCGTATAGGTGTCGTCAAGTCGTCGTATGGGTGTCGTATGGGTGTCGTATAGGTGTCGTATAGGTGTCGTATAGGTGTCGTATAGGTGTCGTATAGGTGTCGTATAGGTGTCGTATAGGTGTCGTATAGGTGTCGTATAGGTGTCGTATAGGTGTCGTATAGGTGTCGTATAGGTGTCGTTGAGGTGTCATAGAGGTGTCTTTTACGTGTCATATAAGTGTCGTAAAGTCGTCGTATAGGTCTCGTATAGGTGTCGTAGAGGTGTCGTAGAGATGTCGTTTAAGTGTCATATAAGTGTCGTAAAGTCGTCGTATAGGTCTCGTATAGGTGTCGTAGAGGTGTCGTAGAGATGTCTTTTAAGTGTCATATAAGTGTCGTAAAGTCGTCGTATAGGTGTCGTGAAGGTGTCGTAGAGGTGTCGTTTAAGTGTTGTATAGGTGTCGTAAAGGTGAAGTATAGGTGTCGTATAGGTGTAGTAGAGGTGTCGTTTAAGTCTCATATAAGTGTCGTAAAGTCGTCGTATAGGTGTCGTGAAGGTGTCGTATAAGTGTCGTATAAGTGTCGTATAGGTGTCGTAAAGGTGTCGTATAAGTGTTGTATAGGTGTCGTAAAGGTGAAGTATAGGTGTCGTAGAGGTGTCTTTTAAGTGTCATATAAGTGTCGTAAAGTCGTCGTTTAGGTGTCGTGAAGGTGTCGTAAAGGTGTCGTAAAGGTGTCGTATAAGTGTCGTATAGGTCTCGTATAGGTGTCGTAGAGGTGTCGTAGAGATGTCGTTTAAGTGTCATATAAGTGTCGTAAAGTCGTCGTATAGGTGTCGTGAAGGTGTCGTAGAGGTGTCGTTTAAGTGTTGTATAGGTGTCGTAAAGGTGAAGTATAGGTGTCGTATAGGTGTAGTAGAGGTGTCGTTTAAGTCTCATATAAGTGTCGTAAAGTCGTCGTATAGGTGTCGTGAAGGTGTCGTATAAGTGTCGTATAAGTGTCGTATAGGTGTCGTAAAGGTGTCGTATAAGTGTTGAATAGGTGTCGTAAAGGTGAAGTATAGGTGTCGTAGAGGTGTCTTTTAAGTGTCATATAAGTGTCGTAAAGTCGTCGTTTAGGTGTCGTGAAGGTGTCGTAAAGGTGTCGTAAAGGTGTCGTATAAGTGTCGTATAGGTCTCGTATAGGTGTCGTAGAGGTGTCGTAGAGATGTCGTTTAAGTGTCATATAAGTGTCGTAAAGTCGTCGTATAGGTGTCGTGAAGGTGTCGTAGAGGTGTCGTTTAAGTGTTGTATAGGTGTCGTAAAGGTGAAGTATAGGTGTCGTCTAGGTGTCGTATAAGTGTCGTATAGGTCTCGTATAGGTGTCGTAGAGGTGTCGTAGAGATGTCGTTTAAGTGTCATATAAGTGTCGTAAAGTCGTCATATAGGTGTCGTGAAGGTGTCGTAGAGGTGTCGTTTAAGTGTTGTATATAGGTGTCGTAAAGGTGAAGTAAAGGTGTCGTATAGGTGTCGTATAAGTGTCGTATAGGTCTCGTATAGGTGTCGTAGAGGTGTCGTAGAGATGTCGATTAAGTGTCATATAAGTGTCGTAAAGTCGTCGTATAGGTGTCGCGAAGGTGTCGTAGAGGTGTCGTTTAAGTGTTGTATAGGTGTCGTAAAGGTGAAGTATAGGTGTCGTCTAGGTGTCGTATAGGTGTCGTATAAGTGTCGTATAGGTCTCGTATAGGTGTCGTAGAGGTGTCGTTTAAGTGTCATATAAGTGTCGTAAATTCGTCGTATAGGTGTCGTGAAGGTGTCGTATAGGTGTCGTATAGGTGTCGTATAGGTGTCGTATAGGTGTCGTAGAGGTGTCGTCTAGGTGTCGTATAGGTGTCATATATGTGTCGTATAGGTCTCGTATAGGTCTCGTATAGGTGTCGTATAGGTGTAGTAGAGGTGTCGTTTAAGTCTCATATAAGTGTCGTAAAGTCGTCGTATAGGTGTCGTGAAGGTGTCGTATAAGTGTCGTATAGGTGTCGTAAAGGTGTCGTATAAGTGTTGTATAGGTGTCGTAAAGGTGAAGTATAGGTGTCGTAGAGGTGTCTTTTAAGTGTCATATAAGTGTCGTAAAGTCGTCGTATAGGTGTCGTGAAGGTGTCGTAGAGGTGTCGTTTAAGTGTCATATAAGTGTCGTAAAGTCGTCGTATAGGTGTCGTGAAGGTGTCGTATAGGTGTCGTATAGGTGTCGTATAGGTCTCGTATAGGTGTCGTAGAGGTGTCGTAGAGATGTCGTTTAAGTGTCATATAAGTGTCGTAAAGTCGTCGTATAGGTGTCGTAGAGGTGTCATATAGGTTTCGTATAGGTGTCGTATAAGTGTGGTATAGGTGTCGTATAGGTGTCGTAGAGGTGTCGTATAGGTGTCGTATAGGTGTCGTATAAGTGTTGTATAGGTGTCGTAAAGGTGAAGTATAGGTGTCGTAGAGGTGTCTTTTAAGTGTCATATAAGTGTCGTAAAGTCGTCGTATAGGTGTCGTGAAGGTGTCGTAGAGGTGTCGTTTAATTGTCATATAAGTGTCGTAAAGTTCTCGTAAAGGTGTCGTCAAGGTGTCGTAGAGGTGTCGTTTAAGTGTCATATAAGTGTCGTTAAGTCGTCGTATAGGTGTCGTGAAGGTGTCGTATAGGTGTCGTATAGGTGTCGTATAGGTGTCGTATAGGTGTCGTAGAGGTGTCGTCTAGGTGTCGTATAGGTGTCGTATAAGTGTCGTATAGGTCTCGTATAGGTGTCGTAGAGGTGTCGTAGAGATGTCGTTTAAGTGTCATATAAGTGTCGTAAAGTCGTCGTATAGGTGTCGTGAAGGTGTCGTAGAGGTGTCGTTTAAGTGTTGTATAGGTGTCGTAAAGGTGAAGTATAGGTGTCGTATAGGTGTAGTAGAGGTGTCGTTTAAGTCTCATATAAGTGTCGTAAAGTCGTCGTATAGGTGTCGTGAAGGTGTCGTATAAGTGTCGTATAAGTGTCGTATAGGTGTCGTAAAGGTGTCGTATAAGTGTTGTATAGGTGTCGTAAAGGTGAAGTATAGGTGTCGTAGAGGTGTCTTTTAAGTGTCATATAAGTGTCGTAAAGTCGTCGTTTAGGTGTCGTGAAGGTGTCGTAAAGGTGTCGTAAAGGTGTCGTATAAGTGTCGTATAGGTCTCGTATAGGTGTCGTAGAGGTGTCGTAGAGATGTCGTTTAAGTGTCATATAAGTGTCGTAAAGTCGTCGTATAGGTGTCGTGAAGGTGTCGTAGAGGTGTCGTTTAAGTGTTGTATAGGTGTCGTAAAGGTGAAGTATAGGTGTCGTCTAGGTGTCGTATAAGTGTCGTATAGGTCTCGTATAGGTGTCGTAGAGGTGTCGTAGAGATGTCGTTTAAGTGTCATATAAGTGTCGTAAAGTCGTCGTATAGGTGTCGTGAAGGTGTCGTAGAGGTGTCGTTTAAGTGTTGTATATAGGTGTCGTAAAGGTGAAGTAAAGGTGTCGTATAGGTGTCGTATAAGTGTCGTATAGGTCTCGTATAGGTGTCGTAGAGGTGTCGTAGAGATGTCGTTTAAGTGTCATATAAGTGTCGTAAAGTCGTCGTATAGGTGTCGTGAAGGTGTCGTAGAGGTGTCGTTTAAGTGTTGTATAGGTGTCGTAAAGGTGAAGTATAGGTGTCGTCTAGGTGTCGTATAGGTGTCGTATAAGTGTCGTATAGGTCTCGTATAGGTGTCGTAGAGGTGTCGTTTAAGTGTCATATAAGTGTCGTAAAGTCGTCGTATAGGTGTCGTGAAGGTGTCGTATAGGTGTCGTATAGGTGTCGTATAGGTGTCGTATAGGTGTCGTAGAGGTTTCGTCTAGGTGTCGTATAGGTGTCATATATGTGTCGTATAGGTCTCGTATCGGTCTCGTATAGGTGTCGTAGAGGTGTCGTAGAGATGTCGTTTAAGTGTCATATAAGTGTCGTAAAGTCGTCGTATAGGTGTCGTGAAGGTGTCGTAGAGGTGTCGTTTAAGTGTTGTATAGGTGTCGTAAAGGTGAAGTATAGGTGTCGTCCAGGTGTCGTATAGGTGTCGTATAAGTGTCGTATAGGTCTCGTATAGGTGTCGTAGAGGTGTCGTTTAAGTGTCATATAAGTGTCGTAAAGTCGTCGTATAGGTGTCGTGAAGGTGTCGTATAGGTGTCGTATAGGTGTCGTATAGGTGTCGTAGAGGTGTCGTAGAGGTGTCGTGAAGGTGTCGTAGAGGTGTCGTTTAAGTGTTGTATAGGTGTCGTAAAGGTGAAGTATAGGTGTCGTATAGGTGTAGTAGAGGTGTCGTTTAAGTCTCATATAAGTGTCGTAAAGTCGTCGTATAGGTGTCGTGAAGGTGTCGTATAGGTGTCGTGAAGGTGTCGTATAGGTATCGTTAAGGTGTCGTGAAGGTTTCGTGATGGAGTCATTTAGGTGTCGTATAGGTGTCGTATAGGTGTCGTATAGGTATCGTATAAGTGTCGTATAGTTGTCGTATAGTTGTCGTGAAGGTGTCCTGAAGGTGTCGTAGAGGATTCGTATAGGTGTCGTATAGGTGTCGTATAGGTGTCGTATAGGTGTCGTAGAGGTGTCGTCTAGGTGTCGTATAGGTGTCGTATAAGTGTCGTATAGGTCTCGTATAGGTGTCGTAGAGGTGTCGTAGAGATGTCGTTTAAGTGTCATATAAGTGTCGTAAAGGTGAAGTATAGGTGTCGTATAGGTGTCGTAGAGGTGTCGTTTAAGTCTCATATAAGTGTCGTAAAGTCGTCGTATAGGTGTCGTGAAGGTGTCGTATAGGTGTCGTGAAGGTGTCGTGAAGGTGTCGTATAGGTATCGTTAAGGTGTCGTGAAGGTTTCGTGATGGAGTCATTTAGGTGTCGTATAGGTGTCGTATAGGTGTCGTATAAGTGTCGTATAGTTGTCGTATAGTTGTCGTGAAGGTGTCCTGAAGGTGTCGTATAGGATTCGTATAGGTGTCGTATAGGTGTCGTATAGGTGTCGTATAGGTGTCGTATAGGTGTCGTATAAGTGTCGTATAGGTGTCGTATAGGTGTCGTAGAGGTGTCGTAGAGGTGTCTTTTAAGTGTCATATAAGTGTCGTAAAGTCGTCGTATAGGTGTCGTGAAGGTGTCGTAGAGGTGTCGTTTAAGTGTCATATAAGTGTCGTAAAGTCGTCGTATAGGTGTCGTATAGGTGTCGTATAGGTGTCGAATAGGTGTCGTATAGGTGTCGTAGAGGTGTCGTCTAGGTGTCGTATAGGTGTCGTATAAGTGTCGTATAGATCTCGTATAGGTGTCGTAGAGGTGTCGTAGAGATGTCGTTTAAGTGTCATATAAGTGTCGTAAAGTCGTCGTATAGGTGTCGTAGAGGTGTCATATAGGTTTCGTATAGGTGTCGTATAAGTGTGGTATAGGTGTCGTATAGGTGTCGTAGAGGTGTCGTATAGGTGTCGTAAAGGTGTCGTATAAGTGTTGTATAGGTGTCGTAAAGGTGAAGTATAGGTGTCGTAGAGGTGTCTTTTAAGTGTCATATAAGTGTCGTAAAGTCGTCGTATAGGTGTCGTGAAGGTGTCGTAGAGGTGTCGTTTAATTGTCATATAAGTGTCGTAAAGTTCTCGTATAGGTGTCGTCAAGGTGTCGTAGAGGTGTCGTTTAAGTGTCATATAAGTGTCGTTAAGTCGTCGTATAGGTGTCGTGAAGGTGTCGTATAGGTGTCGTATAGGTGTCGTATAGGTGTCGTATAGGTGTCGTAGAGGTGTCGTCTAGGTGTCGTATAGGTGTCGTATAAGTGTCGTATAGGTCTCGTATAGGTGTCGTAGAGGTGTCGTAGAGATGTCGTTTAAGTGTCATATAAGTGTCGTAAAGTCGTCGTATAGGTGTCGTGAAGGTGTCGTAGAGGTGTCGTTTAAGTGTTGTATAGGTGTCGTAAAGGTGAAGTATAGGTGTCGTATAGGTGTAGTAGAGGTGTCGTTTAAGTCTCATATAAGTGTCGTAAAGTCGTCGTATAGGTGTCGTGAAGGTGTCGTATAAGTGTCGTATAAGTGTCGTATAGGTGTCGTAAAGGTGTCGTATAAGTGTTGTATAGGTGTCGTAAAGGTGAAGTATAGGTGTCGTAGAGATGTCGTTTAAGTGTCATATAAGTGTCGTAAAGTCGTCGTATAGGTGTCGTGAAGGTGTCGTAGAGGTGTCGTTTAAGTGTTGTATAGGTGTCGTAAAGGTGAAGTATAGGTGTCGTCTAGGTGACGTATAAGTGTCGTATAGGTCTCGTATAGGTGTCGTAGAGGTGTCGTAGAGATGTCGTTTAAGTGACATATAAGTGTCGTAAAGTCGTCGTATAGGTGTCGTGATGGTGTCGTAGAGGTGTCGTTTAAGTGTTGTATATAGGTGTCGTAAAGGTGAAGTAAAGGTGTCGTATAGGTGTCGTATAAGTGTCGTATAGGTCTCGTATAGGTGTCGTAGAGGTGTCGTAGAGATGTCGTTTAAGTGTCATATAAGTGTCGTAAAGTCGTCGTATAGGTGTCGTGAAGGTGTCATATAAGTGTCGTAAAGTCGTCGTTTAGGTGTCGTGAAGGTGTCGTAAAGGTGTCGTAAAGGTGTCGTATAAGTGTCGTATAGGTCTCGTATAGGTGTCGTAGAGGTGTCGTAGAGATGTCGTTTAAGTGTCATATAAGTGTCGTAAAGTCGTCGTATAGGTGTCGTGAAGGTGTCGTAGAGGTGTCGTTTAAGTGTTGTATAGGTGTCGTAAAGGTGAAGTATAGGTGTCGTCTAGGTGTCGTATAAGTGTCGTATAGGTCTCGTATAGGTGTCGTAGAGGTGTGTGTCGTAAAGTCGTCGTATAGGTGTCGTGATGGTGTCGTAGAGGTGTCGTTTAAGTGTTGTATATAGGTGTCGTAAAGGTGAAGTAAAGGTGTCGTGTAGGTGTCGTATAAGTGTCGTATAGGTCTCGTATAGGTGTCGTAGAGGTGTCGTAGAGATGTCGTTTAAGTGTCATATAAGTGTCGTAAAGTCGTCGTATAGGTGTCGTGAAGGTGTCGTAGAGGTGTCGTTTAAGTGTTGTATAGGTGTCGTAAAGGTGAAGTATAGGTGTCGTCTAGGTGTCGTATAGGTGTCGTATAAGTGTCGTATAGGTCTCGTATAGGTGTCGTAGAGGTGTCGTTTAAGTGTCATATAAGTGTCGTAAAGTCGTCGTATAGGTGTCGTGAAGGTGTCGTATAGGTGTCGTATAGGTCTCGTATAGGTCTCGTATAGGTGTCGTAGAGGTGTCGTAGAGATGTCGTTTAAGTGTCATATAAGTGTCGTAAAGTCGTCGTATAGGTGTCGTGAAGGTGTCGTAGAGGTGTCGTTTAAGTTTTGTATAGGTGTCGTAAAGGTGAAGTATAGGTGTCGTCTAGGTGTCGTATAGGTGTCGTATAAGTGTCGTATAGGTCTCGTATAGGTGTCGTAGAGGTGTCGTTTAAGTGTTGTATAGGTGTCGTAAAGGTGAAGTATAAGTGTCGTATAGGTCTCGTATAGGTGTCGTAGAGGTGTCGTTTAAGTGTCATATAAGTGTCGTAAAGTCGTCGTATAGGTGTCGTGAAGGTGTCGTATAGGTGTCGTATAGGTGTCGTATAGGTGTCGTATAGGTGTCGTAGAGGTGTCGTCTAGGTGTCGTATAGGTGTCATATATGTGTCGTATAGGTCTCGTATAGGTCTCGTATAGGTGTCGTATAGGTGTAGTAGAGGTGTCGTTTAAGTCTCATATAAGTGTCGTAAAGTCGTCGTATAGGTGTCGTGAAGGTGTCGTATAAGTGTCGTATAGGTGTCGTAAAGGTGTCGTATAAGTGTTGTATAGGTGTCGTAAAGGTGAAGTATAGGTGTCGTAGAGGTGTCTTTTAAGTGTCATATAAGTGTCGTAAAGTCGTCGTATAGGTGTCGTGAAGGTGTCGTAGAGGTGTCGTTTAAGTTTCATATAAGTGTCGTAAAGTTCTCGTATAGGTGTCGTCAAGGTGTCGTAGAGGTGTCGTTTAAGTGTCATATAAGTGTCGTAAAGTCGTCGTATAGGTGTCGTGAAGGTGTCGTATAGGTGTCGTATAGGTGTCGTATAGGTGTCGTATAGGTGTCGTATAGGTGTCGTAGAGGTGTCGTCTAGGTGTCGTAAAGGTGTCGTATAAGTGTCGTATAGGTCTCGTATAGGTGTCGTAGAGGTGTCGTAGAGATGTCATTTAAGTGTCATATAAGTGTCGTAAAGTCGTCGTATAGGTGTCGTAGAGGTGTCATATAGGTTTCGTATAGGTGTCGTATAAGTGTGGTATAGGTGTCGTATAGGTGTCGTAGAGGTGTCGTATAGGTGTCGTATAAGTGTCGTATAGGTGTCGTAGAGGTGTCGTATAGGTGTCGTAAAGGTGTCGTATAAGTGTTGTATAGGTGTCGTAAAGGTGAAGTATAGGTGTCGTATAGGTGTCGTATAGGTGTCGTATAGGTGTCGTATAGGTGTCGTAGAGGTGTCGTTTAAGTGTCATATAAGTGTTGTAAAGTCGTCGTATAGGTGTCGTCAAGTCGTCGTATGGGTGTCGTATGGGTGTCGTATAGGTGTCGTATAGGTGTCGTATAGGTGTCGTATAGGTGTCGTATAGGTGTCGTATAGGTGTCGTATAGGGTGTCGTATAGGTGTCGTGAAGGTGTCGTAGAGGTGTCGTTTAAGTGTTGTATAGGTGTCGTAAAGGTGAAGTATAGGTGTCGTCTAGGTGTCGTATAAGTGTCGTATAGGTCTCGTATAGGTGTCGTAGAGGTGTCGTAGAGATGTCGTTTAAGTGTCATATAAGTGTCGTAAAGTCGTCGTATAGGTGTCGTGAAGGTGTCGTAGAGGTGTCGTTTAAGTGTTGTATATAGGTGTCGTAAAGGTGAAGTAAAGGTGTCGTATAGGTGTCGTATAAGTGTCGTATAGGTCTCGTATAGGTGTCGTAGAGGTGTCGTAGAGATGTCGATTAAGTGTCATATAAGTGTCGTAAAGTCGTCGTATAGGTGTCGCGAAGGTGTCGTAGAGGTGTCGTTTAAGTGTTGTATAGGTGTCGTAAAGGTGAAGTATAGGTGTCGTCTAGGTGTCGTATAGGTGTCGTATAAGTGTCGTATAGGTGTCGTATAGGTGTCGTATAGGTGTCGTTTAAGTGTCATATAAGTGTCGTAAAGTCGTCGTATAGGTGTCGTGAAGGTGTCGTATAGGTGTCGTATAGGTGTCGTATAGGTGTCGTATAGGTGTCGTAGAGGTGTCGTCTAGGTGTCGTATAGGTGTCATATATGTGTCGTATAGGTCTCGTATAGGTCTCGTATAGGTGTCGTATAGGTGTAGTAGAGGTGTCGTTTAAGTCTCATATAAGTGTCGTAAAGTCGTCGTATAGGTGTCGTGAAGGTGTTGTATAAGTGTCGTATAGGTGTCGTAAAGGTGTCGTATAAGTGTTGTATAGGTGTCGTAAAGGTGAAGTATAGGTGTCGTAGAGGTGTCTTTTAAGTGTCATATAAGTGTCGTAAAGTCGTCGTATAGGTGTCGTGAAGGTGTCGTAGAGGTGTCGTTTAAGTTTCATATAAGTGTCGTAAAGTTCTCGTATAGGTGTCGTCAAGGTGTCGTAGAGGTGTCGTTTAAGTGTCATATAAGTGTCGTAAAGTCGTCGTATAGGTGTCGTGAAGGTGTCGTATAGGTGTCGTATAGGTGTCGTATAGGTGTCGTATAGGTGTCGTAGAGGTGTCGTCTAGGTGTCGTATAGGTGTCGTATAAGTGTCGTATAGGTCTCGTATAGGTGTCGTAGAGGTGTCGTAGAGATGTCGTTTAAGTGTCATATAAGTGTCGTAAAGTCGTCGTATAGGTGTCGTAGAGGTGTCATATAGGTTTCGTATAGGTGTCGTATAAGTGTGGTATAGGTGTCGTATAGGTGTCGTAGAGGTGTCGTATAGGTGTCGTAAAGGTGTCGTATAAGTGTTGTATAGGTGTCGTAAAGGTGAAGTATAGGTGTCGTAGAGGTGTCTTTTAAGTGTCATATAAGTGTCGTAAAGTCGTCGTATAGGTGTCGTGAAGGTGTCGTAGAGGTGTCGTGAAGGTGTCGTAGAGGTGTCGTTTAATTGTCATATAAGTGTCGTAAAGTTCTCGTATAGGTGTCGTCAAGGTGTCGTAGAGGTGTCGTTTAAGTGTCATATAAGTGTCGTTAAGTCGTCGTATAGGTGTCGTGAAGGTGTCGTATAGGTGTCGTATAGGTGTCGTATAGGTGTCGTATAGGTGTCGTAGAGGTGTCGTCTAGGTGTCGTATAGGTGTCGTATAAGTGTCGTATAGGTCTCGTATAGGTGTCGTAGAGGTGTCGTAGAGATGTCGTTTAAGTGTCATATAAGTGTCGTAAAGTCGTCGTATAGGTGTCGTGAAGGTGTCGTAGAGGTGTCGTTTAAGTGTTGTATAGGTGTCGTAAAGGTGAAGTATAGGTGTCGTATAGGTGTCGTAGAGGTGTCGTTTAAGTCTCATATAAGTGTCGTAAAGTCGTCGTATAGGTGTCGTGAAGGTGTCGTATAAGTGTCGTATAAGTGTCGTATAGGTGTCGTAAAGGTGTCGTATAAGTGTTGAATAGGTGTCGTAAAGGTGAAGTATAGGTGTCGTAGAGGTGTCTTTTAAGTGTCATATAAGTGTCGTAAAGTCGTCGTTTAGGTGTCGTGAAGGTGTCGTAAAGGTGTCGTAAAGGTGTCGTATAAGTGTCGTATAGGTCTCGTATAGGTGTCGTAGAGGTGTCGTAGAGATGTCGTTTAAGTGTCATATAAGTGTCGTAAAGTCGTCGTATAGGTGTCGTGAAGGTGTCGTAGAGGTGTCGTTTAAGTGTTGTATAGGTGTCGTAAAGGTGAAGTATAGGTGTCGTCTAGGTGTCGTATAAGTGTCGTATAGGTCTCGTATAGGTGTCGTATAGGTGTCGTAGAGGTGTCGTTTAAGTGTCATATAAGTGTCGTAAAGTCGTCGTATAGGTGTCGTGAAGGTGTCGTAGAGGTGTCGTTTAAGTGTTGTATATAGTTGTCGTAAAGGTGAAGTAAAGGTGTCGTATAGGTGTCGTATAAGTGTCGTATAGGTCTCGTATAGGTGTCGTAGAGGTGTCGTAGAGATGTCGTTTAAGTGTCATATAAGTGTCGTAAAGTCGTCGTATAGGTGTCGTGAAGGTGTCGTAGAGGTGTCGTTTAAGTGTTGTATAGGTGTCGTAAAGGTGAAGTATAGGTGTCGTCTAGGTGTCGTATAGGTGTCGTATAAGTGTCGTATAGGTCTCGTATAGGTGTCGTAGAGGTGTCGTTTAAGTGTCATATAAGTGTCGTAAAGTCGTCGTATAGGTGTCGTATAGGTGTCGTATAGGTGTCGTATAGGTGTCGTAGAGGTGTCGTAGAGATGTCGTTTAAGTGTCATATAAGTGTCGTAAAGTCGTCGTATAGGTGTCGTGAAGGTGTCGTAGAGGTGTCGTTTAAGTGTTGTTTAGGTGTCGTAAAGGTGAAGTATAGGTGTCGTCTAGGTGTCGTATAAGTGTCGTATAGGTCTCGTATAGGTGTCGTAGAGGTGTCGTAGAGATGTCGTTTAAGTGTCATATAAGTGTCGTAAAGTCGTCGTATAGGTGTCGTGAAGGTGTCGTAGAGGTGTCGTTTAAGTGTTGTATATAGGTGTCGTAAAGGTGAAGTAAAGGTGTCGTATAGGTGTCGTATAAGTGTCGTATAGGTCTCGTATAGGTGTCGTAGAGGTGTCGTAGAGATGTCGTTTAAGTGTCATATAAGTGTCGTAAAGTCGTCGTATAGGTGTCGTGAAGGTGTCGTAGAGGTGTCGTTTAAGTGTTGTATAGGTGTCGTAAAGGTGAAGTATAGGTGTCGTCTAGGTGTCGTATAGGTGTCGTATAAGTGTCGTATAGGTCTCGTATAGGTGTCGTAGAGGTGTCGTTTAAGTGTCATATAAGTGTCGTAAAGTCGTCGTATAGGTGTCGTGAAGGTGTCGTATAGGTGTCGTATAGGTGTCGTATAGGTGTCGTATAGGTGTCGTAGAGGTTTCGTCTAGGTGTCGTATAGGTGTCATATATGTGTCGTATAGGTCTCGTATAGGTCTCGTATAGGTGTCGTAGAGGTGTCGTAGAGATGTCGTTTAAGTGTCATATAAGTGTCGTAAAGTCGTCGTATAGGTGTCGTGAAGGTGTCGTAAAGGTGTCGTATAAGTGTTGTATAGGTGTCGTAAAGGTGAAGTATAGGTGTCGTAGAGGTGTCTTTTAAGTGTCATATAAGTGTCGTAAAGTCGTCGTTTAGGTGTCGTGAAGGTGTCGTAAAGGTGTCGTAAAGGTGTCGTATAAGTGTCGTATAGGTCTCGTATAGGTGTCGTAGAGGTGTCGTAGAGATGTCGTTTAAGTGTCATATAAGTGTCGTAAAGTCGTCGTATAGGTGTCGTGAAGGTGTCGTAGAGGTGTCGTTTAAGTGTTGTATAGGTGTCGTAAAGGTGAAGTATAGGTGTCGTCTAGGTGTCGTATAAGTGTCGTATAGGTCTCGTATAGGTGTCGTAGAGGTGTCGTAGAGATGTCGTTTAAGTGTCATATAAGTGTCGTAAAGTCGTCGTATAGGTGTCGTGAAGGTGTCGTAGAGGTGTCGTTTAAGTGTTGTATAGGTGTCGTAAAGGTGAAGTATAGGTGTCGTCTAGGTGTCGTATAGGTGTCGTATAAGTGTCGTAAAGTTCTCGTATAGGTGTCGTCAAGGTGTCGTAGAGGTGTCGTTTAAGTGTCATATAAGTGTCGTTAAGTCGTCGTATAGGTGTCGTGAAGGTGTCGTATAGGTGTCGTATAGGTGTCGTATAGGTGTCGTATAGGTGTCGTAGAGGTGTCGTCTAGGTGTCGTATAGGTGTCGTATAAGTGTCGTATAGGTCTCGTATAGGTGTCGTAGAGGTGTCGTAGAGATGTCGTTTAAGTGTCATATAAGTGTCGTAAAGTCGTCGTATAGGTGTCGTGAAGGTGTCGTAGAGGTGTCGTTTAAGTGTTGTATAGGTGTCGTAAAGGTGAAGTATAGGTGTCGTATAGGTGTAGTAGAGGTGTCGTTTAAGTCTCATATAAGTGTCGTAAAGTCGTCGTATAGGTGTCGTGAAGGTGTCGTATAAGTGTCGTATAAGTGTCGTATAGGTGTCGTAAAGGTGTCGTATAAGTGTTGTATAGGTGTCGTAAAGGTGAAGTATAGGTGTCGTAGAGATGTCGTTTAAGTGTCATATAAGTGTCGTAAAGGTGAAGTATAGGTGTCGTATAGGTGTCGTAGAGGTGTCGTTTAAGTCTCATATAAGTGTCGTAAAGTCGTCGTATAGGTGTCGTGAAGGTGTCGTATAGGTGTCGTGAAGGTGTCGTGAAGGTGTCGTATAGGTATCGTTAAGGTGTCGTGAAGGTTTCGTGATGGAGTCATTTAGGTGTCGTATAGGTGTCGTATAGGTATCGTATAAGTGTCGTATAGTTGTCGTATAGTTGTCGTGAAGGTGTCCTGAAGGTGTCGTATAGGATTCGTATAGGTGTCGTATAGGTGTCGTATAGGTGTCGTATAGGTGTCGTATAGGTATCGTATAAGTGTCGTATAGGTCTCGTATAGGTGTCGTAGAGGTGTCGTAGAGGTGTCTTTTAAGTGTCATATAAGTGTCGTAAAGTCGTCGTATAGGTGTCGTGAAGGTGTCGTAGAGGTGTCGTTTAAGTTTCATATAAGTGTCGTAAAGTCGTCGTATAGGTGTCGTATAGGTGTCGTATAGGTGTCGTATAGGTGTCGTATAGGTGTCGTAGAGGTGTCGTCTAGGTGTCGTATAGGTGTCGTATAAGTGTCGTATAGATCTCGTATAGGTGTCGTAGAGGTGTCGTAGAGATGTCGTTTAAGTGTCATATAAGTGTCGTAAAGTCGTCGTATAGGTGTCGTAGAGGTGTCATATAGGTTTCGTATAGGTGTCGTATAAGTGTGGTATAGGTGTCGTATAGGTGTCGTAGAGGTGTCGTATAGGTGTCGTAAAGGTGTCGTATAAGTGTTGTATAGGTGTCGTAAAGGTGAAGTATAGGTGTCGTAGAGGTGTCTTTTAAGTGTCATATAAGTGTCGTAAAGTCGTCGTATAGGTGTCGTGAAGGTGTCGTAGAGGTGTCGTTTAATTGTCATATAAGTGTCGTAAAGTTCTCGTATAGGTGTCGTCAAGGTGTCGTAGAGGTGTCGTTTAAGTGTCATATAAGTGTCGTTAAGTCGTCGTATAGGTGTCGTGAAGGTGTCGTATAGGTGTCGTATAGGTGTCGTATAGGTGTCGTATAGGTGTCGTAGAGGTGTCGTCTAGGTGTCGTATAGGTGTCGTATAAGTGTCGTATAGGTCTCGTATAGGTGTCGTAGAGGTGTCGTAGAGATGTCGTTTAAGTGTCATATAAGTGTCGTAAAGTCGTCGTATAGGTGTCGTGAAGGTGTCGTAGAGGTGTCGTTTAAGTGTTGTATAGGTGTCGTAAAGGTGAAGTATAGGTGTCGTATAGGTGTAGTAGAGGTGTCGTTTAAGTCTCATATAAGTGTCGTAAAGTCGTCGTATAGGTGTCGTGAAGGTGTCGTATAAGTGTCGTATAAGTGTCGTATAGGTGTCGTAAAGGTGTCGTATAAGTGTTGTATAGGTGTCGTAAAGGTGAAGTATAGGTGTCGTAGAGATGTCGTTTAAGTGTCATATAAGTGTCGTAAAGTCGTCGTATAGGTGTCGTGAAGGTGTCGTAGAGGTGTCGTTTAAGTGTTGTATAGGTGTCGTAAAGGTGAAGTATAGGTGTCGTCTAGGTGTCGTATAAGTGTCGTATAGGTCTCGTATAGGTGTCGTAGAGGTGTCGTAGAGATGTCGTTTAAGTGACATATAAGTGTCGTAAAGTCGTCGTATAGGTGTCGTGATGGTGTCGTAGAGGTGTCGTTTAAGTGTTGTATATAGGTGTCGTAAAGGTGAAGTAAAGGTGTCGTATAGGTGTCGTATAAGTGTCGTATAGGTCTCGTATAGGTGTCGTAGAGGTGTCGTAGAGATGTCGTTTAAGTGTCATATAAGTGTCGTAAAGTCGTCGTATAGGTGTCGTGAAGGTGTCATATAAGTGTCGTAAAGTCGTCGTTTAGGTGTCGTGAAGGTGTTGTAAAGGTGTCGTAAAGGTGTCGTATAAGTGTCGTATAGGTCTCGTATAGGTGTCGTAGAGGTGTCGTAGAGATGTCGTTTAAGTGTCATATAAGTGTCGTAAAGTCGTCGTATAGGTGTCGTGAAGGTGTCGTAGAGGTGTCGTTTAAGTGTTGTATAGGTGTCGTAAAGGTGAAGTATAGGTGTCGTCTAGGTGTCGTATAAGTGTCGTATAGGTCTCGTATAGGTGTCGTAGAGGTGTGTGTCGTAAAGTCGTCGTATAGGTGTCGTGATGGTGTCGTAGAGGTGTCGTTTAAGTGTTGTATATAGGTGTCGTAAAGGTGAAGTAAAGGTGTCGTGTAGGTGTCGTATAAGTGTCGTATAGGTCTCGTATAGGTGTCGTAGAGGTGTCGTAGAGATGTCGTTTAAGTGTCATATAAGTGTCGTAAAGTCGTCGTATAGGTGTCGTGAAGGTGTCGTAGAGGTGTCGTTTAAGTGTTGTATAGGTGTCGTAAAGGTGAAGTATAGGTGTCGTCTAGGTGTCGTATAGGTGTCGTATAAGTGTCGTATAGGTCTCGTATAGGTGTCGTAGAGGTGTCGTTTAAGTGTCATATAAGTGTCGTAAAGTCGTCGTATAGGTGTCGTGAAGGTGTCGTATAGGTGTCGTATAGGTCTCGTATAGGTCTCGTATAGGTGTCGTAGAGGTGTCGTAGAGATGTCGTTTAAGTGTCATATAAGTGTCGTAAAGTCGTCGTATAGGTGTCGTGAAGGTGTCGTAGAGGTGTCGTTTAAGTTTTGTATAGGTGTCGTAAAGGTGAAGTATAGGTGTCGTCTAGGTGTCGTATAGGTGTCGTATAAGTGTCGTATAGGTCTCGTATAGGTGTCGTAGAGGTGTCGTTTAAGTGTTGTATAGGTGTCGTAAAGGTGAAGTATAAGTGTCGTATAGGTCTCGTATAGGTGTCGTAGAGGTGTCGTTTAAGTGTCATATAAGTGTCGTAAAGTCGTCGTATAGGTGTCGTGAAGGTGTCGTATAGGTGTCGTATAGGTGTCGTATAGGTGTCGTATAGGTGTCGTAGAGGTGTCGTCTAGGTGTCGTATAGGTGTCATATATGTGTCGTATAGGTCTCGTATAGGTCTCGTATAGGTGTCGTATAGGTGTAGTAGAGGTGTCGTTTAAGTCTCATATAAGTGTCGTAAAGTCGTCGTATAGGTGTCGTGAAGGTGTCGTATAAGTGTCGTATAGGTGTCGTAAAGGTGTCGTATAAGTGTTGTATAGGTGTCGTAAAGGTGAAGTATAGGTGTCGTAGAGGTGTCTTTTAAGTGTCATATAAGTGTCGTAAAGTCGTCGTATAGGTGTCGTGAAGGTGTCGTAGAGGTGTCGTTTAAGTTTCATATAAGTGTCGTAAAGTTCTCGTATAGGTGTCGTCAAGGTGTCGTAGAGGTGTCGTTTAAGTGTCATATAAGTGTCGTAAAGTCGTCGTATAGGTGTCGTGAAGGTGTCGTATAGGTGTCGTATAGGTGTCGTATAGGTGTCGTATAGGTGTCGTATAGGTGTCGTAGAGGTGTCGTCTAGGTGTCGTAAAGGTGTCGTATAAGTGTCGTATAGGTCTCGTATAGGTGTCGTAGAGGTGTCGTAGAGATGTCATTTAAGTGTCATATAAGTGTCGTAAAGTCGTCGTATAGGTGTCGTAGAGGTGTCATATAGGTTTCGTATAGGTGTCGTATAAGTGTGGTATAGGTGTCGTATAGGTGTCGTAGAGGTGTCGTATAGGTGTCGTATAAGTGTCGTATAGGTGTCGTAGAGGTGTCGTATAGGTGTCGTAAAGGTGTCGTATAAGTGTTGTATAGGTGTCGTAAAGGTGAAGTATAGGTGTCGTATAGGTGTCGTATAGGTGTCGTATAGGTGTCGTATAGGTGTCGTAGAGGTGTCGTTTAAGTGTCATATAAGTGTTGTAAAGTCGTCGTATAGGTGTCGTCAAGTCGTCGTATGGGTGTCGTATGGGTGTCGTATAGGTGTCGTATAGGTGTCGTATAGGTGTCGTATAGGTGTCGTATAGGTGTCGTATAGGTGTCGTATAGGTGTCGTATAGGTGTCGTGAAGGTGTCGTAGAGGTGTCGTTTAAGTGTTGTATAGGTGTCGTAAAGGTGAAGTATAGGTGTCGTCTAGGTGTCGTATAAGTGTCGTATAGGTCTCGTATAGGTGTCGTAGAGGTGTCGTAGAGATGTCGTTTAAGTGTCATATAAGTGTCGTAAAGTCGTCATATAGGTGTCGTGAAGGTGTCGTAGAGGTGTCGTTTAAGTGTTGTATATAGGTGTCGTAAAGGTGAAGTAAAGGTGTCGTATAGGTGTCGTATAAGTGTCGTATAGGTCTCGTATAGGTGTCGTAGAGGTGTCGTAGAGATGTCGATTAAGTGTCATATAAGTGTCGTAAAGTCGTCGTATAGGTGTCGCGAAGGTGTCGTAGAGGTGTCGTTTAAGTGTTGTATAGGTGTCGTAAAGGTGAAGTATAGGTGTCGTCTAGGTGTCGTATAGGTGTCGTATAAGTGTCGTATAGGTCTCGTATAGGTGTCGTATAGGTGTCGTTTAAGTGTCATATAAGTGTCGTAAAGTCGTCGTATAGGTGTCGTGAAGGTGTCGTATAGGTGTCGTATAGGTGTCGTATAGGTGTCGTATAGGTGTCGTAGAGGTGTCGTCTAGGTGTCGTATAGGTGTCATATATGTGTCGTATAGGTCTCGTATAGGTCTCGTATAGGTGTCGTATAGGTGTAGTAGAGGTGTCGTTTAAGTCTCATATAAGTGTCGTAAAGTCGTCGTATAGGTGTCGTGAAGGTGTTGTATAAGTGTCGTATAGGTGTCGTAAAGGTGTCGTATAAGTGTTGTATAGGTGTCGTAAAGGTGAAGTATAGGTGTCGTAGAGGTGTCTTTTAAGTGTCATATAAGTGTCGTAAAGTCGTCGTATAGGTGTCGTGAAGGTGTCGTAGAGGTGTCGTTTAAGTTTCATATAAGTGTCGTAAAGTTCTCGTATAGGTGTCGTCAAGGTGTCGTAGAGGTGTCGTTTAAGTGTCATATAAGTGTCGTAAAGTCGTCGTATAGGTGTCGTGAAGGTGTCGTATAGGTGTCGTATAGGTGTCGTATAGGTGTCGTATAGGTGTCGTAGAGGTGTCGTCTAGGTGTCGTATAGGTGTCGTATAAGTGTCGTATAGGTCTCGTATAGGTGTCGTAGAGGTGTCGTAGAGATGTCGTTTAAGTGTCATATAAGTGTCGTAAAGTCGTCGTATAGGTGTCGTAGAGGTGTCATATAGGTTTCGTATAGGTGTCGTATAAGTGTGGTATAGGTGTCGTATAGGTGTCGTAGAGGTGTCGTATAGGTGTCGTAAAGGTGTCGTATAAGTGTTGTATAGGTGTCGTAAAGGTGAAGTATAGGTGTCGTAGAGGTGTCTTTTAAGTGTCATATAAGTGTCGTAAAGTCGTCGTATAGGTGTCGTGAAGGTGTCGTAGAGGTGTCGTGAAGGTGTCGTAGAGGTGTCGTTTAATTGTCATATAAGTGTCGTAAAGTTCTCGTATAGGTGTCGTCAAGGTGTCGTAGAGGTGTCGTTTAAGTGTCATATAAGTGTCGTTAAGTCGTCGTATAGGTGTCGTGAAGGTGTCGTATAGGTGTCGTATAGGTGTCGTATAGGTGTCGTATAGGTGTCGTAGAGGTGTCGTCTAGGTGTCGTATAGGTGTCGTATAAGTGTCGTATAGGTCTCGTATAGGTGTCGTAGAGGTGTCGTAGAGATGTCGTTTAAGTGTCATATAAGTGTCGTAAAGTCGTCGTATAGGTGTCGTGAAGGTGTCGTAGAGGTGTCGTTTAAGTGTTGTATAGGTGTCGTAAAGGTGAAGTATAGGTGTCGTCTAGGTGTCGTATAGGTGTCGTATAAGTGTCGTATAGGTCTCGTATAGGTGTCGTAGAGGTGTCGTTTAAGTGTCATATAAGTGTCGTAAAGTCGTCGTATAGGTGTCGTGAAGGTGTCGTATAGGTGTCGTATAGGTGTCGTATAGGTGTCGTATAGGTGTCGTAGAGGTTTCGTCTAGGTGTCGTATAGGTGTCATATATGTGTCGTATAGGTCTCGTATAGGTCTCGTATAGGTGTCGTAGAGGTGTCGTAGAGATGTCGTTTAAGTGTCATATAAGTGTCGTAAAGTCGTCGTATAGGTGTCGTGAAGGTGTCGTAAAGGTGTCGTATAAGTGTTGTATAGGTGTCGTAAAGGTGAAGTATAGGTGTCGTAGAGGTGTCTTTTAAGTGTCATATAAGTGTCGTAAAGTCGTCGTTTAGGTGTCGTGAAGGTGTCGTAAAGGTGTCGTAAAGGTGTCGTATAAGTGTCGTATAGGTCTCGTATAGGTGTCGTAGAGGTGTCGTAGAGATGTCGTTTAAGTGTCATATAAGTGTCGTAAAGTCGTCGTATAGGTGTCGTGAAGGTGTCGTAGAGGTGTCGTTTAAGTGTTGTATAGGTGTCGTAAAGGTGAAGTATAGGTGTCGTCTAGGTGTCGTATAAGTGTCGTATAGGTCTCGTATAGGTGTCGTAGAGGTGTCGTAGAGATGTCGTTTAAGTGTCATATAAGTGTCGTAAAGTCGTCGTATAGGTGTCGTGAAGGTGTCGTAGAGGTGTCGTTTAAGTGTTGTATATAGGTGTCGTAAAGGTGAAGTAAAGGTGTCGTATAGGTGTCGTATAAGTGTCGTATAGGTCTCGTATAGGTGTCGTAGAGGTGTCGTAGAGATGTCGTTTAAGTGTCATATAAGTGTCGTAAAGTCGTCGTATAGGTGTCGTGAAGGTGTCGTAGAGGTGTCGTTTAAGTGTTGTATAGGTGTCGTAAAGGTGAAGTATAGGTGTCGTCTAGGTGTCGTATAGGTGTCGTATAAGTGTCGTATAGGTCTCGTATAGGTGTCGTAGAGGTGTCGTTTAAGTGTCATATAAGTGTCGTAAAGTCGTCGTATAAGTGTCGTGAAGGTGTCGTATAGGTGTCGTATAGGTGTCGTATCGGTGTCGTATAGGTGTCGTAGAGGTGTCGTCTAGGTGTCGTATAGGTGTCATATATGTGTCGTATAGGTCTCGTATAGGTCTCGTATAGGTGTCGTATAGGTGTAGTAGAGGTGTCGTTTAAGTCTCATATAAGTGTCGTAAAGTCGTCGTATAGGTGTCGTGAAGGTGTCGTATAAGTGTCGTATAGGTGTCGTAAAGGTGTCGTATAAGTGTTGTATAGGTCTCGTAAAGGTGTCGTATAAGTGTCGTATAGGTCTCGTATAGGTGTCGTAGAGGTGTCGTAGAGATGTCGTTTAAGTGTCATATAAGTGTCGTAAAGTCGTCGTATAGGTGTCGTGAAGGTGTCGTAGAGGTGTCGTTTAAGTCTCATATAAGTGTCGTAAAGTCGTCGTATAGGTGTCGTGAAGGTGTCGTATAAGTGTCGTATAGGTGTCGTAAAGGTGTCGTATAAGTGTCGTATAGGTCTCGTATAGGTGTCGTAGAGGTGTCGTAGAGATGTCGTTTAAGTGTCATATAAGTGTCGTAAAGTCGTCGTATAGGTGTCGTGAAGGTGTCGTAGAGGTGTCGTTTAAGTGTTGTATAGGTGTCGTAAAGGTGAAGTATAGGTGTCGTCTAGGTGTCGTATAAGTGTCGTATAGGTCTCGTATAGGTGTCGTAGAGGTGTCGTAGAGATGTCGTTTAAGTGTCATATAAGTGTCGTAAAGTCGTCGTATAGGTGTCGTGAAGGTGTCGTAGAGGTGTCGTTTAAGTGTTGTATATAGGTGTCGTAAAGGTGAAGTAAAGGTGTCGTATAGGTGTCGTATAAGTGTCGTATAGGTCTCGTATAGGTGTCGTAGAGGTGTCGTAGAGATGTCGATTAAGTGTCATATAAGTGTCGTAAAGTCGTCGTATAGGTGTCGCGAAGGTGTCGTAGAGGTGTCGTTTAAGTGTTGTATAGGTGTCGTAAAGGTGAAGTATAGGTGTCGTCTAGGTGTCGTATAGGTGTCGTATAAGTGTCGTATAGGTCTCGTATAGGTGTCGTAGAGGTGTCGTTTAAGTGTCATATAAGTGTCGTAAGTCGTCGTATAGGTGTCGTGAAGGTGTCGTATAGGTGTCGTATAGGTGTCGTATAGGTGTCGTATAGGTGTCGTAGAGGTGTCGTCTAGGTGTCGTATAGGTGTCATATATGTGTCGTATAGGTCTCGTATAGGTCTCGTATAGGTGTCGTATAGGTGTAGTAGAGGTGTCGTTTAAGTCTCATATAAGTGTCGTAAAGTCGTCGTATAGGTGTCGTGAAGGTGTCGTATAGGTGTCGTATAGGTGTCGTATAGGTGTCGTATAGGTGTCGTAAAGGTGAAGTATAGGTGTCGTCTAGGTGTCGTATAAGTGTCGTATAGGTCTCGTATAGGTGTCGTAGAGGTGTCGTAGAGGTGTCGTAGAGATGTCGTTTAAGTGTCATATAAGTGTCGTAAAGTCGTCGTTTAGGTGTCGTGAAGGTGTCGTAAAGGTGTCGTAAAGGTGTCGTATAAGTGTCGTATAGGTCTCGTATAGGTGTCGTAGAGGTGTCGTAGAGATGTCGTTTATGTGTCATATAAGTGTCGTAAAGTCGTCGTATAGGTGTCGTGAAGGTGTCGTAGAGGTGTCGTTTAAGTGTTGTATATGTGTCGTAAAGGTGAAGTATAGGTGTCGTCTAGGTGTCGTATAAGTGTCGTATAGGTCTCGTATAGGTGTTGTAGAGGTGTCGTAGAGATGTCGTTTAAGTGTCATATAAGTGTCGTAAAGTCGTCGTATAGGTGTCGTGAAGGTGTCGTAGAGGTGTCGTTTAAGTGTTGTATATAGGCGTCGTAAAGGTGAAGTAAAGGTGTCGTATAGGTGTCGTATAAGTGTCGTATAGGTCTCGTATAGGTGTCGTAGAGGTGTCGTAGAGATGTCGTTTAAGTGTCATATAAGTGTCGTAAAGTCGTCGTATAGGTGTCGTGAAGGTGTCGTAGAGGTGTCGTTTAAGTGTTGTATAGGTGTCGTAAAGGTGAAGTATAGGTGTCGTCTAGGTGTCGTATAGGTGTCGTATAAGTGTCGTATAGGTCTCGTATAGGTGTCGTAGAGGTGTCGATTAAGTGTCATATAAGTGTCGTAAAGTCGTCGTATAGGTGTCGTGAAGGTGTCGTATAGGTGTCGTAGAGGTGTCGTAGAGATGTCGTTTAAGTGTCATATAAGTGTCGTAAAGTCGTCGTATAGGTGTCGTGAAGGTGTCGTAGAGGTGTCGTTTAAGTCTCATATAAGTGTCGTAAAGTCGTCGTATAGGTGTCGTGAAGGTGTCGTATAAGTGTCGTATAGGTGTCGTAAAGGTGTCGTATAAGTGTCGTATAGGTCTCGTATAGGTGTCGTAGAGGTGTCGTAGAGATGTCGTTTAAGTGTCATATAAGTGTCGTAAAGTCGTCGTATAGGTGTCGTGAAGGTGTCGTAGAGGTGTCGTTTAAGTGTTGTATAGGTGTCGTAAAGGTGAAGTATAGGTGTCGTCTAGGTGTCGTATAAGTGTCGTATAGGTCTCGTATAGGTGTCGTAGAGGTGTCGTAGAGATGTCGTTTAAGTGTCATATAAGTGTCGTAAAGTCGTCGTATAGGTGTCGTGAAGGTGTCGTAGAGGTGTCGTTTAAGTGTTGTATATAGGTGTCGTAAAGGTGAAGTAAAGGTGTCGTATAGGTGTCGTATAAGTGTCGTATAAGTGTCGTATAGGTCTCGTATAGGTGTCGTAGAGGTGTCGATTAAGTGTCATATAAGTGTCGTAAAGTCGTCGTATAGGTGTCGTGAAGGTGTCGTATAGGTGTCGTAGAGGTGTCGTAGAGATGTCGTTTAAGTGTCATATAAGTGTCGTAAAGTCGTCGTATAGGTGTCGTGAAGGTGTCGTAGAGGTGTCGTTTAAGTCTCATATAAGTGTCGTAAAGTCGTCGTATAGGTGTCGTGAAGGTGTCGTATAAGTGTCGTATAGGTGTCGTAAAGGTGTCGTATAAGTGTCGTATAGGTCTCGTATAGGTGTCGTAGAGGTGTCGTAGAGATGTCGTTTAAGTGTCATATAAGTGTCGTAAAGTCGTCGTATAGGTGTCGTGAAGGTGTCGTAGAGGTGTCGTTTAAGTGTTGTATAGGTGTCGTAAAGGTGAAGTATAGGTGTCGTCTAGGTGTCGTATAGGTGTCGTATAAGTGTCGTATAGGTCTCGTATAGGTGTCGTAGAGGTGTCGTTTAAGTGTCATATAAGTGTCGTAAAGTCGTCGTATAGGTGTCGTGAAGGTGTCGTATAGGTGTCGTATAGGTGTCGTATAGGTGTCGTATAGGTGTCGTAGAGGTTTCGTCTAGGTGTCGTATAGGTGTCATATATGTGTCGTATAGGTCTCGTATAGGTCTCGTATAGGTGTCGTAGAGGTGTCGTAGAGATGTCGTTTAAGTGTCATATAAGTGTCGTAAAGTCGTCGTATAGGTGTCGTGAAGGTGTCGTAAAGGTGTCGTATAAGTGTTGTATAGGTGTCGTAAAGGTGAAGTATAGGTGTCGTAGAGGTGTCTTTTAAGTGTCATATAAGTGTCGTAAAGTCGTCGTTTAGGTGTCGTGAAGGTGTCGTAAAGGTGTCGTAAAGGTGTCGTATAAGTGTCGTATAGGTCTCGTATAGGTGTCGCAGAGGTGTCGTAGAGATGTCGTTTAAGTGTCATATAAGTGTCGTAAAGTCGTCGTATAGGTGTCGTGAAGGTGTCGTAGAGGTGTCGTTTAAGTGTTGTATAGGTGTCGTAAAGGTGAAGTATAGGTGTCGTCTAGGTGTCGTATAAGTGTCGTATAGGTCTCGTATAGGTGTCGTAGAGGTGTCGTAGAGATGTCGTTTAAGTGTCATATAAGTGTCGTAAAGTCGTCGTATAGGTGTCGTGAAGGTGTCGTAGAGGTGTCGTTTAAGTGTTGTATGTAGGTGTCGTAAAGGTGAAGGGTGTCGTATAAGTGTCGTATAGGTCTCGTATAGGTGTCGTAGAGGTGTCGTAGAGATGTCGTTTAAGTGTCATATAAGTGTCGTAAAGTCGTCGTATAGGTGTCGTGAAGGTGTCGTAGAGGTGTCGTTTAAGTGTTGTATAGGTGTCGTAAAGGTGAAGTATAGGTGTCGTCTAGGTGTCGTATAGGTGTCGTATAAGTGTCGTATAGGTCTCGTATAGGTGTCGTAGAGGTGTCGTTTAAGTGTCATATAAGTGTCGTAAAGTCGTCGTATAGGTGTCGTGAAGGTGTCGTATAGGTGTCGTATAGGTGTCGTATAGGTGTCGTATAGGTGTCGTAGAGGTGTCGTCTAGGTGTCGTATAGGTGTCATATAGGTCTCGTATAGGTGTCGTATAGGTGTAGTAGAGGTGTCGTTTAAGTCTCATATAAGTGTCGTAAAGTCGTCGTATAGGTGTCGTAAAGGTGTCGTATAAGTGTTGTATAGGTGTCGTAAAGGTGAAGTATAGGTGTCGTAGAGGTGTCTTTTAAGTGTCATATAAGTGTCGTAAAGTCGTCGTTTAGGTGTCGTGAAGGTGTCGTAAAGGTGTCGTAAAGGTGTCGTATAAGTGTCGTATAGGTCTCGTATAGGTGTCGTAGAGGTGTCGTAGAGATGTCGTTTAAGTGTCATATAAGTGTCGTAAAGTCGTCGTATAGGTGTCGTGAAGGTGTCGTAGAGGTGTCGTTTAAGTGTTGTATAGGTGTCGTAAAGGTGAAGTATAGGTGTCGTCTAGGTGTCGTATAAGTGTCGTATAGGTCTCGTATAGGTGTCGTAGAGGTGTCGTAGAGATGTCGTTTAAGTGTCATATAAGTGTCGTAAAGTCGTCGTATAGGTGTCGTGAAGGTGTCGTAGAGGTGTCGTTTAAGTGTTGTATATAGGTGTCGTAAAGGTGAAGTAAAGGTGTCGTATAGGTGTCGTATAAGTGTCGTATAGGTCTCGTATAGGTGTCGTAGAGGTGTCGTAGAGATGTCGTTTAAGTGTCATATAAGTGTCGTAAAGTCGTCGTATAGGTGTCGTGAAGGTGTCGTAGAGGTGTCGTTTAAGTGTTGTATAGGTGTCGTAAAGGTGAAGTATAGGTGTCGTCTAGGTGTCGTATAGGTGTCGTATAAGTGTCGTATAGGTCTCGTATAGGTGTCGTAGAGGTGTCGTTTAAGTGTCATATAAGTGTCGTAAAGTCGTCGTATAGGTGACGTGAAGGTGTCGTATAGGTGTCGTATAGGTGTCGTATAGGTGTAGTAGAGGTGTCGTTTAAGTCTCATATAAGTGTCGTAAAGTCGTCGTATAGGTGTCGTGAAGGTGTCGTATAAGTGTCGTATAGGTGTCGTAAAGGTGTCGTATAAGTGTTGTATAGGTGTCGTAAAGGTGAAGTATAGGTGTCGTAGAGGTGTCTTTTAAGTGTCATATAAGTGTCGTAAAGTCGTCGTATAGGTGTCGTGAAGGTGTCGTAGAGGTGTCGTTTAATTGTCATATAAGTGTCGTAAAGTTCTCGTATAGGTGTCGTCAAGGTGTCGTAGAGGTGTCGTTTAAGTGTCATATAAGTGTCGTTAAGTCGTCGTATAGGTGTCGTGAAGGTGTCGTATAGGTGTCGTATAGGTGTCGTATAGGTGTCGTATAGGTGTCGTAGAGGTGTCGTCTAGGTGTCGTATAGGTGTCGTATAAGTGTCGTATAGGTCTCGTATAGGTGTCGTAGAGGTGTCGTAGAGATGTCGTTTAAGTGTCATATAAGTGTCGTAAAGTCGTCGTATAGGTGTCGTGAAGGTGTCGTAGAGGTGTCGTTTAAGTGTTGTATAGGTGTCGTAAAGGTGAAGTATAGGTGTTGTCTAGGTGTCGTAAAGGTGAAGTATAGGTGTCGTAGAGGTGTCTTTTAAGTGTCATATAAGTGTCGTAAAGTCGTCGTATAGGTGTCGTGAAGGTGTCGTAGAGGTGTCGTTTAAGTTTCATATAAGTGTCGTAAAGTTCTCGTATAGGTGTCGTCAAGGTGTCGTAGAGGTGTCTTTTAAGTGTCATATAAGTGTCGTAAAGTCGTCGTATAGGTGTCGTGAAGGTGTCGTATAGGTGTCGTATAGGTGTCGTATAGGTGTCGTATAGGTGTCGTATAGGTGTCGTAGAGGTGTCGTCTAGGTGTCGTATAGGTGTCGTATAAGTGTCGTATAGGTCTCGTATAGGTGTCGTAGAGGTGTCGTAAAGGTGTCGTATAAGTGTTGTATAGGTGTCGTAAAGGTGAAGTATAGGTGTCGTAGAGGTGTCTTTTAAGTGTCATATAAGTGTCGTAAAGTCGTCGTATAGGTGTCGCGAAGGTGTCGTAGAGGTGTCGTTTAATTGTCATATAAGTGTCGTAAAGTTCTCGTATAGGTGTCGTCAAGGTGTCGTATAGGTGTCGTATAAGTGTCGTATAGGTCTCGTATAGGTGTCGTAGAGGTGTCGTTTAAGTGTCATATAAGTGTCGTAAAGTCGTCGTATAGGTGTCGTGAAGGTGTCGTATAGGTGTCGTATAGGTGTCGTATAGGTGTCGTATAGGTGTCGTAGAGGTTTCGTCTAGGTGTCGTATAGGTGTCATATATGTGTCGTATAGGTCTCTTATAGGTTCTCGTATAGGTGTCCGTAGAGGTGTCGTAGAGATGTCGTTTAAGTGTCATATAAGTGTCGTAAAGTCGTCGTATAGGTGTCGTGAAGGTGTCGTAAAGGTGTCGTATAAGTGTTGTATAGGTGTCGTAAAGGTGAAGTATAGGTGTCGTAGAGGTGTCTTTTAAGTGTCATATAAGTGTCGTAAAGTCGTCGTATAGGTGTCGTAAAGGTGTCGTAAAGGTGTCGTATAAGTGTCGTATAGGTCTCGTATAGGTGTCGTAGAGGTGTCGTAGAGATGTCGTTTAAGTGTCATATAAGTGTCGTAAAGTCGTCGTATAGGTGTCGTGAGGTGTCGTAGAGGTGTCGTTTAAGTGTTGTATAGGTGTCGTAAAGGTGAAGTATAGGTGTCGTCTAGGTGTCGTATAAGTGTCGTATAGGTCTCGTATAGGTGTCGTAGAGGTGTCGTAGAGATGTCGTTTAAGTGTCATATAAGTGTCGTAAAGGTCTCGTATAGGTGTCGTGAAGGTGTCGTAGAGGTGTCGTTTAAGTGTTGTATATAGGTGTCGTAATGGTGAAGTAAAGGTGTCGTATAGGTGTCGTATAAGTGTCGTATAGGTCTCGTATAGGTGTCGTAGAGGTGTCGTCTAGGTGTCGTATAGGTGTCGTTTAAGTGTCATATAAGTGTCGTAAAGTCGTCGTATAGGTGTCGTGAAGGTGTCGTAGAGGTGTCGTTTAAGTGTTGTATAGGTGTCGTAAAGGTGAAGTATAGGTGTCGTCTAGGTGTCGTA